>JAGPOW010003316.1:109359554-109383117 GCA_030014935.1 Caiman crocodilus | reverse complement strand
CCAGCTAATTAGGTCAAAGAACTCATTATAATACTAAAAAGCACACCCCTAGGTGGAGAGAAAGTATGCTAATGAAACATACATGTATGTAAATAAGGTGCATGGCTTAAACACAGGTATAGAGACATGCTCAGTAGAGAACTTCTTGAGTCATTCCCTTGTAACCAATTACTGAACGGCACACTTGTGAAACCTTGTAAACTTCTGTATAAAAATACCCCAGAAATAATATTCAGGGTGCTTGCTTGTTTGAATTATTCTGCTTGTACTGTTTGTTGCTAGCAATAAACTTTTCTTTTTCTTTCCACCGCCCGGTGTGTATATTGGCGTCTGCATTCTGGGCATGAACCCAGATTTGGGCTGGGGCTCAACAGCAGCAGCAGCTTGCAGTCATCTGGCATGCAGATCCAGGGGCCTGAATACCTGGGAGGAGTTTGGCACAGCCCAACACCCCTCCTGGCAGGCCCCCAGATCTGTTGCCAGGCTTAACTCTGTGGGGCTGGCAGAGCTGCTCAGAGTGCAGCCTAGTGGCAAGAGGCAGGGAAGAGCCACAGCTCTGCTCCAAGCAACTCCACCAGCTCCATGGAGCTCGCATGGTGGTGGGAGGTGGGGGAGAGCCAGGGCTGCTCTCTGCCTCCAGCTGCTGGGCTGAGCTCTTTGGGGCTGGCAGAGCCACTCGTCATGCAACCCTGGCTCTCCCCCACCTCCCGACACCAGGCTGCTTTGAAACTCAAAAAGTTTTGAAACTTTAAAAATCTTTTGAGTGCCCTCATTCATTTCAAAGCTATTTTGAAGCTATTTTTTTTCATTTCAATGTCTCTGTTCCAAGCTTGAAACACGTTGAAACAGCTTCAAAATGAAACACTTAACAAAATTTCACACAGTCCTAATGGACATCCAGAGGCCAATCAGTGGCAGAGGATAGGGCCACCAGAGCTCCTCAGCCAATCAGAGGCATGGGAGAAGACTCATTTCAATAAGCCCTCCAAAATGGAAGCCTTGATCTGCCTACAAAATTGGCCAGCTGCTTCTGAGCACTATCAATAGGCTTTCTAAGCTCACCGGCTTCTCAGTGTGGTGTTGGTGTCACCATGGCCACTTGTCTGCTGTTGGTGCCACCACTTTGACACAGCTCTAGAATGTAGGGGGTAAATGTCACTGCTGTTTGCCATCTCCCTTTCCCCCTCCCATGCTAAATTTAGGGGAAAAGCAAGATGAGCAGCAGTGGCAGTCAAATCCTGGCCTCCAGAGCTCCAAGAGAGCATTTGCATCAGCAGAAGCCTGCACTGACAAGCTGGTGAGTTCACAGTGCCTACAGAACACACCTGAAAGCAGCCTACTTACGTTTCCCTGGTATTACTAAAAATCATGCTTTTCTCTGAAATAACAATAAGCCAGTAAGTTCCCAGCCTTGTCCACCTGTTATTGTTTATTTGCATTCAAATGTAACAATCAGATGTATTAGCCTTCATGTTCAGTCTCATTGCTAATATAGTGCTCATTCTAGTGAAAAGCTTAAGGACAGAGGTGGGCTAAGCATTTTGAAATGTTTTTTAAAACTGGCACTTTTTAAAAGAATGCCCTTTAAAACAATGCAGTGAGATATGTTTTGACATTTATGTGTCACTCTAGGACTCATCATTTCTAAAATACTACATGTTAGTATCTTCAGAGGTCTGCCACATTCTACTTCCTGTATGTGAAGTTCTTTTCCAAAGTTTCAGCCTTTATTACAAAAAGGAGATATATGACTGCAACGGAAGAGTTTCACAAAACCTGAAGAAGGAGGAAGCACAGCCAAGATAGATAGATATAATTTTTTTTAAAGTGTTAGCATTTTTAAAGCTAATCCTAGGATTGTTTTGGGCCTGATTCATGATTTATGTATGCTGTGTTTGGCAACACCTCTGAGTAAATCCAGAAGAGTGGTGCAGCTTCTTCATATGTGCAACATATGTGCAAGTACCTCAATGAGTTTACCAGCTTTTTGGTGCAGGCTTCTGCCAAAATGGGAATGTTTACATGGCTTCACAGACAATGGGGTGAATGCCACTACCATTTTCCCTGAACCTATGCCCCCCAACAGTATTCTGTGGCAGGAGAAAATAGCAGGAACAAGAGGCAGTGGCATTCATCCCCTGGGGTCCACAGTTGAGGAAAGTGGTGGCTCTGGCAACAAGCTGATGAGCAAAACAACGTTCACTGTGCCTGTCACACAGCTAGGTGTAGGTACAACTGTACCCTTCCACCCTTTATCCTTCCTTAATTTTTCCACTTTCAGTCATCTACTACCCCAACAATAGCCTATAGGCTATACTTCCCAACTAAAATAGTTTTATGAATGTTATGCGTGCTTGTTTGCATTCAGCTAAAATCTTGCATCAGGTAATGCAAAGCAGCATCTCACAAAAATAGCAACAAGAATGAAATAGCTTCAACCTCCTTAATCGCTGATCTCTAATCGCCCATTATTGAAATGGTGCAGCCATTTTCAAGAACTTGCACATGAACCTGGGAAGTACGTAGTATTTGGTGTTCCTAATGCTTCCAGGAATGCATGGATTAGGATTTGATATTTCTAATGTGCATAACATTAAAGATTCTTAACGCTTCCAGGAATGGATGGGATGATTACTCAATATTCTTGAATGTGTTGTACATGTGTTCTAGGAGAAGATGCTTGGGAGATGGTTCTAGGAGCCTTTTCCCATATATCTTAAATGCCTTCAGGAACAGACCAAGGACAATGTAGTCAAATACAGTATTAAATATTAGTGTTCTCTGATGGGAGACTCATTACACAGTCAAGATTTAATGCAGCAGTAATGACTGAATTCATTGTACTAAACTTGCATTTTTTAAATTGCTTGTATGCTATTATGTGTTTGCACTTTAGTTACACAATTTCATTTAATTGAAAACAACTGCAAAGTAAGTGAGAAAAGGCTAATGGAGCTTTATGAAATCTGATTGTTCAAGATATGAAAAAATAATCTTTAACGTAAGTTTATGTCATATTTATAATAAGTGACCATTTTAAAAATTAAAAAAAACCTCCACTATCTTGGTCAATTTTGTGTAAATGTCTTTAAGCCTGTTTTTTCTTTTATAGGTCAAGTACTTATTAGTGTTTCTAATTTCCTGCTCAGTTATGGTGATTGCACAAATTAATTGAGTATTTCTACATGTGGTGTGTCATTTAGATATGTAAATGTGCCTTTGTATGCAAATTAGGCATACACCAGATTTGTAACAATATAACTAACCAGTTCTCTCTTTTTTTGTAGACTATACCTTTAAATTTCTCAGGGTCTGTTATATGCTGGGAAGCAGACAGTTTGGAAAAGAGAACAGATACATGTTAGTTAGTGTAGAAATCTTGTGCCTTTTTTAACTTATTTTGGTGTTTTGCTTGATAAATGATTTATTATAGATTAAAGAACATATGTGCTCTATGAGTATGGAAAGCATAACACTAAGGTTCCCAAATTTTTATCTGACCTTTTGAAAATAAATGCCCTTGGTATTTCTCAAACCACAAATCCTATATATTTGTAAAATTTGCATTATGCAAGTAGGTCACAGATAAACTGAAAGTTTCTGTACTGCTTGAATGCTGTTGTGTGAATGCTAAATGGAATTTCATTTTAAGATATGCAATTTGCTAAAGGGGTTTTGGGAAAATTAGGAAATTATTCCAGAGCTCTGTGTTATACTAAACCCTTTTTTCAACATACAGCTCCATTAACAAAATCAACTTGAATGATCAGTATGGTAAATTATCTGAAGAAACTAGTTGATATTAAACTTCTGTTAATTAAACTGATTTCTAAATTCACCTACTTTTATCAAAGTCATTTAATCAAACAGCACTGATGAATATTAATATGTATGTCTCATTTATTAAACCAATTCTGAGGCATTAGTGAAAAGGAAGTGTTAAAGAGGAATCTGGTTATATCTTTTAAATCCTTCAAGTCTAACTTAATCCACAGTGTATTCTCCTGCATCAGGAAGTGAGTCTTCATAACCCCACAATACAGCCAAGGATACAAGAATTACAGAGATGTAAAGGAATTAATTTGATTTTTGTTTCTATTTGTGCCAGTGTATTATTCACTTTTTATTAGGGCTTTGCTCCTTTATGTTATGTGATATGCGACTGATGCACTTTATTACATGTACTGTGCAGTAAATTGTCATTTTCTCTTACTACCCCTTTACAAGTGATTGAAAACTGAATGTGCAGCTGCTTTAAAATTTCATCATTTCAGATTACTTTGAGAAGAACTGGTGATTCATTGCTTGGATAAATGAATAGCTTGTCTTTATATTTGTCAAATATGTATACTTGGTTTCGCGTTTCACAGCCAGCATGCTATTCTTGCTAGGCTTTGCCTTCATTGCCAGTGTATTAGAATGTCATTTGTTTTTGTCTCCAGAGCTTTATTCTGCCAACTCATGTTAAACGTTGTGGATGACACTATATTTTGTATTATTTTAGTAACTACAAGCCCTAGTCCTGAATCAGGACCTACTGGGCTAAGAATTTTGAAAACACAAAAGAAAGAGGTGCAAGTTCCAAAGAATTTAACAATCTAAGTACCCAGCCAGAGGTAACAAATGAACACAGACAGGTATGTAGGAGAGTACTTGGAAACAATATTGGACAGCATGATAAAAGAGTGGACTCAGAATATTAGATATAATCGGAACCATTCTTATTCATTTTTAATAATGTTTGATTATTTTGAAAGTTGGACAACTCCTCATTTCTGTTCCCCAGAGTCTATATTCCAGGGGTTGTCAACTGGGGGTACGTGTACCCCTGGGGTACTTGGGAAGGCCAGAAGGGATACATGGTAGTGGCACAGACAAGTGGGTGCTGGGGCTGCCAGTACTAGGCATTGCTTTTGCCACCACGTGCCACTGGCACTTTTGTTTTCGCAGCTGCTGCAGTGCTTCCAGTTTTTCTGCCACAGGCATACAGGGAGCCCCCTGACCCCCCTCCCTAGCCCCCCTTCTACTCATTGATTGGCTTCTGCGGATACACTGACCAAAAAAGGTTGAAAATGCCTGCCATATTCCATGGGCTGATTCATCTGAAAACCAAGTGAATCTGTGCTATAAAGGACTAGAATGTATTCTTTTTTCTGATATTCTCAGTCACTTAACAGGTAAACAATGTGTGTGTTCACATTTGGCTAATTATATAGGTTCCACAAACAAAAGAAGTGACAGTCCAAGGGACATTTATTACAGACTTTATTAGGGCCAGGTGCAGACATTATGCTTTTACTGGTGTAAGTAATAGGAAACTAGTCTATACTTAGAACAGAACAGAAGTTTGGTATACATAGACTGATTTAAAAATGGCAGTACCTGGTCTAAGTTTTGCCACCCTCACCAGGAGGCCAGTGTTCTGTTCACTACCGATCTAAACTATGCCACTTACAAAAGAAACACATAACTTGGATTGATTCCACCTCAGGCTTTTTTAATGTCTCTATCCATTAGGCTCTATCTAGGATGTCCCAAGGCAAGTACACACAATGTGATAAAGCACATACAAAGATATCTCTTTTAAAAGGCAATGGGAAAAAGAACATTTCCCAAAATAAAACTTTCTCTCTTTCATTTACAAAGGGTGAGGACAGATTGGAGGTTAGTACTATTGGACATATTGTAACAGTCAAAAGTTCAAAGCTGTGTTGAATCAGCAAGTGGAGCAATCCTCCAGAGCTCTCTGCTCAGAGCACCCTGTCCCCAGTCACAGATGTTTAAATCTAGAGATTATTACTTTGACTACCCAGGGGACCTAAGATGCCAGGTGGTATATAAATTAGGAAGGATGAGAACAGAAACACACAAAATTTGTAGATCAAATCAATGTAACTGACTTCTACTTTCTATGTCTAAGAACACCTAATAGCTTGGCAGCCATTTCTGTCCCAGCTGCAGAATAAAAGCATTGTCCAAATGTAGCTCTAGGAAGAGGAGCTTATTCATAGATTTTAAAGACCATAAGAGACCATCCATTCATCTTGCCCTCCTGTATAAATTAGAATGAAGAATCTCATTCAGTAATCACTGTCATGAGTTTGCTGCCTCTTATTTGAGCTAAAGCACAGTTTTTAATAATATAAGTAATCTTAGTGGAAAGATTTAATGTGAAGGAAAATCTACCACATCCTTAGGTACATCTCCAATAGCTAATTAATCTCACTGAAAAAAATTCTGTTCAACTTTAGGATCATAGGATTATAGGAACGTAGGGCTGGAACAGCAAGTAATCTAGTCCAGCCCCACATTCAAAGCAGGCTGTCTGTTGAACCTGCTCTTGAAAATTTGCAAGGATGGAGATTCCACAGCTTCTCTAGATGACCTGTTCCAAAGCTTTACCAGCCTCGTGGTCATAAAAGTCCCTCTAATTTCCAACCTAAATTTCCTCAGCTGCACCTGGAAGCCCTTGCTCCTAGTCCTGTCCCCTATAGCAACAAAAAAAAGCCCATCTTCATCCCCACTTCAATCAGCATTGAGCTACTTGAAGATGGTTATCAAATCCCCTCTCAGTCTTTTCTTCTCCAGACTAAATAGCCATATTTCCTTCAACTTTTCCTCATAAGCAGGGATCCTGTTTTTCTCTGATTTAAACAAAAGATCTCCAATTTTCAGATTAAAAAAGGAACCCAAAATCCACAATTTTTTCTGTAATTAAAATGAACTATCACTAATATATATAGTGCCACTAATATATGACACTTATATGGCATTTCATTTTATATATATATATATTGTTTATATATATATATATATATATATATAAAATGAAATGCCATATAAGTGTGTGTGTGTATATATATATATATATAGGATCCCTGCTCATCAATCTTGCTTCCCAGGCACCTACTCTTTTTTTGTCACTCTGCACTGCACTCTTCCCAATCTGTCCACATATTTCTTGAAGTATGGAGGCCAGAACTGGACACAGTACTCCAAGTGAGGCCTCACTAATGCTGAATAGAGTGGAAGAATCACTTCCCTTGATTTGCAAGTGCCACTCCTACCAGCACCTGTATCTTTGCCTATTCAATCAAAGAATCTTCTTTTCCCTTACTATACTTGGGGAAGAGGTGGTTTGTAGTAGGTTGCATATTGGGATCAAATATGTTGTGAATAAATGCAGCTGCATAGATTTCTCATTATAAGCAGGTTTTACAGATCTTGGATCATTCTATAGATGTTTTTAGAGCTTTGGACACCAGAACTGAACATGTTATTCTAGTAATATAACCTCATTGATGCTGTATGGAAAACTACTCATTTGATGTTGTCTGTGCTATGCAACTGAAGATTGCATTTGCCTTCTTAACAGGAAGCTTGAATCTGTGAGTTCATGTCTAAATAAATTGGTTATCATTATTCTAAAGTCCTTTACAGTGTCTCTGCCAGAGCCAACCTGATCAGGGTGTGGGGCCTGGTGAAAATCAGCCCATGCAGGGCCCTGCCCTGATCCTGTACGCCCCGGACCTGAAGAAGCTGCCACTACCATGGGCAGTGGCGGCAGCTGGGGAGGGGGGCAAGGTAGGGAGCAGCTGGACGCAAACCCAGGAGAGGTGGTGCAGAGTTGCTGTGGGGCATTGTAAAGTGCGGGGCCTGGGACGGTGACCCTGATTCACACCCCTCCCCGCCCCCACCTTAGGGACAGCCCTGGTCTCTGCCTTCCAAAACCCTGTCTCAGCTTGTAGATATGCCCTAAATCCACATTTTTGTGTGTGTGATTAAAATGAAACACCACTAATATCTATCTATCTATGTAGATATGATTATTTTTATCAACATTTTTTAACCTTATTAAAAAGATGGTGAAGCTTATTTATAATACATTGTTTGGTAATAATTATACTTTCATCTTTTAATTATTTAATGATTTTTTTCACCCTAAACAGCCATTTCATGATTTTGACCAAACTAATGTCAGGCTAACTAGCCCATGTTTACCCAGGGTATCTCACTTGCCCTTTTAAAATATTGCCAGGAGAAAAATCTTGGAAACTTATTTTTTGATGATGCCCTGAAAATTCTTCCTTCCCACCCCCTCATGCTGGGATTGTGTCCAGAAATCAACTTGCCACTTCTCCACTCACTGTCAAATTTCCAAGCCCATGGGAAGTTCAGTGGGTTCAATGTCATCATGCCAAAGGCCACATCTGGCCTGTAGGCTGGAGGTTGAGTACCCCGATCTAGTACATCCTAAGAGACCCACCAGAAGCCAAGGATGATGAATCCTATCATAGGCTCATCCAGAAGCTACTCTGGTAGCAGAGCTTTAAGATACCAGAAATACTGCATGCTTTCTTTAGTTGGCAATGAGAAGTGAGACCTAAGAAGTCTGTTGAAGAAAGCTCCATATTTCATTTGCTACCCCAATGAGAAGGCAATTTCATGTCTGGGTAATAGTTACCTTTCCTTTACCCAGAGAAGGAAGAGAGCACACAGACTGATCAGGTTACACTTTCTAGGTCTGCATCATTTTTCAAACTAAGCTATAAACATACAAGTCCTCTTACTCTGAGTTAAGGGTACAACGTAGGCCTAATCCAACTAGAAGCAAGACATGCTTGCTGCCACATTCTATAAACTCCCTATCAGAATTATATTATCTTGGTAGCACCTAATTGGCACTGAACAAATCCGGTGCCTGGTTAAAAAAAAACAACAAAAAAACCTTACTTCACTCAGGACTGGCTAAGTTCCCATTTCGGAGAGGCATTCCTCTTCTTCAGTGTGAAGATGAGCTGGAAGCAAAGGTCAGCAGTAGGGCTGTGTGTTTAGACTTCCGTTTCACCATTTTGATGGAGCAGCACTTTGTTTCAAATTTTGTTTTGTTTTGAAAGCACTGTTCCATTTTGTTTTGTCAAAACTGTTTTGCTGTTTCAACGCTGTTTCGACGTTTCACCCATAGGTTATAATGGGGAAGAATAAAACTGCCTATAACCTTGTAATTTATTTCCTGATGTAGATGAAACATACAGAGATGGTAGCTGCTTCTGAGGTCATGAAGCCTGCCAAGTTTCAAGGAGATAGGTGCAGGGGTTTCTGGGAAACTGCACCTCAAACTTTTCATTACAAAATTTGTGTTACTTGTAAGTGTGAAGGCACAGAGAAAACTCAGTTCAATCAGTCCTGTTTATGCTGTTTTTTCCATCCCACCCCGAGAGCACTGAGATTGGAAAGGAACTCAGGGAAGGATCACAGTCACTGGCCAGCTACACGGTCAGTATCAGAGCAGTTCTTCTTCCCTCTTCCCCCTCCCTCTCCTTAGTTTCTCTTTAGCTGCAAGCAAGGCTAGCTTTGAGGCTTGAAACTTTTCAAAAATTTTGAAACATTTCGACTGCCCTCATTTTGTTTCAAAGCTTTTTTGAAGCCTTTCATTTTTGTTTCAAGTTCACTTTTTCAAGCTCAAAATGAGTTGAAACAGCACTGGAATGAAACAGCAGGCAAAATTTCACATAACCTTAGTCAGCAGTTCCTTTTAACCAATCACAGTGTTTGGGCTTCTAGGCAGAGGTATCAAATTCTCTCTCTTCCTAACCACAGGTCAATAAAGTTGAAGAAGACATTGCACCGGTCCTTCTATACTGGAGATGTGTGTGCATGGAATGAGGTACTTTGCCTTCCTTGAAGAGACTTCAGCTCTTGCCCTAGAGACTCCAACAGCAGAGAAGGGAAAATCAGCAGTAATGGCAGTGGCACAGGAACAGAAGCTGGAAGTGAAATTCTTGGATGCATCATTTTTCACCAAAGCGCCATGGGATAAGAGACAAAACTGAAGCAGCTGAACCTCCATTCAACTGGCCATCGATTGAAGAAAGCATGATCTGATGATGTATGAATATGTGTGTGCGCGTACGTGTGTGTGTGTGTGTGCATGTGTGTGTGTGGGTGAGTGGGTATATTAGATGAGTGTTTTGTTTAAGAGAGGTATCTATAGAGTCAATAAACTTACCTCTGTTCAAAAGAAACTCAAGACTTAGTGCTTTTTGTCACACTACAGCTTTAGGTGCAATATATGGGGGATGATAGTGCCTCTACACAGCACTCGTTAGTCCTTGTCTAGAGTAGTGTGTGCATTTTTGGGATCAACACTTTTAAAAGAATGTGGAAAAGTTAGACAGGGTCTGGAGGTGGGTGAACAAAATGTTAAAAAGCTTGGAACACAAGTCACATAAACAGAAGTTGAAAGAAATGGGTATGTTCAACTTGTGGAAGAGTAGACATGATACCAGTTTTCAAATATCTGAAAAGATTCCATAAAGAAGAGGGAGAACATCTTTCCTTTCTTGCTGCAGAGATCAGAATTCAGAGCAATGGCTTGAAGCTACACCATAATAGGTTTAGATTAGATATCAGGAAAAACTTTTCACTGTTAGAACAATGAGACATTAGAACAGACTGTCTAGTTTTCTGCCACCATTGAGAACAGTCTAGCTCCATCCTCTTTCGAACCCTGCTTCAAGTAGTTGAAGGCTGCTATTAAATCCCCTCTCAGTCATCTCTTCTCAAGACTAAATAAGCCAAGTTCCCTCATCCTCTCCTTAGAATGAGCTCCAGCCTCCTAGCCATTTTCATTGCCCTCTGCTTGAAATTGTCTGCACCCTTTCTATAGTGGGGGGCTCAAAGCTGGACACAATATTCCAGAAGTGGCCTCACCAATGCTGAATAGAGGGAAATAATTACTCCCCTCAGTCTTCTGGCCACCTTCCTAGTCCAGTATGCCATTAGCCTTCTTGGTAACAAGGGACACTGTTGACTCATATCCAGCTTATTGTCCACTGTAACCCCTGGGTCCTTTCATCTAGAACTGCTGCTTAGCAGGTTGATCCCCATCCTATGCCTTTGCCTATGTTCTACTATTGGTATTTACCTTGCTTCTAGGCATTGATGATTGACACATGAGGCCAAGAATTTTTTTTCTATCTTCCCTCAAAGCATTGGGTGTTGACTGAAGCCAAGGCTGAGGATTTTGACTGGGAAGTGTCATTGCTTCTTGTAGAACTTTAAACTGGAAATTCCTTGCTAGAATATCTTGACCCTCCATGTGGGGTCAGACCAATTGCTATATTTAGGGTTAGGAAAGAATGTTACCCTATGATCAGTTTATTATGGACTGTGGGAGTTTTGCCTTCCTCTGTAGTGTGAGGGACAAGTATAGCTAGTGTGGTTTTTGGTACTTTGACCAATAGAGTAGAATTAGGCACAGACGTGTATTGTTTGAGTTGAAATAACTTTACATACAGAGTGAAGTACAGGGACTCACGTCGATGTACACAGTGTAGGCACCTTCCATAAAGTTGCAAACCGGGTAGAATTCTAATGTTTTCCGAGCATGCAGGGTATGGGATATGTTGGGATGATCGGTGATGGGGAGTCGTTGGTGGATGATCAGGCCTCCAACTTTGCTCCGAGATACACGTGGAACTCTCTTCCAAAGTACATGGGGAGTTCTCCAACTTAGGCAGAAACGGCCCTAGCTTTTATACGGCTAGTGAGCCAATTGCTAGTCGCCAGGTAGGAATAGTTTACAACAAGCCAATAGATAGAATGCATTCAAACAATGCGATTGCTAAGTTTGGCAGGGACTGATCACTGCACCAAGGTTTTTCCTGCCATACTGAGGGACTTTTGCACCGAGGAATCACTCTGTGCCCGGGAAATTCTGCTGTGCCAAGGCACTTATAATCACTGAGCTCAGACATGCCCCCTTACCGATGGCACAGCTGAATTTGAAGCACATGCAAGTCGGTCAAATTGTCGCCTTGCCCAAGGGATTCATAAGGTAAATGGGTATAAACAAATGCAGACAACGAAACAAGTTCGTTCTCTAGGGATCGAATTAAACAATAATCTATGAAACACAAATACACATGATTACATTTGTTACAAAAAGTTCAGCTATAAGGACTTTGGTGGGTGTCATGATGACATCACATATCAAGTCCTTTCTTCTTGGGGATATTCTTTCCCTTTCTCTCTGGTCTGGTCTGGCTCCGGCATGTATTCCAAGTTCTGGGCAGACGGAAAAAAAATATCCTGAACAATTAACTATGTTACAACATGACTAATATGTTTCGGATTCAACAAGATGACCCATCGTCTGGCTTGGCTGAATATCAAAAACCCAGCTCATATGCCAGTTTCCATTGGCCTGTGTCTCCCAAAATTTGCAACTGTCACTTTGTGAGTCTAGAGTGACGTAGGAGGAATCCGAACATGATTCGCTCCTCCGGCATTCTTTCCGGGGGCACTTATTGTCATCAAGAATTAGACTCATGTGGACATGCAGTGGATTGATGCTCTGAGTGGCTGGACATTCTTATGTCCAGCTTCATAAGAGCTTGAAATTGTGGGAGTTGATGCAAAAGGTCGCCTGTGGGTTGTCCAGCCAATGGGTTGAGAAGAATTCGAAGGATAATGGCATTCCTTCCTCCATAGACCTAAATACATGCTTCCATGCCATTGAGCGTGATTGGAATAGCTCCAGGATCTTGTAGATAAAGTTGAGGCCACGGTCCTCGCTGCTGGAGTGTTGTCAGTCCCAGTGAGTGTGCTTTAGGGTTCCTGGTGCAGTACGAGATTCCTATCACTGCCAACAAAATTTGCTCTGCATTAACTTTTAATGGACAGCCGCCATGCCATGCATATGACCTGTGGCTAGCTTGGCCTGCAATGAGCGCTGGAAGTGGAATAGGCCAGTGGGGGTTGCATGTCACCATATCAATGTCAGTGGCGTACACTCCACTCCATGAGACTTGTCTAATTAGAAAACTTGCCTCTTCCAGGTCCAACAGGTCGGACCCAAACTCCACAACCAGGTGTCCTAGCCACATAATTGCATTTCCTCAGGTTTCATCTTGGACTTCTTGCACAGTTCTTGCAATTTGGTCTAGGTTCGGGCATGATGGGTGTTAGCAGTGGTGCAGGCTGCACACCAATCACTCGGCTTCTCACTGCCATGGGATGCATGGCCATCTGAGACATCGCTGTATCCAAAGGAGGAGCTGGGCATAGCTCTTTATCCATTGCCTCCTTGCTGTAGCGAGGAGGCGGATCCATTAGGAGTGGTGTTATTTTGGGGGGTGGAGTCATTAACTGAACTTCCGCCCACCTGCTGGTAGCTCCACCCTTCCCTTCCAGGTCCTCTGGGCAGCTCCGTTCTTTTTTGGCACCATCTTGAAATGGCGGAGGACCGGGGTCTTTTTCTGCTGCCATCTGCTTAGCCTCCTGAATGGCGACCTAGATCTGCTTTTTCCCGCATCAAAGTTGTAACCATGCAGAACATTGCATTTAACATTCTTCCCTTTCCATGTTCTGGGCCGGTCCTCTTAATTGCAGAGTGACCTTCTGCCTCTAATTTTCCTCAGAGCTCAGAAAAAAGCTCCAGGTCTCTCAGCTTGGGTGCCAGGATTAGGGAATCAATCGGCGCCGGCTCTTCACCCTCCTGCATGCATCACATGCAGCGAGCAAACTCCCAGCTGAGGACAGGGCTCTCTTCGCTCGGCTTTGCTCCGGCGAAGGGTTCGGTGTCCTCTTCCTCTCAGGGTCTAGATAGAACCCGCTGACTTCCCATCACACATCTGAGCGCCCCAGGGTGGAGATGTACTTCCTACTCTTTCACAGTTTCCTCTTCTCCTTTGAGTGAGAGGTAATCACTGACAAGTCTTCCACCCGTTTCACCCGCCTGGTGGTAGGCAATGTGTGCACTCAGCTCCATGGCGTTCAGCATGTGGCATTTCCCATTGCGCCAGGGGCAATTTTCAACTAATTCTAGCTCCATCACGTCTTTCCTGGATCCTGATCCTGTTCGTGACATCATGCGGGGGCCGAGTATAGTCGGTGGGATTTTTGGTACTTCAACAGAGCAGATGGAGTAGAATTAAGCACAGACGTGTATTGGTCGAGTTGAAATAACTTTACTTACAGACTGAAGTACAGGGACTCGCATCGATGTACAGTGTAGGCACCTTCCATAAAGTTGCAAACCGGGTAAAATTCTAATGTTTTCCAAGCATGCAGTGTACGGGGTATATTGGGATGATCGGCGACAGGGAGTCGTTGGTGGGTGATCAGGTCTCCAACTTTGCTCCGAGATGCATGCGGAACTCTCTTCCAAAGTACAAGCGCAGTTTTCCAACTTGGGCGGAAGCTGCCCTAGCTTTTATACGGCTCGTGAGCCTATTGCTAGTCGCCAGGTAGGAATAGTTTACAACAAGCCAATAGGTAGAATGCATTCAAACAATGCGATTGCTAAGTTTGGCAGGGACTGATCACTGCACCAAGGTTTTTCCTGCCATACTGAGGGACTTTTGCACTGAGGAATCGCACTGTGCCCAGGAAATTCTGCTGTGCCAAGGCACTATTAATCACTGAGCACAGACATGTAGTAGGGTGCATGGCTCTATTTCTTGGATCTCTTAAGCATATTTTAACAATCTTTACAGCAGCAGTGCATTGGCCACCATTGTCTCCCTGCTTTATCTGTAGTAGTTCAGGTTGTTATCTTGTGGTCGTATCAGGGCTGACCACGTAGCTTTATTAACAGTCATTTAGACAATGGTATTGTATAGGATGGCCTAGATAGGAATGACCCTGCCTCAGACAGGGACTTGGTCTGAATGACCTCTGGTGGTCCCTTCAAGTCCTATTTTTTCTATTGTTCTGTAATTCTATGGCAAGAGGGGAGGTGACTCCCACTCTATTCTGACACACCTAAGGTAGCATCTGACACTCATGCCTTGCTCACTTACCCATCCTTTCACTACTCTTCATCATCAACTTCAGCCCTTAACTGTTCTCCTGCACAATTAACAAGACTATCTCTGTGACTTTTTATCTTCATCACTATCACTCTTGTATGCCAACAAGTCCTTAACATTACCTTGTACTTCTACAGAGACTGGAGTGTACCATTTGCACCTCATTGATACTGAAGGAGTAAGAGGTACCCTGTTCTTATTCTAAAGTCTGAAAACAAGGCCTGACTTGGACTCCACCTGTGTTAAATAAGTACCAGGGAGGCCTAGTTCATTTTAATACCATTGGGCCTGAATCTCAACTCCCTTTATGGATTTCTGAATTGTTCCTTTTACTAATCAAGATAGGAGCACTGCTGTTATATCTGAGTGCCCCATTATTTTCTGGGGTTAGTTCCTGCTTTGCAAAAGACCATGGAAAGGAACCAAAGGCTTTGGTATAGTGGGGAAATAATAGTGTTTTACCAACCCGAGTTAATGGGTTGACATTTGGAGACTCATGCAGGAGACCAGGGAATCAGACTACACTAGCATCTAGCAAGAACTTCAAATCCTCTAGTGTCTTGGAAAGTGGATATAATTAAGTTAATATAGCCATCCTAGGGTAATTATAAAGAAACTGTTTCCCACTGGAGTTGGAACTTGTCAGGCAAAATACAAGAACTCAGTTGAATCTACTTTCTTTCCCTTCTTGTTCCAAAAAACAGAAGCTGAAAAAAATTGATGCATGGAGCCCCCCACCTCACAAATTTGAAGTCTTTCTCTATATTAGTTATAATCAACAAACAAGACTTCAGTATTTCAGGACACTTCTGCTTTTTCATGAAGGTTTTTAACTTCTAATGCTACTGGCTCCAAGTCCAGAAAAGGAAGAAACTGGGCTTGTGAAGAAAAAAATAGCTCCTCCACACGAAACTGACAAGTGTCTCCTCCTTGCATGAAAGGCCAAGTGCTATACCAAAGCAACCTCTGGAGCTAGCCATTCCTCAGTTCCTTTACCTGCCTTTCGAGAAAAGTCTGATTACTAACCCTGACTTTTTCCACTACTATTATAAAAAGTGCCAGCAGTGATAGCTGGAATCAATGAAAAACAGATTTAAAAAGGAAAGAGAAGAATTAATAATAATAAAAAAACAACCCGGCCTCAAGTCAAGTTTTTTTTCTTAAGTCAGAAACTTCAAAAACATCCTCATTATCAGAGAAATATCTGGAAGATGAAGCTTTTGGTCAAAGGAAGTGACAGAAGTTATCCAAAAGCCAAAGTATTTAAAGTAGGGTGAGCCAAGCATTGTAACACAACATCTTATAGGACTTGTGTAAACTATATGACATTTTAGAAATAGCAAATATCTACAATGTGTGGTACCCAGATTCTGCAAAAAGATGATAAGCTCTATTTTAACATTTTCATCCATATTTTGTTCTTTATAGAAAAATTGTTAAGTACCTAGGTATAAAATATGTAGTGAAAGCAAACTGGTAAATCCAAGCAGGTAGAGCTTACTTTTTATATTTTTATCATGAAATGGGTACAATGATATTTTCAGTGGCTAGAATATTACTTTATGCTTTTAATAACATTTTTCTGTCTTCCAAGCAGGTTTGTCTCTGGGAGGAGCTGGGGAAATGAAGCATTGATAAAAACCAAGAAAATAATATTCAAGTATTATAGCAGCCTTGCTGAAGAGTACTGCAAAAAGGAGGCCTAACTTTAAAGTTTAAATTTGGATTTAGAACACTCCAGTATTCATAAGCAGCATATTTTAGCTTCCCTTTTAAGGAATAAAACTGAAATATAATTTAATTTTGATGTGTGTTTTAAAAACAGGTAAATATTTGCCATTATAACACCGTCCTTTGCCACCATCTGAAAATGTATGCTATGATTCACATGATATTATTCTACCGCCCACAGAATGTTTTCTGCTCAGAGTTCATGGAAAGAATAAGGTAATACAAACATAATCCAGCAATGAATTTATTAAAGTAACGTTTTTACTACAAGGATGTTAACTGTAGTCACTTGAATCAAGAGGAAATGCCTTTTCGTTGTTATTTAACATAGTATTTCTCACATTGCTTTTTGCAAAGGGTTTAGTTAAGAAAAAAATATTTATCCATCTTTCCAAACACTGCTGATGTAGAATGTACCTTCATTTTTCTTTTTTTCCCTTCATGAATCATTGTTTAAAACAGTTTTACCTTCTCTCCCCCTGCAAAATGGACATTTCCTGTTCTCTCACATTTTAACTTAATTACAAATATGACTATCAGTATTACCTTCCCTAAATTTCCTTATGTGAAAGTAGTTTCTACTGAGGAATAGTATTTCTGCTGAATTATTATTATTTAGTTGTTTTTTTTCCATAAAGAAACAGGGAACTGTGCATGTGCAGTATACAGTTTTTTCCTGGGTAAAATTGTATACCATAAATCATGTGGCAGGGTGTGAAAAGTAAATCAGTTACTTACTAAAAAAGTAAAGGAGTGGAATAAATCAGTTGTGTATTTTGAACACCATATAGGCCATCTTCAAGCTGGTTTCTGTCAGGGGTGGATGCAGAGGATGGTGGTAATGTAGTGGCACCCTTCCCCCTGCCCTTCCCTCCCCTAGCATAGTGAATTCTCTCAGGTCTTGGGCTGTGGGAGATACCAGGAAGGCTGGGACAGGACCAGGTATAGGAAGAAGGCTGCCTGTTGCAACTGTCCCACGCTGAGCCTAGAATTACTCAAATGGTCCTTTCAGAGATCCTTTCCGCTAAACAATTAAGAGCCTGGAGAAACTGAAGTATATGAGTCTAATGTGATATTTTCTTAATCTTTCAAGCTAATGATATCATCTTTCTCTTCAGAGATCTTTTATGCATCAGATCTCACAGATCATATGCACAGATTTATCTGTGTTGTTCTAGTTTCACAAAAAGGGAATTTCAGTGTTATTGTGCACCAACATCTGGACCTGAACTAGCCCCTGTCTGGACTACTTATTTTCTAGGATCCATCAGTGCCAGAGGAATGTCCAAGGGTGTTGGTTGGTGGGACACAGAGGCTTGTAGAAGATATCTTTAGATCTTGTCCTGTTTATGCTCCCTCATATCTTCTGTTGTAGGGTACCTGGGACGCAGGAAATAAAATCAGTTCTACACCTCTTTTGTTAACCATTAATTTACTAGCAGTTCCCTTTAACAAACATCAGAAATTGGCTCATACACAAAGTGTAAGCTTGTGCATAAATGGCATAGGTGTTCTATTTATAATTCACATTGGGCTGGACAACCTGCAGCATGGATGCTACAACTATTACGGGCAGCCTCTGTGTGTGGCACATGGCAAAGCACAAAGATTACAGGCAGCACAACAACAGATACGACAGAAAGCAAAGCAGCAAATTGGGCAGGAAGCACTGGCAAGGAAGCAGAAAACTGAGCAGCAGGTCAGAAAGAAAGCAAAGGGCTGGGAGCAAAAAGCAGGGTAACAGATTGGGTAGGGGAAGGAGATTGCAGTGGCACTGGAGAGGGTGTAGGTCTAATTCGTGGCACACTTACCAACAAGTTTAAAGCCCTCCTGGTCTCCATTGTGTACAATGGTTTTGGAAGCCTAAACCATCACATTAAAAGAAGAAAGTATCATTCAAATCTCCTTTCAAATCAAAGAATGTCTCCATTACTTTTCATGGCCAGGGAACTGACACAATATTTTCTTATCTCTTTAAAGTGTTGACCAAGTATGATAAAGGTACAATAAATAAGTGTGCTATTCCATAAATCTATGATCAGATGTTGTCCTTTCCAAAAACAATTTATCAGTGATAAATTTAAACTAGCAGCTTCAGCACAAAATTCTTGAGGGAAAAGATAATTTTCTCTAAACATTTTTGCACTATTAATTCAATATCTTAGTGTTAACCAGTAAGTTTAAAAACAACTCTTTCTTAGCATTAAAAAAGAAAAATCCCATCTATTGTTCTGTGGGGGAAAAACTTTTGTTTCCTAGATTTATCTGAATATAACAAAATATATTTTGTAAATCAAAGAACCAGCCAATGTGTGTACATAAGCACATTTTAAAAACATACTTTCTAAACATGTTTCAAAATGCCTATCTGCACAGAGTCACAGATTCCAAATTGGCACAAATGAGTTGTATGAATGATGCAACGATTGCAGGTTGTCACAAGCGTGCACTCTTAGTCAGGATTTCTATTCACTTGTTCCTTTCATATACTTTGCATTAACACTTGAATGATCTATTCTGTAAGACTCTACACCTACAGAATCCTTACACTTCTTCAAGGACAGAATTGGTTTAATATTCAAATGGCATTTAGATTTGTTGATAGTTTGCAGACATGAAGCAGCAAAGCTTTTGTCCTGAAGTTTTCTGAAAAGAATGTATACTGTTTTTAACTTGTATGAAAATAAAATCCTTGAACAGAATATACAAGGATAAGTGAACAGAACTCTAAGAAATATCCTCACCTCTAGGGGAAGAAGAAAAGATGCTTTTTTGGACTGCAGTGATGGGTAGCCAAGGACAAGTCATTTTATTTCCTACTGTTACCAGAAACAGAGGCTATCTTCAACAAATTGGATTGCATTAGAAGAGCCTTTTAAATAAATACTTTGACCTAGACTTCAGAAGACAGTATAGTATGGAGAATATGTAAGACAAGCAATTCAAAGATGTCATAGTAATGACAGAGTGATTCTTTCTTTGTTGTAAGTTTATTTCTCTTTGCCATGGGTAAGTGGTCTTTTAGGGCCAGTTGGGCAGAGATGAATCAGTTATCTTTCAACTAAATGTGTGGTGGGGTGGGTAATCTGGGGAGCAGATAAGCCTTTGTGTTTGTCTTTGCTTGCACTTGTTCAAGAAACTTACTTGTCTTATGCTTAGAAACTGTCTCCTGATATCTAGCCTAATTAGATAGCTTAATTGGCCTATCTGGCCAATTTATACCAAATTGCTTTAATGAGCCTTTTCCCTTTATCCTAGACCTCTATGTATTTTTATATGAAGAACTGTATTCCTTTAGCCATCATTTGGCTCAGCTAAACATGCCAAGCTCTTTGGAAATATCTCATCTAACACAATTTAAGATGATCTCATATACTGTGGTTGACTAATATGGCCATGTTTCTTGTCTCCTCTATCATTTCCAGCTGAGGTGTTCCCAGTTTACAGTAGAAATTCTTAATTGTTCATGGATTTCATTCCTCTTCTATTACCACAGACTTAAAGGTCATCCTATTCTTTCTGTATGATATTCTAATTCTCCTCCCCATAAACTGTATATCCCACTTTGGCTATTATCAAAATTTACTTTTGATGCTCAGAACATTAATGAAAATATGAAACAGCACAGATCCTAAGGATAATCTCTGAAGAACACCTCTAGTAACCTCTTACCAATCCAATACTTACATTTTCCACAGTTATTGTCATTTTACCTTTTAGTTCTTATAGTAGTGCCTTTTTACCTTTTAGTTCTGATAGCATGCTTTATGGAAGCCCAACTACATTAGTTCTACTGTAATCCCTTGTCTAGGTAATCAGTTACCTCATCAAAGAAAATACTAGGTTAGGCTAGCAGTCTACTTTTGTATGCCAACCCATATTGTATTCTATTTATAGAATCATAGAATCATATAAATGAGGGTTGGAAGGACGTCAGGAGGTCATCTAGTCCAATCCCCTGCTCAAAGCAGAACCAGCCCCAAATACATCATCCCAGCCAAGGCTTTGTCTAAGTGGGTCTTAAAAACCTCTAAGGATGGAGATTCCACAACCTCTCTGGGTAACCTGTCCCAGTGCTTTATTAACCCTCCTAGTAGAAAGCCATTCATAATTTCTAATCTAAACTTCCATTGCTCTTTGTTCTGTTATCTGCTACCACTGAGAACAGTCTGTGTTCATTTCTATCTACTTGTATGCTTTTAATTAATCTTTCCTCCATAGTCTGTGTTAAAGACATAAATACAATTAAGATCAAACAAATATGTCACATATTCACCCTTCTTAAATTTCTTGGTGAGCTTTATGAACTAGGAGGCTGAAGGAAAAGTCGAAACAGACTTTAGATTTATTTTTATAATGGCTGGCTTCATTTTATTGTTATATTTGTATTTCTGTTATTTTTGCTTAAATTTATATTATGGTTGTTTTGGGGAGCATGGCTTTTAGCCAGAATCCTTAATAATAAATTAAGAGTTTAGATATTGTGTTAGTCAACCTTGGGCTGGAGATGAATTCTACAGAAGCAAAGCTAACAATGCCAAGCAAAAGAATGTCTTATAATCCAATCACATATGTAAAATATAATCATATGAATATGTATATTAATCTCTCTATAAGAAAGAATTATCTGAATTAATTGGGCAAATACAATCAAATTACAGACATTCCTAATAATTACACTAAATCACAAATCTATGTGGACAGCTCTGGCCTGTGGCCTGGTTTTTAGATTTGGCACATAGAGTAGCGCAGGGCCTGATCCCAGCATGCAGGAAGCATGTGGGGGCAGTGTAGTACCTGGGAGCCCAATCTCGACACATGGCAGCAGTATAGGACCTAGTCTGGCCGCAGACCAGCCCAATAGCATTCACTGGCCCATATAGCCAAAAACTGTAAGCACCACAGGACTAAAAGGCACTTCTTAGTAAAGCATTGAAAGGAAGGAAAAAAATTAAGCATTTTTAAAACACTTTTATTCCTGTGGTTGACAGGCACATGGAAACATGTGCCAGACAAATGAAAACATGCAAATGACTGTTGAAACATTTATTTTTATTAGTGACTGTGAAGGTGATGGCTGGTGGGGTAAGTGTAGCCAAAAAGAAAACACTGGGACAAATGTTGCTTATCCTACTTCAGTGTCTAAGAGTGACACAGAACAGAATTGATTCCATTATTCATTATTTTCTTAAATGCTCTGAGAGTTTCCATTTCATAGCAAACTGAGATACTGTCCTTTGTTTTGTAGAGGCCAAATTGCTCCTATGGAATTATACATTTTTCGGTATCTTAAAATTATGGCCTGTACTTAGAGAAAAGGAGAAGTGATCCATTCTTCGGGCAAGATTTTCAAAAAGCCACAATGTTCAGTGTTACATATCTGGACTCCTCACTAAGGTACAAGTCTGTTACTAGTAACAGCATGAACACTTATAAAAATAGGTCCCTCCCTATATGTATAATGCACATTGGACTTCACAGCATTACAAAATAATAATTATTATGTTTCTTATATTTTTTCAACAGAATTGAGACCCATCCTCTACCCAGGCATCTCAACACAGGAGGAATGAATCGGGTCCTCTTAGGAGCCTTGTTCTAGTTGCAGCTGTCTTTGTTCTGTCCTGCTGTACTCAGAACTAGGGAGGCACTGGGGATGGTCTATTCTGTTTATAAAGGGGTCATCCTCAGGCCCCTTATCAAATAATTCAAATGCTTTACTCTTTTATCTGCAGCTTGTCAGGGTAGAAAAACAACCTTTTATAAAGGTTGCTTGAGCTTGCTAGCCATATGCCATTTTGTGTTACAACGTGCTTATGAGGTCATAATCTCATAGAGTTTCACTAAGTAACACATCACATTGTAGAAGCAGGTGGATTGCTAAATCTTATACATGCACATATGTTTCTGGACTGTCAGTCTTGTTCCAACACTTTGATCCTGCCTTTTGGTCTACTTAGCATCCAGCATATTAGAAAGAATATAACATTGTGGTTGGAACAGAGAGGTTTGGAAGGCAGGCTACTGTTTGTTTTTTTTAATTATGATACCTGTGAACTTGGAATGGTTATTTCACCACTTAGTTAACCCCTTCTATAATGGAGGAATATTTTCAACCCATTTGGAGAAGGAAGCAGAAATGTTTCATTGCTTTTTTGTAAATGTCAGCAGCAGAGGAATATATAGGAAGGTACTTTTAATAAAGCCTTCTGGGTACGAGAATTTGAGAATTGCTTCCAGGCTAAGTAAGACAACTTATTAGCCTAGAAGGTCATCTTCAGCCAGGGGAGGTATAATGGATGAAGTGAACAAATAAATTGAAAGGTGAGAGAATCCAAGAAGTTGGCCTCATTTCTTTTTGTGCTCTGTTCCCATCAGTTCCCTCTTTAGCATTACCATGCTGTTTTCTTGATTAGCTCCCACCTCTCCTTGGAAGCACCAGCCCAAACAAAGAACTCTCCACCAAACTGATGTCTTCTTCTTCTGAAAGTAAATGTCCAGGACCTCTGTTCCTGGTTAAGGGGTTTGCTGCTTTGAAAAAAAGTTCTACTAGTAAAATGACTTATGATACTATCCTTGCCTAGAGTTAAAAATATTAACTCGAGCAGGGAGCAGGGAGGCTAGAAGACTCCTGATAGGGTTCACGTGTGGTCTCGGCCACACATGAGCCCTCACTGAGCAAAGAAGCAGCTACAGAGGAGCAACAGAGGAGCAACGACAGCAGCGGCGGCGAAGTGGTGAGTGAGGCTGTGCCAACAGCTGAAGCTGGTCCGGTGGAGAGCCTCCCGGACCGCTTTTAGCTGACCCGGCAGGGAGCCGCGCTCCCGAGCCGTGCGCAAACAGAGTGCGCAAACAAGCGCGCTCTGTAAGGGCGCGCCGGCGTTTGCGCCGGCGTTCGCACAGGTGGAGAGCAGGAAGAAGGGAAGAGCAAGACAGCAGGAAGACCACTTTTTCCACTTGTCTGGGAACATGGTGAGTACACGCAGTGCTACTGCCAGGGGCCTGGCCCCTCCCCC
>JAGPOW010003316.1:109330278-109359454 GCA_030014935.1 Caiman crocodilus | reverse complement strand
CAGGTTTAGGTTGGACATTAGGAGGCACTACTTCACAGTTAGGGTGGCTAGGATTTGGAACCAGCTTTCTAGGGAAGTTGTTCTTGCTCCTACCTTGGGCGTCTTCAAGAGTAGATTAGATAGGTACTTGTCTGGGGTCCTGTGACCCCAGCACTCATTCCTGCCATTGGCAGGGGGTCAGACTAGATGACCTGCTCTAGGCCCCTTCTGACCCTAGTTACTATGAAACTATGAAACTATTATTAAGGAAAAAACACTGAAGTGTTTTGGAGAAAGGTGTAGTGAGAAGAACTGAAACAAATGTTTTTGACCAATAGATTGTTGATATTGGAAATAAGGAGATGAGCTATTAGAAAAATATGAAATATTTAATTAAAAATCAAGAACTATATCATAGGGTTGGAGGGTTTTTTAATATAATGCTTATCTTTACTAAGGGGTAAGGGTAAAGCTGAGAATTAAAGGATGTTAAATCTCAAAACAGGTGTTCTGAGATTTAGTACAGGGAAATTTAGTTGACACTAAAAGACTAAATTAGTGAGTACTTTAATAAGGACAGCACATCTTCTGTAGGTGTGTCTAATCTGGAAAATTGCTGTAAGCAAAGAATGTAATTAAGAAAAAACTCCTTCAGCAATGCCAGCAAGAGGGGACCACTCGTGGAGATGACATAAACTTTTCATGGAGAATTTTGTACAGTCTACTCTAGATATGTGGACCAGTGCCCAAGACCCAAAACTTCTCTGTAATGCATGGACATCATTGGATACAGTGTAGGCAAAAGGCTGTAACTAAAAAGAATCTGGCTGAACAAGTGGAGAGAGAAAAAGGATAAAGTAGAGGAGCAGCTTTGCATATAGTGTTCTCCTTCAGACGAGAGGTTTTCCTGCCATAAAACCAGTGGAATTTAGTATCCTTAAGAGCACTGAGACAAACAACATAGCAAACTTCAGTAAAAGATTAAGGATTTTATATGAATAGTAATAAAACCTTTGCAGTTATGCTATTCTGTATCAAAGTGGTTTCAAGGGATATGAATCACTCAGAGTCAAGGCACAAGCTAATTGCTAACAAGGGTCAAAAAGGAATTCTCCCATGAATACCACTGCAAAATAAGCCAGGGGGATTGTGAAGGGGTTTTACCTTCCTTTGAAACATCAAGTATAGGGACTTTTAGAAGCAAAATAGTGGATGTGACTGACCAATCATCTTTCTCAGCATAGAAAACTCTTATATTCTTCCTTGTTTGCAAGATATATGCAAGGAAAACAATTGCAATGTAGATCTGTGCAAAACTAGAGGAGTAGAGTTTGTGAATGGATCAATGCTCATTAGCTGATGAAGGTGTTGCAGAGAATCCTACTGAAGATTCAAATGTAGTGAATTCAGACCCTTAAGGGACCCCCAGACCCAAAGGGATAAGGATTTGTTTTCCTTTTCATCTATATTTTAGATTAAAGAAAACAACAATCAATGAGCCCCAAGGCCTCTATGGGACAAAATCAGAATGTCCAGTCCGTCTCACTCTTAAATCTCCTGCCTCACCCTATCTCCATCACCATGGATCCTGATTTTCTCTGATTTAAAAAATCCCCTATTTTTAGATGAAAAAAAGTAACCCCAAATCCACATTCTTCCATGATTAAAATGAAACACAACTGATGGATATACATTTTGTATGATTAAAATGAAACACTCCTAATATATATATTAGGAGTGTTTCATTTTAATTGTGGAAAAATGTAGATTTGAAATGGATATTGGGTTACTTTTTTTAATCTGAAAATTGGGAATTATTTTTTAATCAGAGAAAACCAAGGATTCCTGTTGATGGGGACAGGCTGAGGCAGGAGATTTAAGAGTGAGAGATGCTTGATATTCTGATTACATAGATAGATAGATAGATAGATAGATAGATAGATAGATAGATAGATAGATAGATAGTGTTATTTCATTTTAAACACAAATGTGTGTATGTGTGTGTGTGTGTGTGTGTATTAGTGGTGCTTCATTAAATTATGAAAATATGTTGAATTTTCAGTGATTAAAATGAAACAACACTAATATATATCTATAGATTTAGTGGTGTTTGATTTTAATCAGAGAAAAATGTGAATTTTGGGTTACTTATTTTAATCTGAAAATTAGGGAATTATTTTTATTGAAGAAAACCAGGATCCCTGCCCATCACACAGAGGGATGGGAAGACAGTAGTCTTTCAATTACATGTCCAGTACAAGAGCAGAATTATAGCTACAGTCATCACAAGAGCATCCTTCTTTATTCTCCACCAGAGGCTCATCGCCTACCCTGGCCTTTCTCTCTCAACAAGTATCAATGCTCCCCTTTTGCCCTTACAACCTCCAAACAGGTATATGTGGATGGATGTCCTCTTCCTGACATGTGTTGTCTCCTTGACCCAAGAGTTCTCTTCTGGCATGGTTTACTCCAGTAAAGATGATAAAAACATATGTGTATGATAAAGAAAATCTGACAAGGAGAGCACGCTAAGAAAATAAAACAAAATCTATTTCTCAGTAAAATCCAAAATATTATCATAATGCATATTCCAGCTCAATTCTAAGATGTCCTATATTCTTGCTGAATACATAAGCCTCTATGATTCATTAGGCTCCCATTCATTATGAAAATAGACTAGCAAATTACATCCTTTGTAAATGGAATCATTATAGCAGTAATTTACAAAATATATTAAGCCCTTTGATGATCTTTCTCAAGGAAAAAAACATATACTTTTAAACACATTGCCAGGCAATTATAATTTTAAAAACTGTAGGCCTTGCACTCATAGCTTTTACTACTTAAGTTAGAAAGTATTTTTGTACAAAACAAATATCCACATTTTTTATATTTGTGTACCACTTACTTCACTTTTATGTGAATGTAAGATAAAGACATAAATGTAATTTTTTTGGTAAATGGTACACCTTTCAATTTCTCATTGCCCAGACTCAAAACTTACATAAACTAGTCCTTCCATGTAGAACCTATGATATGCTGATTTTTTTTCAACTAACACAATCTTGCCAATAACACTTTTTTTTAATAAATGTGTGTTTAAAATAAAACTTTTTGTCATTTGCATTTATCTTTGCCACATTATAGAAGGTATTTGAGAGTTAATTAATATTTGCTTTTACTTTCTTATATCCCCCATCGTCAATTGTCCCAGCTTTTGAAATTATAGTGCTCATAAGGTAACATGGAAAATAAGGATACAACTAAATTCATACTTGTTTGTAGGTATCTTTAAAATAATATTCTTTGATTAGAAAATAATTAAAATGACTAGCATGGCAGATTATGTATGGTACTGCATATTCATAATAATGCATGTTCTATGTTTGCTACATATTTTTCCCTATGCAAAAATATTCTGAATGTATTATTCATGGAAGTCCTGTATGACAACACATTCATTTTCTAACATCTATCTGAATAGGGCACTAGGCAACAGGGGGGCAGAAAACAGATGAAGAAAAAATAAAGCAAATCTGATATTAAATATGCATATGGTATCTTCAGTGTTCATTGGTCAGGCTGCCTGAATTTTAAATACTTCTTTTGTAGAATTTTACCTAAAATTGTCAACATTTCATAAATGCATTGGATTTTGGGTTGCACATAAGAACAGAATTTGACTGCATTTTTTGGTTCAGAGGATTTCAGAAATTTATTCTTTTTAATGCAAGTCATAGTGGGTGCTTCTACACAAGTGGAGATGCCTAATGAGTTCTGCAGTAAACATCTCCACAAGTTTACTGTGGAGCTGCCTGATGGGTTCTGCAGTAAAAATCTCAGCATCTATACATGCAGCCCAATTAGGCTACAGTAAACTAATAAACTCCACCACAGGTTAGTACTTGTATTTCTCCTATGGCAGAATTTTTTAGTGTGCAGCAGTACACGTGTAGTCATTGATCCTCCTGGCTGGGGCAAAAGGGTGCTTTAGTGCAGGGGCTGCCTTCTGGCTAGCACTGTGCTGGAGCACCCTCATGCTCCAGCCAGCCCCTCTGCAACACATTGAGCCAGGCTGAAACAGCCCAAGGCTGGAAGGCTGACCTCCAAGGCTCCCCGCCAGCCAGGGCAGCTCCAACCTGGTTCAACATGTTCCAGTCCCAGGTGCATGTTCAAAAGTGGTCCCTGGGAGCAATTAACTCTGGCACGGTATGCATTAGAGTTTATTGCTGCAATTAATAGCATGTGTAAACATTCCCATTGTCTCCTGAAAAATGGGTCCATATAAATCAGCTTTCCTCTCCAAAATCTGCTTCTCAGGAAAAAAAAAAACAACATTTTTCTTATAGAGTGTAGTTCAACAAAAATTTCTATGAGAATTGTTGCATAATGAAATGCTAAATAAACTAACCAATTAAACAGCCTCCCAACACACCCATTACCACCACTTGTAATTAATTCTTGGCTGATTTGTTGGTTAGTACAACTCAAAGAAGGTGTATGGCTAAGTGCAGTGAGCTGTGCACTGTTTGAACACTGCCAATGACAATTTCAGCTGCGTTTGGACACTTTCAACACTTTCAACAGTGTCTGCAATTATAGCTATAATTTACAGTTGTAGATCTTCAAATTTTGTTTCTTAAACATCTTATGAAATCGATTACTAAAACAAAATTTGTAATGCTCCTGTTCCACCACACTAGCATATCTTGCAGTTTTTAAGTAATACTAAACAACTACTACTGCTTATAATTAACATTGCACCACTGACTCCCAGTTATAAACTCTTTTTTTCTTCTTTTTTTTTGAATGAATGTGTTGTAAATAACCTTTCATCTAACTTGTAACTCATCATATGACATCTTAGATTACAGAAGCAAATGTCACCCTCTGTTTCTGAAAAAGAAACAGAGAAGGGAAAAGCTTGATGCAGCTTATTGTATTTTAGATTTCGCTATCTGTTTTCTTGGGCTTGATTCTACAAACCATCTGGCTGTAAGCTTCCATTTTGTTACCTGAGAAACATTTCATCCTGTGTGATCATAACTTCCATAGCAGTTACTTCCTATTGGAAAACAGAACTATCATCTTAAAAAGCAAGATATACATACATTAGGAATAAAACTTTCTCATCAGCTGTCCAGTGGTTGTAGGAGTTGCTTTTGGAAGAGAACAGCATGACCATGAACTTGGAGAAATACAAAAACCAACTTCTACTTTAGCATTAGTTGAATAATCATATAATAAAAAATAACCAAACCTAGCCTCCTCGTCATAAAGAAAGGTCATCTTGTGATCACACTTTGCATTATTCAGAGATAAGCAGGTGACTGGCACAATGTCAAACCTAGATAGAGAGAGCTTGTTCATGCTGCCAGATACAGAATTACTCCATTTTTTTTTCTTTTGAAATTAATTAGAGGCTGGTTAATGGATTTGTCAAATTAATAACATTTCCCGTTTTAAAAACAATACCCATTTCCTGGGTTTTGCAGGTCAGTTTGCTACTGAAGCAGAAACTAAAACTAACATGTTTTCTTAATGTAATTTGCGTATTTAGACTACATATGGTTTCCTGGAATAAAAGAGGACACTAGCTGCACATAGGCAATTCCTTCCTGGAGAATTTCTGTACAAACATCACTGTTCCTATTCAACATCACCTTCACCGAGAAACAGGTCTCTAGGACATTTCCAGGATTTCTTGGCTTAAGCATGCTGGGCACTTTTATATGTGCTCTGAGGGCAAGAAAGGGGTAGTGCTTTACTTAGAGAAGCTTTAAGAGCCACTCTAATTAAAGAACAGACACATCTCATGTATCACCATCCCCACGCTTATAAATGGTGGTGGGGGTGCTTGAGCTAAAGCTCATAGAATAAACTTTAGTTCAAGCACCCTTGCTGCCATTTTGGTGACACTGATATGTGAGATGTTGAAGATGGCTGGAGTGCAGTAATTACCACGCTCCAGCAGACTCGATTAATTCAGTCTGATCTGACGTACTGTAATTAGAGTGCATCAGAGCAGCATCACAACACATCTGCAGCACTGTTCCCTCTTAGTCCTGTGAGTGTCTCATCAGAGGAAATCCTCTGCCCTAAAGCTGCTCTAAGAACAATGTGGCTATGTGAAGTGAATCTGAATGTGAACTCTCATCTTAGGCAACTGATACATAGGATAAAAGGAACCACAGAGAATAGACTATTGTATATCATATCATCTTTTCATTTGCATAATTGTTGACTAGAAACATTATTTATAGTCCTACGTGAGCATAACTTATTTTATACTTTAGGAAAATCCTATGACCCCAGCTGACTTCCTGCTCTTTGGGCAGGGGGCTGGACTTGATGATCTTCTGAGGTCTCTTCCAGCCCTAATCTCTATGAAATCTATGAAAATCAGGAGCAACTAAATAACCATCTAAGTAGCATGTATGTATGGTCTGTGCATTCACAGATCTAGTACACTTCATACAAGGGTATCTATCTGCTCAATGTGAAAAAGGTATTACTAGTTCACATGTCCTCTAGTGGTGAAGTGCTGTAAAGTGTTCTGAGGATACGTTGCCTTAAGACATCACAGCTTACATAAGTATTAGGGCTGTGCAAAGCTTCAGTTGCTGATTTGATTCAGAGGAAATTTGACCTGATTTGGGAGCTGAATCTCCAAATCTTAAGTGAATTGGGAAACCAATTAAAAGGTCCAAATCAATTCAAAGCCTCCTAATGAATTTGGAAAAGATTCAGGGAAGATTTGGAGATTCGGGCAGCCCCTGCTCGCTGCCGCAGGAAGCTGGACCTGGGCTCTGTGCCAGTAAAGCAGGGGATGGTGGAGGGGCTGGAGGAGGGGGCAGGGGATCATGGGGCGACCCCTGCCATCCATGCCTGCTCCCCCAGCCCACAGAGCATCCCCTGACTCCCGCTGACTCTCCCAGCCCCGTCAATGGCTGCCCGTTCTGGTCCCAGAACTTCAAAAAAAAAAGCCCCGCACTCACCAGCAGCTGCAGCAGCCATCAGGGCCTCAGGAAGCTCGTGGCAGAGCCCCCCCATGCAGCATGGGAAACTGGGGAGCAGCAGGAATCACCCCCCAAACCTGGTAGGAGCTGGTCTGTGAAGGGCTTTTGTCTTTTAAAGCTCTGGGGGATTCTTACTTAGATGCACCACTGCTGTCCCTGTGAGGGAAGATAGAGTAACTTGGAGCAGTGCCTTCTGGGATGCTGGAGGACTGCTCTGAACTAGTTTGGGGCTTGTGGAGCAGTTGTACATGACCGCAACATTAGCTGCCTAAAACCAGTTAGAGATAATCCTTTGGTAATCTCTGAGTGGCTCAGAGGGCCCTTAGCATGTGTTTACTACTGCCCTATGTGTGGACACTTCTGCTTTAAAGGCCCTTAATATATATTTAAATTAAAAACAACACCCAAAGGGTGTTATGGCCCATGTAATACCTTTAATGACTGTGAGTGCAGTAACAATATCCCCAGATGTCTAGCATCAACAACTCAAAATGTGCATGACATAAGTACGTTTCAGCATAACATTATTTATCTAAGGTATATTTGCGAAGTGAAATATTTAAATCAGAAAATGGCAAAGTGAAGACTGCCTGTACAGTCTAAACTCTGACCCTTTGAGTATACAATTCTAAATTGATAATCACATTATTTTTTCTATTAGTCTCTTAATCATTCAGAGTTCAAGATGAATAGTGCTCAGCAAATGAAGTAGTTGTTCAATATTTCTTTTTTCCTTATTGTTCAGTGGCCCTGTGACTCATTTGTTACACACCATAAAATTGGCCTATCCATGTGGGAGGCAGGGTTCACATGATTGAAGAAATGAAAATTGGTTGCCTTTCTGCTCTGGTATCACATTGTATTATGATTTGATTTAAATAGCTTTTAACTATTTTATATAGAAGTCTTTATAAATAATTTATAGAAAAAATTAAGTCTACACATTTTTGTACAGGGGTAGGAAAAAAATTGATTATTGCAAACAGTATGTCCTTAAAATGAATGAACAATTTTAATTTGTTCTTTGCAATATTTTGTGTGGGGGAAAGACCATATTAAGCATTGAGTTGTAGAGGCAAATCTTGGATCAGTTTATGCCATTTTCAAAGCAGTCTGTGTGTGCTGAACTTCTATTTTGTTATGGTATAGACCAATTTTTTGTGCCGAATCTCTGTTATGAATATGGACTGGTTTCCAATCACTTATACTGGTAAAAGTATAATGTCAATACCTGGCATATGTGGAGCAAGATGACTAGCCTACAATCTCTTTTAGTGACACTAGGCACTTCTAAATGTACATTAAGTTTAGTATCTGTAATGAGAGGTACTAACTTAACACGCCATAATCGGTGCCACTGCACATTAGCTCAAACAAATTTTTTTTGTGATGTTAATGTACAGTAGACTAAATCTACTGTGCCTTAGCACATTAGCACTGGTTTCGCCGGCAGTAAAATTAATCTACTGCACTCAAAGCATCTCATGTAGATGTGCCCATTGTTCTGCTCTGTATCAATTCAATTATTACTCAGGTATTGACTAGACTGTATCTGTTCCACGTTCCAAATCAGTATCCCAAACAGTTATGGGCTGGAGAGCCACTCCTGCTGTTTTAATTACTGTCTAATTAAGAGAGAGAGGTAGTTAGTAGGACTGTACAAAGCTTTGGTCACTGATTCTATATGGCAGGGATTTGTCCCAATTCGGTGGCTCAACCTCCAAATCCAAATCGAATTAGAGATCCATTAACCTCTCCAAATTGAATTGGAAGCCTCCAATTCTCCAATTCAGAGAGATTTGATGATTAGGTCATAGACACAGCTTTATATTTTTCTACATACCTTGAGGTACCAGGCAACTCATGAACACTGAGATGGTGGGACAGACAGATGGAGTGTCCTGCAAGAGTGCGAGGGGGTACCCAGTGTGCTAGACAGTGGACCCAGAAGTGGGCCAGAAGCACTTCCACTTCTGGGTTCACCAGGAAGTGCACAGAGGACCCTCCCACCCCCCAGTTTGGCAACTGGTGCTTCCTCGGCCGGGGGGGGTACCCAGTATCCCCTTGTGGCCGATCACCAAGCCAGGGTTGTGCCCCCTCCACCCCATGCTCCTGTGGGATGCTCCATCTGCCCCACCATCTCAGCATTCTCGAGCTGCACCTGGTATCTCGAGGTATTTAGAAAAAACATATAAAGCTGTATCCATGGCTGAATTACTGATTCTCCAAATCAGAATTGAATCTTCAGATTCAGATTTGGCCGAACTGAATGGGGACAGCAATCCAAATCAGCAAATCAAATCACTGTCCCTTGAATCAGGCTGAATCCGAAACTGAATCAAATACGATCCGCTTCACACACCCCTATTGGTTAGCCACATTAGTTTATTGTATTTAAAGTGAAATATATTTTATCTGACTTCTATATTCAAAGTACTTTGGAGTTTAGAAGTTAAGGTACTAACCAAGGAGGTAGATCAAAGCTTAGGTTCATTCTGACTCAGTTGTACCACAGTTTAGGGCAGGAATTTGAATCCAGGTCTCCGTGCTCCAAAGGGAGTGCTCTGATCACTTAGCTACAGTATTTGAAAGCAAGGTTCCTTCAATCTCTCCTTCTAGAGCTCTTCCATAACCAGCTTTGTAAATCAACTCCTGATTTTAGTTTCCCTGGCAAATACATTTTGATTTGAATTTGTGATAAGCATGAATCTTTATATTTCAGCAAATTTAATATCTACCAAAAAATCCTGCTTCAAATCGTCATTGGCATTTTTCTAATGTTTTCCAGTATTCCAGCATTTTAAACAATTTTACTGTGATTTTCTCATCTGCCTCTCTGAGGTTGAGTCAGATCACTTTTTTTGTGCTTTGAAGTTTAGAAAAATATTATGTTGTGGGAGAAGTTGCAAAGCTCAAGATGTTCTTGAAATTTAACCATCCTATGTAGGAGATATGAAGTAATCTGGAAGGGAATTGACAAGACTGCACGATAATTGTGGTAAACATTTATGATTCTATCATGACTTTTGCCTCTGACCAAATGGTGTCATTTTTCATTTGAAGTTTGTGGGACCATTTCCATAGGATACGTATCTTTTCCCCATAATAAAATGTGGAAGCTAAGATTTGAAAGAAAGACAGACAATATGAAGTTGGTCCATATTAAATATTTTTGATCCGGGAAAGGTTTCTCTAGATCTGTGTAAAGTGTTGGTTTGTAAAAGGAGGAAATTCTCCCTATAGTTCTCCACTGTCTCAGAGAGGGACAAAGGTAGGTGGCTCAGTCTCTTCCTCTTCTGTAGTGTGGAGAAGAGTGCTCTGTGTGTATGTTGGTATAGTCGGTAGTAACACATTCTTCTTAATTGTAGAGGATTTTCTTTCTTTTTAGACTTGCTTGTGAAAGGACTCTTTCTCTGCCTCATTCCCAGTTCCAGCTTTCTACAGGTGCTTCTTTGTGGATGCAGGACTCTCATCTTCTGTGCTCAGATCCTGGGCTAAGGGAATCCACGGTGTCCTTGTCCTCCTTAATCTGGGTTTTTATGCAAAGGGTTCTCTCTACCCTTAAACACAGAGCAGGGCTCTAGGCTTGTCTTGGTCTCAGGTTTCCATTGACTGTGTGTTATGTGTGACCAAAACCCCAAACAGGGGTCAAATTCAGACTCCATGCACATGGCTGCAAGACTAAGGGCCTTGTTACACAGTAATTTGGGGCAGCTCCTGGAGCTCTTAATTCCTGGTTTGTTTGCATGTTAACACCTTATAGTTATTTTAAGCGATCTTTATACAGTTCAAAGTTATGCCACTCTGACCCTCACTAGCCATTCCTATTCCATTAAGGTGTGTCCACTCTCCATAGATGTGCTGCCCAGGTTGAAGTCCCATAATCTCTCACACCTCTGCCAGTACAGTGGGGACAGAAGCCTGCCCTGGCCCATCAGCCCTCTAGTGGCAACTCACCTATACCTCCCAGTCGTGCCCCGGCTCACCAGGCCTCTAGTGGTAAGTCACAGCAGTGCAGGTGGGGGAAGGTGTCTAGACCTATGGCTCCCAGTCTGTGGTATGAGTGCCACCAGGGGTATGCAGCCAACCTGTCAGTGGTACACATTAAAAGATTTATTATAATTACTTTATATGACACAAATGTGCTGGTGGCCCTTAAGGTTTAACTGAAAAAATTGCGGTGGTACTTAAGATTGTATTGTTTTAAATTGGTGGTGCACAATTTGTTGGAGTTTGGGAATTGCTGTTCTAGATTAAGGGTGCAACTGCTCCAAACTCCAAGCTAGCACTTACATGGATCAACATTTGTGTAGCTCACAGTCAAAAGTGTAACAAGGCGTAAAGAGAGTGGAGTGGCGCCCACACTGCAATCCTTCAGTTGATGCTTTGTGCTTTTTAAGCCTAGTTGCATCTGACCAGATCCAACCTTGGTGTAAATCCAAAGATGTCAACATTAATACTAAGTACCCAGGTTCCAACATTTATATACTGGGTATCCAGGTTGTAACATGTGAACATTTATACTAAGCGAGCAACATAATGGGCTATAACCAACAACCCTGCAACATTTAGATTAGGGAATGAGTGGGCTGCCTTTATATTATTTGATGTCCAGTGCCTCCTATCTAGTTTGGCAGAGTTAGCAACTGGTGATTAGCAGGGATTTTGGTTTTCTCTGATTTAAAAAAAAAAGATCCCCAATTTTCAGATTTAAAAAAGTAACCCCGAATCCACATTTTTCTGTGATTAAAATCAAACACCACTAATATATACACAGTTTATATATATTATATATACACACATATTCACATATATTCTTTTATTTATATTATTCCTATGATTAAAATCAAACGATAGATAGATAGATAGATAGATAGATAGATAGATAGATAGATAGATAGATAGATAGATAGGGTAGTGTTTGATTTTAATCACAGAAAGATGTAGATTTTGGTTACTTTTTAAAACTGAAAATTGGGGATTTTTTTATTGGAGAAAAGCAAGATCCTTGGTGATTAGTACTCTTGGGGAGGGGCTGAGGTGCTGGGATCAAGTGGCTTTGCGATAAGGAGTGAGCTTTGCTATGACTGTGTCCTCTTCCCCTCTCCTGTGGAGAAGGATCTGCTCCAGGTTTTCTTTCTGCTCGGCTTCTGTCTCTGGGCTATGCAATGTGGAGCACCTCTCTCCCTCTGTGTGTGTGTGTGTGTGCGTGTGTAACACCTTTCTGTGTATATAAAGCACGTTGTGTCAGCGTGTGTAGCACATTTCTGTGTGTGTGTGTACAGCACGTGTCTGTGTGTGTGTAGCACATTTCTCTGTATGTGTGTGAGGCACGTTAATGTGCATGTGTGCAGCAGGCTTCTGTGTGTGTGTGGCACGTTTCTCTGTGTGTGTAGGGCACGTTGTGTGTATGCATGTAGCACGTCTGTGTGTGTGTGTGTGCGCGCGCGTGTGTCACGCTGCTGTGTGTGCCTTTCCCCCCTCCCCCTCGCTGTGTCTGTGTCCAGGATTGCTCCCTTCCTATTCCAGGAGGCTGCTCTTGCAGCTCTGTGCGAGGCAGAGGTTCCCCCGGAATACAACACGTAGATCCACTCCCCAGCCCGCCCCCCCCCACACACACACACACACGGAGCCAGGCGCGCGCGCACACACGCGGATCCATTAGCCAGTCCAGCCCCACAGAGCCAGGCAAGAGGCAGCGCCTGCCACCTCCATCCAGCCCGGCGCGGGCGGGCAGAGCTCAGCCCGGATCCTCCCGCCGGCCGCTGCCTCGGCCCGAGGCGGTGGGGACACGCCGGGGGGCGAGGGCTTGGCAGCGCCCGCCAGTGCGCGCCTGGGGAGGGCGGGGAGGGGGGCTCGGAAAAGTTTGCCTCGGCAGCCCGGAGGCTCTCCCTGTCCCAGCCCCCGGGGCGGGGGGGTCGGATCTCACCTCGAAGCGAGGCGGAGGGGGCGCAAAGCCCCGGGATTTACTGAGCTCGGATTTGCCTGGCGCACCATGTCTTCCCGGCTCGGCGCTGCCGCCGGGCTGCTGCTGCTGCTGCTCCTGCTGCTGCTGTCACTCGCGGCCGGGGCCGACGGCAAGGCTCGCAGCTGCGCCGAGGTGAGGCAGGCGTACGGGGCCAAGGGCTTCAGCCTCGGCAACATCCCCTACCAGGAGATCGCAGGTGAGCCCCGCGGCCGGAGCGGGGGAGCCGGGAGGGCGGCGGGAGGCGGCGCTCAGCCCCGGGCTCCGCTCCCCTCGTGCCCCGGGCCGGGCAGCGGGCAGCCAATCGCCCCGGTGCGGGGCTTGGCTGGTGTCGTCCAGGCCTGGAGGGAAGGGGCACACATAAGTTTGCAGAAAGAGAGAGAGACAGCCGCGGCAGGGGCTGCGATCGCCGGCAGACGCAACTTCCCAGAGTTGGCAGCGCTTTATTAAAACCTGGGAAGCCGTTGGACACCCGCCACCCCCTCCCCAGCTCTGTAGCATCGCAGCTCGGACTGCGGCTGAGCATCCCTGCAAGCGCACAGCCCGTAGCAAGGATCCCCCGCCGCTCAGCCAGCCTCTGCTGGGAGGTCGCCTGGGGCTGGGCCGGAGGCACCAACAGGTTCCCCCCGCCGCCGCCGCCTCCTCCGCCGCCCCGGGTAGCGGGGCCGCGCCGAGGAAGCTGCGCCCCCGGCCGCCTGCCTCGCCCGCGCCCGCCCGCTGCGCCCCGCCCCGCCGCCGTGCCCCCACCCCGGGGCTTCCTGCCTGCGGACTCTCTGGCCTGTATCCCCTGCTTCAAAATCTCCAGCAGTGCCGGCCATGGCAGTGCCCAAGCTGGGATGCTCCCCCCCACCTTCTCTTGGGGGTGCAGGCAGGCAGCTGGGAGCGATAGCCCAACCTCTGTATCCAGCCCATTGGCATCATTTTGGAGAATGGGCAGGAGACCTGAAGGGAGTGGGGTCGCTGTGCTAGTGGCAATTGCAAAGGCCTCTCTTCTGGCTCTCTCGCTTTTTTATTTATTTATTTATTTATTTTGATTGACTTGCTGAGCAAAAGTGCTGGGTCTCTGAATTGCTCCGCTGCTTCTCCTCCCTTGTGTTCTCAAGGGGGCATATGTGGCCATCTGTGTCCTGCCACCGTTAAAACAAACCCAAAGAAATCAGTGGTTTTTCAAACTTCTCAGTGCTTTGGGGAAGACACTTGTTGCTCTCTGTTCCCTGACGGGTTTTCTTTTCTTCTTATTTTCTTTTCTTTCTTTGAAATGATACCCCACAAAGGGGACAGCGGGTTCTGAAAGGCTCTTCACACTTCACGGTGACACTCTTCACTGTAAATCGAGCTGCTTACAATATTTTGAATAATAGGATTGGAATCTCTTTGCTGGCTAAAAACCTAAACTGATCATCGTGACATCTACATGGCTTTTCACCTGTCTCTTAAGATTCAATATAGATATCCCTCTTGGGGTGGGGGGTTGGTGAAAATGAAGCAGATGCATGTGAAAATGAGTTAGTTTTTCTGAGCTTCCTGACTTTTTGAGTGCTGTTTGTTTTCCTTAATGATTACGCTGGCACTGGTTGATGTCATACTTTGAGGCAGCTTGCTTGTAAACGTGTGATGTGCTTAGCTACTGGGACATTATGGTTATTTGGATTTCCACTGCATCTTCTTTTTTTTCCCCCTCTTGTGCATGTCCTGCTGAATTATTTTATAACAAAGCCTTAGGTAGGGTATCCCTGCATTAACAGAAAGCTGCCTGTTTTGTGACCAGGTCCAGTTATCATGAGCATTTCAGTACATTGTCCAGCATAAGGATTTTAATGTTATTGGCTGTTGTTCCCCCTCTCTGCTCACCTTTGTCAACATATGTGAATTGTAAGAAGCTGGTTATGAAAACAATTCATGACTATGATGAATAACTTCAATCTGTTAAAATGGAGCAGATTTTATGGAAGTTTCAAAGTCATGTATTTGAGTAAATGCTTTGTTTTCAAGGGGATTTTGTGCTCATTGCTACATAATTGGATGGGAAAGTAGACAGCACACATTATGATGTGTTATTTCAGGGTTTTAACATCAGGGCACATTCTTTGGTGGTGGTAGTGTGCTTTTTTAAGCTGCCTTTTCTAACTAGGACTATAAAATCTTTTCTTGCAAACTGGAGATTTATTCTCTATAATGACACTTAAATAAGTCAGGTGCCAGACATGGAGGACTCCAACTTAAAATCAGTTGCTAGATTGCAAGAACATGTATACTTGTGTTAATACTACCTTCTCCAATCCCACTCTTTATTATTAAAAATTGCTGTTGGGAGAATTGCTGTGTTCCTAATGTTGTACTATATGTTTGGATTATGAAGCTGGCTTTCTATACCATACAAGTGAAACACATGTTAAAGTCAATAATTATACGATTATACTGAGTATGTTTCCTTACAGTTCTATTCCACAATGTTATGTTGGTGCTAAATTGTTCACTGGAACTTTTATAGTAGCTCTCAGGATTTATAAATGCTCTTCTATACCTCAAAACTGGGGAAAAGTGCTCATTGAATTCAAAAGCTGCAAAGTTCGCACCTTGGTTTTGCTAGTATATCCTCAGTTTAAAAAATAAAACCAAACCAAAAAAAAAAAAACCCACCCTTTATCTGGGAGTGTTTTGCTGGCATCATATTCATCCTAGCCATAGAAAACAGAATTGTACTATATGTAACACTCAGATGCAGATTTTCTTTCATGCAAAATGGACACTGACTTTAGTGGCAGGGTAACTGTAGCTTTGGGGACCACTCAAGGATAACTCAATAAAACCTTTCTTGTTATAAAATTGCTAAATAATATCTTTCATCTGCCATAGTTGAGAACAGTATCATAAAACTGCCCTTCTGTAAAAATATTTAAAAGACAATGGTTTTCAGGTTTAAACAGTAATGTCATATATAATGTATAAATATTATGCAGAACTTGAGACATGGGACAGAACATAGAGAAAGGTGTTGTTGGATGCAAGTGTATTACAGTCTTTCACTTTAAGATAATATAGTATGAAAGTGATAAGTCACAGTAAGAAATCTGTTGACAATACTTGTTAAATTCAAGCCATGATTTCAATAACTTTAAGCATTGGACTTAAAGCAGTGAAAAAATGAAAGATCAATTTAAAGTTGGAACGTGTTCTTAACTCAAACCTTTCTGATTTAAATAAATTACCCAAGTATTTAAAAATAAAGGCAGTATCTGAATGATGCTTTTGCCAGTTAAACCACATCATTAATCTTACTTAATTCAATTTCCTTGTTTCCTTAAATAAGAGTAAAACATTTGATAGCAATGTTTTAAAATGTCTTGCTTACCAAAGAGACTGGAATGACTGTTTGGGAATAGATGATGAGTAACTGTGTATCTAAATAGTATTTCCCAGAAACACAGTTCTAGTATTATCTCAAAAGCTGGCAAGTTTATTCTCAAGTACAGATGAAGAACAAGATGAGATTCAGTCAATAAAGGTGCACTAGAGTGAAGTTAGTGTAAATGAGAACAGAATGAAATACCTATTATTTTGAAGGTCAGAAGTCTCCTGAAATTGTCTTCTGACAAATGGTCATTACAATGATTGAAGAAAACAAGCAAACAAAACCCAGGTTCTTGTGATTCCTAAAGCAACAACAACAGAACTGTTGCACTGTCATTCATACATTTGAGATACTAGTTTGTGTCAGAAGTTGTAGCTTTCTTGATGATTTCCACCCTCACCTCCCTTCCGTTTCACTAAGATATGACCACTGGTTGACAGAAGACCACTGGAAAATCCTGATGGCTAAACCAACATCAAACAACTTTCTAAATAGTGTCTAACAGACAACCCCCATTGTAGTGAATAGGAATTCTGTAAACAAAGTGGCTCTACAACTATACACAAATGGAGAATGAATGGCTAAAGATCTCCTTCATATCTGTCAACAGCATGAAGCAGAGAGTAACTGATGTGAAATTGGTGTAGTTATTAAGTGCAAATTATTGTCCTTAGAAATGCATTACATACCTGTGTTCAGCATGAACTTAGGTACAGAGACAAAGAAGGGTGTGACATTTTGTGCTACTATTGTGCCACGGCATGAGTAAGGCTTAGGGCAAAAGTAATCATCCATGTGTGTCTGGCTTCTCAGGATCCCTTTGGACATTTCCATGAACCATGATGCACAACAGCACTCTCACCTCCTTACATAACTTCATCAGGAGTTGCCCTGACTGCTGACAAAACGTATGGATAAGCAAGTACATGGGTCTATGCAGGATGGGGCCAAAGTACTTCTAAGTCTTCTTCCTGCAATCACTTGGGTACGTGCTTCATGTTACGTGTTAGCAGTCCAACTGAATTGTGTAATGCTATTCACATACGTTAACTTAAATATGCACATGAAATCAACATTGCTGGGGTGAGAGGGGAAAGAAATTGCTCTAAAAGTCTACATATTTCAACTTTTGTAGCAATTTTTATTGTGTCTTTGAAAAGGACAAAAATGTGTGTTAATACTTACAAGTTTTGATCCAAAACTTTTTTATCTAGAACTTTAAATCCTAGCTTCCGGAGTTTCCTGGTAGAGTTATAAATGCTGAAAAGGGATATTTAAAATTGAAATGAAAGCACAGTGTTATAATGTTGATCTGTGTGTTGTACTATATTCATTTTTTTTCTGTCTGAACTCAGATTTATATCACTGGAGAACATACCTTAAGCTGAGTGCTAACATGTTAACATGTTTTCCTGCTAGTTTTGTACTTATTTAATCATATAGTACTTTATACTTTTCCAGAGACTTGGTGGTGTTCACACACCAGAGAGGTCAAGCACTGTATTAAAAGCTCAGGCCATTCTTTTTATATGACTGCAATAAAGAATATATTCATTTCATTTATATTACTACTTGGCTCTCATAAAAGGTCAGTTTCAGCTGAATGTACAATTACTTGCAAACGGCAAATCTTATAACAAGTGATCAACAATAAAAGCTTTTCTGGGTAATTTGTCTTGAAAATTACCACCTGCCATTCCTTTTGAATGACTTGAAGTTCTTGCAGCATCACTTAGGAATCTCTGTTTTATTCTGCATGATTTATGTTAGAAAACTATACGTGCTAATCTTTCTTTCTGCTTAGTAAAGTAAAAATGTATAATTACATTAAAGTTTCCAGTTGAAATAACTGGCATGGTGCTTAAAACTCCATTACAGTGCCAAAATATCAGCACTCATATTACCAGCAAAATGAATTACATTTTCAATGAACTATGACTTTATGCTCCCCTTCATACCTGGCTAATGGGTGCTATCTCCTTGGAAAAAGAACCTTCATTCTGGGCTAGGGACTAGCAAGCATAGTTATTTTAGCAATTTAAATCTGCATAAGAGAACTAATATTTCTATCCACATTCCTAAGGACTATGTATTAGGGCTGGTGCTTAAGAGAAGAACAGTTATGTTAAACTGGAAAATACATTACAAGGTGCACAAGGAATTTAAAATGTATTGCAGGTGACAGCATGGGAAATTTCTTGATACTAGGCTGTTCTGTGTAGAAGGATGTCCTAAACCACATTGGAACTAAGGTTCATTTCCTTCACAGTTTACACTACAGAGTTCCTGTAAGCACACCAGACAACTAAGAGCTCTTTCTAATAAATATGCATCTTGTTTCTGGCTCTTTGTTTTAGAACAAAATTGTTGCTAAGACCACCAGCTCTGTGAAATGTGCTTTCACTAGCATGACCTTTTGCTTAAAGCAAGGTAAAACAACTGTACTTTATTTCCTTGTAACGTTTTGATATATTGTTATTTGGAAGAAACAGCATTCCAGGCAATTACTATAATTTTATACATAAAAGAGGCAAACAAAACCAAGCATACTACAGAAGTCGCTCTGGTTGGCATTATCTCCTACTGCTAACTACATTCATAGTAGTAATTCAGACTTGAATATTACACATCACAGAGACAGTCTCCTGTGAGCTGAGTTAGAAGATTATTAATAGCACCTGAACAGTTTGCTGCTTAGAGCCTTTGGAAAACATTGCCTGTAAATCTGCTGTAAATTCCATGTGTGCCCAGAAGGAGGCTCTACTGTGTAACTTCATACCCTAGGTAGAATACCTAAGGCTACATTTTAGCCTAGTTATTGTGGAATTGATTTTCAGGGCTCATGACAGAACCTGTTTTCAGTCCATGAAAAGGAAGTGGCTAGAGCTGATACTCCTAACACAAATAGCAAATTGCTCTATGGCTTTCATAGCCTGCAAGGTCTGTTACCTTAAGGTTCTAATGGCCTTTTAACAGTGTTTCCAGCTGAGCAGCAGATGTAAAGGATACTGAACATGGAGAGCTGGGTTGTTTTTTTTTTCCCTCCTGAAAGAAACATTTTTACAGATACTGCACTAACAATGTTGCCTAGGACCCACCTGGTGGCCTGTTGGTTTTAAAATAGCAGGACAAGTCTCCTGAAATAAATTGAAATCTTGACTATCTTTTAGCAGGTGCCTTATAAAGTTATAACTGTTTGATAAGATGCAGTTAAAGGTAATAAAATCTTGCATGCGTACTATATATACATATAATCATACCTGTCACCTTGGGTGTTCCCCAAAGAATATGCAAGCCACTTAGTCAGAGTGGCAATGAAATGTACTCACTTCTCAAGTTCAAAAGCCCCCCCATCCTTCCTCCCAACAATTTGCAAAGTAATAGAATAATTATTTATAAAACAAGCAGGATCTCTATTTTATGGTTCCAGCTGAATGAAACAAACAGGCACATGCCTATTAATAAACTACAGTTTTGTTTATCTACATCAGAAAGATGACAGGCAAAATCAACTCTTATGGCCCTATAGTTAGGTGAATCTAGTAATTTCAAACCTGCTGTACAGTCCACTAGGCAACATCATCCAAATCTAAATTATAAGCCAGAGAACAATTTGCATACATTTATTCTTGCCAGTATTAACCTTTGCCTTGGGACACACCAACAATAATTCATACTGCCTATGCCAATAGCATTTGTATGGTTACACCTCTGTTTGCCCCCCTCTTCTTTGGGCTGCTGGAGTGGATTCTCTCAGAGTGTTAGGTCTTAGTCTCTAAATTTTTCTGGGGAAAACTTGTAGTTTTTCTTACTGTAAGCCTTACTTCGAAGCTGCTGTAGCCCATCTTCTGACTATGCTTACTAAGCAAGTCCTTTGTGACCAAGTACCTCTTGGTTTTCCTTTCAAGAATCTATAGTGAGTACAGTAACCAAAAACATCCCACCTACACCTAAGTTCTTAGTACTTAGGTTTTTAGAAGGATATTTTGGATCACTCTATTCACACAGAAGAGATGTGTAGAACTCACAACATTAAGTTTCGACTGCCCTAATGGCCATAGGAGAAGCACTCACATCAGTGCCCTATCAGATTCTAATGAATCTGTGAATTCTGCTAAATACTGGTCATAACAATTGCAGATAGGGCACAAGAAGAACAACAACGTTAATAATTACAGACCTCTCTAAGACCTTTATTTATTTTGAATCTGTTGGTTAATTTCTTTTTTTAATTATTTTTCTGAAAAGTTCATGTAAAACTATGAGTTATAAGCATACACCAGAAATCACTACTTTGATTATTTTAGTTAAAACTAATTTTTTGTATTTTACATTTTCTAAAATGGAAATAGTATACCATTTGGTGATTGGGGTGAATTGGAATGTACCATTATAATATCTTGTATAAAACTCACGAGAGGATGGCAAATTTATCCTTATTTTAGGAGCACTATGGCAATCTTATGTTCACCAATAATGTGAAGATTTGGTGTAAAGCTTTGGTGCTTATAGTTTCTGTACAAGCAACCCCTGCTTAGTGCTCTTAACTGGTTCCTGAAAAACCTAGCATTAAGAAAAACAAGCGTTAAGTGAAACCAAAAGTTTCTGACAATCCAGGATAGTGACCAGAAGTGCTTTTCATGACCCAAGACAGCAACTGTGAGTGTTATAATGAAACTCACTGAGTACTAAGTAGATCAGGTATCAGTTTAAATGAGTGTTAAAGCAAAATAGCACTAAGTGAAACAGTGTTAAGTGGGGATTGGCTATGTTTGGATTCAGAATAATCTTTTCTCTTCTCCTCCGCCACTCACTTCCTAAACTTCACTATACTTTCCTGGGTCATGTGAAATCTGTGAAAATGTGAACTGTCACTCACTCCAACTCCCCACTTGTCAAGTTAGCCGTGCTGCTGCAGGCAGAAGCAGGGATGGGGTGGCATTATAGAGCTCTGGTATTATTTATTGAGTAGCTAAAGGAGTCAATGGCCCATTAATGACCCATTGCTCTTCACTTCACAGGTGTTAACAATCATCTTCTCTTTTTAATAGTCATTCCACTTACCAAGCTAACTTACTTTAGGGCAGTTTGCTAGGGCTTCCTATTTCACAGTTCATGCCACTCCATCTCCCCACCCCACACCCAGGATGTTCGTTTTAATTTTCACTGGTTGGTCAGGACCAGCCTCTGAAACCCAGGACTGACCCAGTCAAACTGGGATGTATGGTTGCCATAGGCTTTCAAAACTTTGTAGAGTTTGCAGTTTGGGATGCCAGTGCTGGAATTAGTGGAAGGCCAGGGCAGATCCTGACAGATTGCAGTGGTATAAGTATATCCCCATGTTGGACCATGCCATGGTAAGAGCAGCAATGCTTTCTTTAAGTCCCTGAAGTAGGTAAATATTCTTCCCTTCCCTTCTCTTCGATGCACAATGCAATATCATCTCCACTCTTATTCCCTCTTCCCCTATCCACCACTGCCACTGTTCCTGCTGTCTCCCATTGACCTGGCATGGACAGGAGGGGTGCCTCCAAAGCTGCTCCTGTCATGCTCCGTCCTGGGCTTCAAGGGAGCTGTGCTCATCCAGGAACAGTGACAGTGATGGCAGCTGCTTCTTCTTCCATGACTTGAGTGTTCAGTGCCTGCCTGGGAACAGGCTTAGGGAGGGGGATCATGGCTGCCACCACTGCTGCATTTCCTGGTTGAGTTTGGCTTCCCACAAAGGCTGGCTGGAGCCAAGTTCTGGACCTCCTCCTGCTCCCAGGTCATCTGGAGATAGAGGCTGCAGTGGATAGGAGAGGGAGCAATGAAAGGGAAGGGAACATGCTGCTGAGCACAGAGGTAGCAGAGAGAGTGCCAGTAGGGAAACAGGATTCTTGCATGATTCAGAGACTTAAAATAAATCTCCAGTTGCTGTTCTTGCATCTTGGTTCGCCCACCCCAGCTGAGGATTCATGCTGGGAGCAGAAATGCAACCACCCTTCAATACAGATCACCGATACTGCACCCCCTCTTTACAGAATCCTGATTCTGCCCTTGATAGTAAGCTATTTTGAGGGTAGACTGCTGCAGGGAACTGTGAGGCAATTTGCTCATTTTAGGCAAGTAGAGTGCTTGTTCATTTCTTCAATTCCTGGGAGGCTGCCAGTTGATGAGGATGTACATCCTGAGTATATATATACATACAATTAATGTGACTGAATAGGCTTTGGCTCAGAGTAAACTAATCCTAACATTACCATCTACACATGCATTTAAGTGCAGTAATTTAGTGTGCTATCAGATAGCATCTGTATCTGACAGCATTATCTGGCAGCACAGTAAATTTGTCTAGTGCACCCTCATTGCTTTTGATGTGTAGATTGGTGATGTTTTACTTTGTAGCAAATTAGTCCGCTATGCAGTAAAGCATCTTGTGCAGATGTACCCCCAGTCTCTTGAAGTATGGCTTCCCTATAACATGACTGAATAGATGGAAGGAGAAAAGTGGGACTGATGTACTTCTGCGAAGTTGGGTAAAGTGCTTCTGGATATAGGTGGGGATAATAAGGAAGCAGATAGCAGAATTTCCAGTTCCATTTTGACTGATTCTATTTCTATACATCTTGGTGCCTTTTGGGGTTTGCAGTCAGCGGTGAGACCTTCTTCTGACTCAGTCTTGAAGATCACACCCCAAGGGGGAAAGTCCTGCTTGAGATACCATTCATAGCTTGATTGCCAACCATTTCTTGTGTGATTTAATGTGTTCTATAGTAGTTTGTCTATGCTGAATTGAGAATATTTGTTTATGATAAGTTTAATTCTTCTAAAAAATACCTCACTCTGTTGGGTCTCCGGTTTAAAGATACAGAGTTTCCACAATATTTGACATGGCTTCTAGATAACCACTAACTTTAAGGATTAGGAGACTTTTCTCAGGTCCTGCTTAACAGAGGCATCTTTTCACTCATTTACGATGAAGTATGTCTCTCCTTCCTAAAGTTCATTTTGCGTAAGGGAAGATAACAGCCCATATCATGCAGATACCCAAAGATCCTGTAGCTGAGAGACTATTCACATGCCTTTCCTGAGAAGATTTTTGCCAGGTGCAAAATGTGCCACATTGCCTAAATTATTAGAAGTAGAATTGGCATCTGATGTAATGTAGGAGAGTCTTGGGAGTTGGAGGCAAGAGGCAATGGAGGAAGTGGTAGTTAAAGGGATTAAGGAGAGGTTAACGGAGAATAACCCCCTTTAGAAGTAGGAATTCAGTTTTGCACCTGCATATTTGTCTCCTGATTTATATTGCACAGGTAAGTGTTCAGTGATTGCTCGTAGCTGATTTCTATGGGTAGCTTGAGATGCTACTTTTAACCTAAGAATCTACAAATAATAAACTATGGCTGTTTGAGACAGAACCTGTTCTCCTGTGTGGTATTACAGTGTAAGCTGCAAGAAAATAGCATCCATGTGTAGTATCCTTAGTTCTGGAATTCATTTTCTACCACGGTTAACCAAAGGTCAGATGTGGTGATCTTAAGGGCAAGCTGTGAAAGTCATCTTTTCCTTTAGGTTTTTCCTGAATACAGCGGAGAGGCATGCTGTTGTCTAGATTCTATAATGATATGTGCTAATCAGTAGTATAACAAAGTGAGGGTGATTGGGGCAGCAGCCCTAGGTGTCCAACTGGAGTGGGAGGCTAAAATAGCTGCTATAGGTGCTGGCTGGCTATCCCAAAGTTGTCATCACTGGAAGACCAGTAGACACTGTTGCCCCACATGTAGTCGCTGTCTTATTATACCTCTGGATCCTGGACTGGGGATTTTGTATAGGAGTTTTTCTTTTGGCTTAAAGAGGGTTTTTTTGTAGCTGCCATGCATTCATAGGTCAGGACTTCTGTAAGTTCCAAATTCTGTAAGTATCTGCTAATTTTGTTGTACCTGGAGAGTTTACTTGGAAAGTGGGTTGGCTGTAGGTAAGGATGCTGTTTAATTTATGTTTTGATTAAAAAAAAAAACATTCCACACTTGAGGGTACCTAGCCCACTGTGCAATTAAAATAAAAATACAATAGTAGAAGAGATGAAACATAAATCATCCAAAACAGTAGCACCTTTTCTCCCAGCCTCTCACACCTCATCACTTCACCAGTCTACAGGCTTTTGAGACCTGTGGAGGAGTTAATTTTTAATGACTTAGGATATTGGGTCTATAAAAGTTTTCTGTGTCAGTATCTAGATATCTTAAAAGTTGCAGTAACAAATCAAAACATAGATGTGATATCTGTCTAACAATAGCCATTCTTGGAGTTTCATTTCCTTCACACTGGTTGAATATTTCAAAAAAGAAGAAGCTTTAAGTACAACCAAAGTAACTTATAAGTGTATAATATAAAGGCATGAATACTGAAAATAAATATTTACTCCTTGAAATTTACCCATTCACAGGCCAAAGCTGATCTGACATCTGCAATAATGTTATGTGTGAGCAATTTTGGATTTTTGAATGACAAGGGCAATATAAGTTACTGCTAATTGACATTATCTGTACAGAAGAGAAATAAGAAAATATCTCTTTGGCAGTTTTTGGCTCAATCCAAATTTCTTTAACCAGTTAGAGCAGTGACCATTTAGTGTTCTTAGCTATGTTCTTTATAGCATTCTAATAAATAGTCATTTAAAATGTTTTTGAAGATGTACAAAAAAAATGACAAAGCACGCCCCGCTAAAAAAATAAATAAAATCTCCTTTAAAAAATAATCCTCTTACCTTATTTATAAAGCAAACTATCTTCAATTAGCAGTAACAGCTGCAAAAAAGTGCAGGAAAGACAGAACACACTAATCTAAGTTTCAAAATAAGTTGTGGTGACTCAACAGAGATTTTGCTGTTTCTGAACAGAAAATCAAAATCTAATTTAAAAATGAAGGTATTTAAAAGAATGGCACAGGTGAGTTTTATTTATTGAACTGGTGAAAAGCCAGGAGTGATATTCTTTGACTGCTGCTATTGCAAGATAGTCTGTCATGCTGGCTATGCACTAGCTATAAGGATTGTTAATTGAATACCAAGAACATAACTAAAATGCATTGATTAAATGCAAACACCTGTCTTTGCAATATCACATGGCTGATGAAATCAGAGGATGCCCAGAAATAGTTTTCTAAAACTGAAAAATAGTGATTAGTTTGTTCCTCAAGTTGATAATCAGAAGCCAAGGTCTATTCTTTAATAAGAAATCCTAAGCCTCTTTATTTTATAATTACAGGAGCAGCCCAAGTTGCAAAATGGGCGTAATTCCAACTAACCTACTTGGTTGTTGGAACATTTTTTTTCTATTAGCACAGTTTGTATCAGACTTGTCAGCTAAAGACCCAAGAACAAATTCCTGCTCTCTTTTATATACACATAACCGGGGATCCTGCTTTTCTCTGATAAAAAATAACCCCCAATTTTCAGTTTCTGACCTAAAAGCCACATTTTTCCATGATTAAAATGAAACAGTACTATATATATATTAGTGGTGTCTCATTTTAATCACAGAACACATGGATTTTGGGTTACGTTTTTAAATCCGAAAATTTGGGGGGGGGTGTTAATCATAGAAAACTAGGATCCCTGGATGTAACATTCTGAGACACAGCAGAATTTGGCTAATATTTTATTATTTTTAAAAGTGATACAAAGTCAACTAAATAATTCTTACACTTTATGTTGTCTTCAGTTATTTGAAGCAAACCCACTGGAATGACTAAGAATGAGATCTGGAAGAAATGTCTATGGTAGGTATTATTTAATATAATGATTGATCAACTTTTTGAGCAGACAGCGATCATTTCTTCTTTACCTATCCAACTGCAAATATGACTATATTATTTATTTGTATAACAGTAATATCCAGAGTCCATGTTCAAGATTTGGATCTTCTATGAACTGCTGTATAAATACATAGTTAAAGAAAGAGACAATCCTTTTCCTAAGGAACTGGAAGTCTAGTTGAAGACAATATTGCATTGTTTGACTTACATACAATTACAGCATGCTTTGATCCCGATGACAGATGCACACATTGTTTAAATACACTTTTGGTTACACAAACAAAGAATATAGGACAAGTAAATATGTTTTAATTTTAAGATGTTCTTGTACAGGACATCAGACTTAGATCCCACTGAGATTTTTATAATTGATGGGTCATTTGTGAAGGGAGCATTGTACCTAGTTAATTAGTTATTTAGAGTTTGAGTTTGCTTTTTAAAGCATCTTCAGCTGAACATTGTAAATCATTGTCTAGAGCACAATCCTTGCAGGGTACAGAAACCATTCCTGCACAGTGCCAAACCGCACATTGTTTACATCGCATATGCCAAGAGTGTGCATAAATATTCACTGCACCTGATGTACAATCATATGGCTTATTTTAAACTGCATGATTGTATACTGGGAGTGGCAACATATAGATGTTCTCCAGTGCCATGTGATGAATCTGATATCAGTAACTTAAGGGCCTGGAGGATTGTGGCGGGGGGGAGAGATGGGGGGGTCCAGGAGGTGGGTTGGCAGGATACAGGGAGGAGCTACAGGCCCACCAGCTGTGAGACTCCCACCTGTGGGAGAACATGGGGCGCTGCTGCAGCTGAGCCCTGCCAGCTGCAGGCTTCTAGTCATGAGAGCTTGCTACTTTCTGGTACAGGAGAACTGGGGATCACAATCCCTGGCTCCTGAACTGGATCCTCTTAGTAAAATATTCATTCCATTTTCTTTTGAGAGCCCAATGACTTGACTTCCCTTTATTTGACTGGACTCATTACGATTTTCTCTGCTGGTTGATGTTTCTGAAAAACAAAACTCGTAACAAAACTCAATTATACCTTTTATACTTGTTATCTTTAATCAGGGTGTTATTATCCTGCCCCCAGGAATTAGAATTGCAGCTCTTCTTATAGAATCTAGGGACAGGTTGGGTGACGGTTGTCATTCGTCTGTTGCTTTGTCTTTATAGTTGAATTGAAATCCCATTGCTGTTGCTAGTTGGCGTTGACCTTCATCTCCTAGAGAGCATAGTTGTTGCTTTGTTAATCCTGTTCCGTGCAGTAGGAAGCTGAACCTCGCTCTTTCCTCGAGGGATCTCTGTGGCAGCTGATATGGTTCTGATGATAATTGATTTTTTGCTGTTTTGGTCTTGAGATTTCTGTATGATATACGGATGATTGTGTCCGTAATTGCGAAAGATGGCTTGAGAGATCTTCGGCTGATTGATTTATTGCTGGATTAAGGGAAGCTCTCAGATCTTGATGTAGTTCTTTTATCCCTTCTTGAGAGCATGAGCAATAAGTGGCGCTGGTAAGGATGACATTCTGAGTATTTGTAATATGCTTAATTAGAACTATTGGCTGAGCTTCAGCTGGAGGAGGCTTCACTCTCTCTAGCTGGGATGTTGAACACAAATCCTCTCTTTGCTGGGAGCAGTGGCTGTAGTCTCACTCTCTCAGAGGGACAAGTTGGACACAATGTTTCTTCTCTGTTGATGCACAGGCTTTCTCCCTGCATTACCTCAGGGGGCGGACTTTTGCCTGACGTCACTCCCTGGGGCGGGACATTGCTCAGCGTCGCTCCCATGGGTGGAGCTTCACCCATCATCATCTTGAGGGGTGGTGTCGAAGATGATAACATAGTTAACCCTTCCCCTCTGGGCAGCTTTTTGTTTTCGCGCCCTTTTCTAGCTTCTTCGGCACCATTTTGTGATGGCGGCTGCCTTAGCGCTCTATGCCTGCAGCATGTAACTGGGCCTTTAAATCCTTGGCTTCTTTTGATAAGCCTGTTACTGCCCGCAGCAACATACTTATAATTTTTCTTGTTCTATCCCCTTCTGTTTCTGTAGCCTCCCGCCTGTTGGCTCTAAGGCTCTCCCGGAGCTCTATCATGGTCTCACTCTCTTTGCCTGCGGGGCTGAGGCTAGGGTATTAGGAGGTGCATTGCAGCCTTCACTCTCCTTCAGATCTTTAACACACTTTTCAGATCGATCACTAGTGTCGATGGTAGGGACATTCACGGCTGTGTTGAGTGGTCTATATAAAACTGCAGGACTAGCGAGTAAGCACCCCAGGCTGCAGGGGTGAGGCCTGTAACGGCCCACTCTTTCAGCGGCTCTGCAGTACTTTTGGGGGGGCTAATGGAAACGTGGCTGCTGATCTCCCCCTCCTGCTGGGCCTGATGGTACATGGCATGGGCCCACAGGTCATCAGTATTCACGGTTGGAGGCCTGTGGTGGTTTCTCCCAGGACAGCATTTTGTTAGCATGTCCACACCTTCATTCCCTTGCTCCGCGGAGCATCCTGTTTGTGACGCCATGTCCAAGGTAGTCGCCATGCTACACTCAGGGGATCCCGAGGCAGGTGGCAAGGCCAACCCGGGTGACAGCAGGTCGCGGTTGCAAGGCAAGTGTGGACTTGGTTTAAAATTTTAAACAAATGAAAAACTTTACTCACAACAACGAATTCAACGTGATGCTGACAGGAACACAAACAGTCGTCAAACGAATGAGGATACAACCGCAGTGCGATGGGTACACTGGTCACAGTTATCACAATTATAAATGAAATGAGCTCACTGTACGTAGCTAGCAGTTTACGGCGTAGATAGTGTAATTAGTGCAATTAACGGAGTTAGTGTCCTAGGGGTCCACTTGTCTAGGCAGGTGATGAGTCTGCCTAATCGTGCACACGAGGAACACTGCGCTGAGGGGAGCTTGCCCTTTTATCACCTTCTCCGCCAATCAGGGCTCTTTGTGATAAGAAGGTTCCAGAGAACACGGCTGCTGGCCAGGCAATCATGTCTCCAGAGTAGCCACTGATTGGTACAACCCTCCTGATCACGCTGTGATC
>JAGPOW010003316.1:109299368-109330178 GCA_030014935.1 Caiman crocodilus | reverse complement strand
ACGGCTGCTGGCCAGGCAATCATGTCTCCAGAGTAGCCACTGATTGGTACAACCCTCCTGATCACGCTGTGATCATGCTCCCTCTGCATGGTGTTCACATACACAGAGCTCGTTCTCTGCTGCTGAATGCCCAAACCCTGACCCTGACTTGTTAGCGGGCCTTGGTGTTGTCACTTAGTCTCGAACAATAATCTGGTAGGTGGTCATGCCTTTTTACCAAACGTAAGGAATCACACATGTAGCTTTGGTATTGGTTTAGATCATTTTAGGTTACTTTTTATAGTCCTTTCAACATCATCACTGCAGCTATCATGCAGGACAGACAAGAAACCTTTCTAAAAAGACTAGTGGAGTTGGCAAATTGAATAATCATTTTAATAGCTGATATGTTAATGCTAATCTTCTTGTTCTACTCTTTGAATTGACTGTGGTGATATAATCTGATCAAACTGTTGATTTCACTGAATTTCTCAGTATTGTCTGGCTGAAGGTCAGGGTGAATAAATAATTATTTGTGGAATGTTTCATTTGGGCTCCTGTGCCCTCATATTACCTTATGAAAATGTGTAAATGACCTCTGGGGAAAAAAACCCTTAAATTAATTTATGATGGATGTATTTCAATAAGTGGGTGTAGTAATGTAGTGAGGACAAATAGAACATGCATATTCAGATTAATAGTAATAGTTCATATTTTGATACTGTTGAATTAATAGGAAACAGGAAAGTATGCAAATATCATTACTCAATGGCCCATAAATTCAGAGAATTCAAGAATATTCATATTTCACCCTAGGTCTGTCTGGTTTTGCATTTTGCTGTTTCCATAATTAATAAATACAATCATTTAGGCCCTGATTGTGGGCAGAGTATTATATGTGACATGTGACAGGAACCTAACACTCAAACATTGAGTCCCATTGTGGCAACTGGATATACTGAACCACTTTAAGGAACAGTCTGAAACAATGAATCATTATTTTACAAAGACAAAGCAAAACAGAGTGCAAACCAAGGATTTGCCTATGCATTTCTAATGTTTTATTTATTAGTTGGGTCTGATGGGCTCTCTTTTTTTATTCTCTTCTAACCACTTCTTCTATTCTCCATGGCTTACACAAACAAACACATACTACATTTTTAAAAATAAAGCTAAGCAATTCTTTAATTTGCCTTGTATTCACTGCAACACTTATTAGGTCCTCAGAAAGATTTTGTTGTTAAATGCCTCCTAAAGTTTAGGCATCATGCTGAAAAGGAATTCTCAGCCCTGATATACATGTTTGGGTCAACTCTGGGGACAACTGGGGAACTAAAAATAGGAACCGCAAAAGCTATCCTGTGGAGCAGAAGGTTATCTCTGGTAGGCAGAAGGGGGTATACAGATTGGGGTCCTAGCTTACAGATAGTTAGGATTCACACCTGTGGCCTCTATCCCCTACTTCAATCCTTTCTTACACAGTGACATTTTAGTAGCTTTTCTGTTCTCATACAATAACTCAAGTATTAGCACTGTCACCTAAGATACAGAAGAGTATGAAGTAGGTTGTAGTAAATGGTTTTATTAGTGAAGTTTGTAACAGACTTGTGATGTCCTCCCTCTTCTGCCTGTGGGAATTTGAATCCACGTGAATGTAGGGGAATAATTTAACCATTAGCCAGTGGTTCTCAACCTTTCTGGACTCAAGACTCCCTCAATAGATTCAAGGAATTTCTCCATAACTTCTGTGAATTGAGTAGCACTCAGTTTCAAAATGAAGTTTATATAGTGTAGTGGGCTAGGGGGATATATATTGTAGAGGGGCCAGGCAGTGGGGGTGGGGAATTGGCCAGGCAGGACAAATCTGAGTCTGCACTGATCCATTTATGTCCTTACACAATGCAACACCCTTCAAAGGATCTGGCATCCTTCTGGCTGAATCATTGCACTAAGCCAAGGGAAACTGTGGAGGTTGTATGAGTATTCTCAGTCTTTCCTGTTGAATGTTTCATTTCACATGGAATAATTAAACATTAATTGAGCCAGGAAGAGGTAGTGTGTATGATCATTTCTTCCTGTCATAACCTCCCAAACCTTAACCCCACCTACTGAAGGCCTGCCAAAATTCATAGGTTTTGCAGTGCTTCTGGAAGATGTCTAAACTCAGGCTCAGAAAGACCACAAGGAAAGGCAGTTCCAGAGCAGAGGAATGAGTGCTGAAAATGACCTCCTAAATAAAGGGGACTCCCACTACAATTAATATTTAAGTATTTTATATGAAACCTGGGAACAAAACCCAGGTTTCTCCTCTTTCAAGCGAGTCCCCTAACCACTAGGACTAGAGGGTCATGTCTGTTCTCTCCGTCTCTCAGCCAATGAGCAGAGATAACCCGAGTAGGGTGCAGGGCCCAGGGCAAATCAGCCTGTGCAGGGCCCTTCCCCCAAATACAAGGAAGCTGGTGGCAGATTTGGTGGCTGGGGGGGAGGTGGTGAGCAGCTGTATGTGCCAGATGCAGTGGCGGTATCAGCATTGGGAAGTGGCAAGCAGCCGGATGTGAAGCCAGTGGCAGTACAGTCACCAAGCTGCTCTGCCTGGCTCTGTGGGGCCCCTCCAAAGTATCAGTTGCTCCGATTGGCCCCCTTCTAGGGATGGCCCTGCCAATGAGATTCAAATATTCCATACAAAGTGGAACACTTCAGCAGGGAAATTGAGAGTATTCAGACCTCATGATTAGAGCATTCACCTGAATATGAAAAATGGAGGTTCCATCCCAGCTGATGGAGTAGAGAATTAAATCCTAGTTTCCCACATCCTGGGCATGTCCTCTACCCTGTGACCTATTGAATGTAGGTGAGACACTAAGATCATCATCTGCTTTATTTTGAGAACACATAACAGCTTGTATATTAGAGAAAATATAGTCTAATGACTGCAATGGATCCCTATCCAAGTCATACTGAATGGTTCATGTCCAGAAAAACACCTGTAGGAGTCTCAGGAACTTTACTGATCCAAACATAGGCAACTTCAAAGTTAGGCTGCAGCTAGGTAGTTTTTTGAGCATCTAAATTTTAGATTTAGACATCTACAGAAGCATCTCAAAGTCTAATAGTCCAACATGGTTATTTCTACAGAGTACTCACAGTGTGAGACGGCTAAGGTTTGTGAGTGGCTATGTCCTCTTAGTCTCTTTCTTTTGGATTGCCTAATGGGCTTGCTGAAGAACTTTGGAGTGGCAAATGAAGGAAACACTAGGGAGGAGGGATCAGCAACAGTAATTTCAGGAAATGATGATAGTGATTTTTCTTCTGTGTATGTCAGGTAATTTGAAAAAGGACGTAGGTAAGTAGGTTAATTCAATTAAAATTAATGAAGCTACACCCAGTTACATCATAGGTGAAGTCAGCCCAAATGCCTGCCTTTATTCAAACAAAGTAAGTATTTCCTGGGCATACCAAGGGAATTGATAATGATTTTTGTAGTTTTCTGTTACAGCTACTTTTCCATTTCTAAGAGACTGTTCTTCAAAGAATCTACTGCTCAAACTGTTAACATTTGCTGCAAAGTAACCTTTACATTGTAAATAGACAGAATGTAGTTTGGGGGTAAGATCATATTGTTTTTTGGGTTCCAGCACTTGATTTTGTCAAAATTAGTCAGTACAACTGTCTACTTATTTCTATGTACGTAGATAAAAACAGGCACTTTCTAAAGAACTATTTAATAGATTTATATTTTGTTCTCATTTGATATTGTTAAGGTAATACTCCCTCATTGACTGTGACAATCCTTAGTCACTGAAATCTGAAGAACTGCTAGGGAAAAATGTCAGATTGTGGGATAAACTTCCAGGCTGTATCATTGCCAGAGTATTTTTTATATGCAGACAATGAAGAATAATGGACCAAATACACCATCTGCTTTTGCTGATTTGTCAAGGCTGATAGAAGGTCAAATAGCCAGAAGTGGTTTGAAGGATCAAGTTACAGAGACAACAGGTGTCCATAATTCTGCTTATGAGCTGCAGATGAAATCATAGTGGCCACAGCATGTGGCCCAAAAATTCTTGTGGATACCTGGAAATTCATTGATGCAGCAGTTCTGTTCAGAGCTAGCACATGTCTGAAAAAATTAACTGCCAGCTCCTACTATGCAGAAACCTTGGAGAAAGCAGATGTGAAATCATTCACTCTCTTACACATATATACACAGAATAGGAAAAGTAAGGTAGATGGGAAGGCACCCATAGGAAAACCCATTTCCTATAGGTGGCCACCTTTTCATGGGGATGACCAAGATCATGGACCCAAATTTTATTTAACTCATTAGGTATATAATTAGAGCTTAAGGTTCTAATCCTACTCCATTTTTCAGGAATCCCTGGTTTCATTTTCAGAATTTACTTGGGTTTTAGCTCCTATTCCAACCTACTTGACTAGATTTGTTCTACTATGTATGTTCACAAGTAACCTAATATGGCTATCTACCTGTGTTTATAATTTGTTTAGTTCCTATTCCATGAGAGGAAGCACTGAAATTATGTGAAAGCTTTGCATAAGTTCTGAAACTTTAGTGTGTGTATTGGGGGGTGGAGGAAAAGGGTGGATCATGATGACAGAAGCAGTATTAAAAGGAGAAGGTTTCTTACCTCAATTCCCCAACCTTGTACTCACCTTGTACCCTAATAGTCAAGGGATTAAGGGATCTGATAGGAAGTAGGAGATATGGCTTATGACTGAGAAGCAATTAGAAGCTGGATCCAGAAGTGTAGCAGTGCAATTCAATGCTTGGGATAGTGCCAGCTCTGCCAGCAGCAATAGTGCACTCAGACACCACTTCAGCAATGTGGGCTTTTGCTGCTCCCCGAGTTCCACCCCTCTCCCTTAGTTATGCTATTCCCAGGTCTTGCAATTCATAGGAAAATGCCCTAATCACTAGGCTATTGGGTTAAAAGATGAGTTTGTCAGCCCCTTCTGATCCTATTCCCCTGCAAAAGGTCAAATAGAGTCTGAGTCATGGATATTTATGTGCCACTAAGAAGTGAACTAGGGTGTGGGCCTTTGTTTCCAGAATGACATACATATTTAGTAGAATTCCAAATTTAAAAAAAATGCCACGGAGAACTAATGGGAAGAACTAGGGGTTATCAAACAGAGAATAACCATTACTCCTGTCAGGGTAATCCACACTGGGTGGCCTTGAACATGCTTAGTCCACCCTGTTATCACTAGTTTTCTAGTGCTACATGTATCATTCAGTTTGGGCACAAACCAATTCCCAGGTGAGAACAGAGGCAGGTCTAAAATTTTGGCTAGGGAAAAAAAAAATGCCTCAAAATTTAAAGAAGCTTCAGTGGTGTTACTGGCCAATAGGCATAAAAGCAGCTTGATGTACAATTGAGCTTAACCTGCTGCTGGAAACTATCAAGATAATGAGTTGGTTTCAGAGGAAAAAGGTTCATTATTTTTTAATTGGGCTGCTTTTCAAAAAAAAGTCATGGACTGCTTATCCAAATGTGAGAGGAGTTCCATATATCACTGAGTATAAGGAATTATAAAAAAATCAGTAGAAATCAATATCTAAGTTAATGTCATATGATAAACCCTTTGAATATACACTTTGGGCAGTTACTAAACCAGCCTTTTCACTTGTCAAAGCCCTTCTCATTTGAAAAATAAAACCTTCTATATATGTAATATATAAATATGAACTGATAAAAGTGCAGTTCTTAAAGGGAAACTTGAGCAAGATCAAAAACATTTTGGCAGGATTGCTTCTGGGAGTACTTACAATAAATGAATACAGTACATCATTCTTTGCGAATTAACACATTCTCATTTGGGATATTTATTCATAATTTATAGAGTGGTTTTCTGAAGAGCTTTCTGAGAACAAAATGGGAACAGTAACAAGTGTCCAGAAATAAAAAAGAACTGATACAGCAAAACAAATCAGAAACTTAATAAACATTTAATATAAAAATATTAATATCTATTTAACAACAAACCTAAAAATTGAAGTTGAGTTTTCAAAGAGTACCATCTTTATGTCTTGAAAAATGAATGTATTGGTTGGCCAGTAGATGCATAGAAGTTTGAGGAGGAACAGTAATTTAAGTACTTCTGGTTTATATATTATTGTGTAATCCCTTTTGAAATCTTTGTTTTATATGCCATCTTTCTTTCTTATATGTGATGTATTAATTGTTCACATCATTTCTGGGAGGCTAGTTCAGGTGACCTGTCTCACTGAATCTGAACCTAGGTATCTGAATAATTTTTTGCACAGCTAGTTGAGTATTTTCCCATGGATCTGGCAAGCAGTAAAGTGAAGGATTCTACTTTAGCTTGTAGGTGTTCATCCACAAATATTAGTTGTGCAGATATTCAAATGCTTCCCTCTGCCATTTCCTCCCTTTTCTTTGTCACTTTGTTTGAGCTTTTTTGAAGGTATTTTATAATTCTGCTTCTAAACTTTCAAGTATAGCTTTGTTTGCCCATTTCAACAGCTGGTAAAAGATAATATTAAGGGGTCTTATTAACACACCTTCATGATTTTCTCTTCTTGCAAATATTTTCTGTTTATTGTTGAGTTGAGAATATTACTTTGCATTGTATTAGTTCAACAGGAATTGTACATGTGTTTCTGGAAGGCATGTTTATTCTCTGTACATCACACATAACAGTGCAGCTGTCCTTGATGGGTGGATATGCTAGGTAAAACTCACATGGACTTTAATGGAACTAGTATTTCACTCACTGATTTTTCCTTTGCCCAGATCATTTGTATGTGTCCCCCTGTGCTATAGTGCTTTTATTTGGGGAATTTCAATTCCTTGCTCCAATAAAATATTTGAGCTAATGCACAAAAAATATCCTCACTTAGACTTTCGGATGTATGTCAGGAAAGGGAAGTGAGCAACTGATGCCGAAGAGGAAGGCAACACTTTTGGGATTCTGCTGCTTGTTTCTGCTGAGCCATGTGACACTGGAATACACCCTGACTCTGTAGAAAAACTCCATTTGCAGAAGAAGACATCTCCATCTAGATATCAACTTTCATAACTTCTAAGTCATGGGTGTCAAACATATGGCCCACATCCACCTTGCAGAGCTGGGTTATCCATATTGAGAGCTGTGGCCCTGGAGCCTCAGCAGCACTGCAGGAAGGAAAGGAGCCTAGCACCATGATCTCTTTCTGTGACAGCAGCTAAGGGCCTGGGTGAGAGCTGTAGTGCTGAGCCCCAGCAGCACCGCAGGGGAAAGCCTGATGCATGCAGCCTGTAGCCACTGGCTTTGGTGGGAGTGGTGGCAAGTGGGAACTGCCTGCAGCTGCTGCCAGTGGTGTCAGCAGCAGGGTTGGGTGGCGAGTGGTGACCCCCCTGTAGCTGCCACTTGCTATGTTGGTAGTGAGAGGGGGGTGGGTGCAAGCAGAGACTGCCCACAGCTACCACTTGCCATGTTGGCAGTGAAGGGGAAGGAGAGTGGGGAAAGGGGTGGGTGGTGACCACCTGCAGAAGCCAGCCTCAGCCAATCTCGGGTCGAGGGCATGTGCCCCCACATACCCTTCCTATGCATGACCTGTGGGGCCTGGTCTGGACCATGGAGCCAGTCCCACACTACTCATCTGTCCTGTGGACTGATCTTACACCACTCATATGGCCTACAGGGCTAGACAAATTTGACACCCCTGCTCTAACTCAATTCTTCCTGCAGGTGTTTTTTATCAGTCTTTAATCCCAATTCTTAATTTCTCTTATTTAATTTCTCAGTTCTGCTGCAATTTATCTTTTGTTAAAGCCCTTTCTGACCTTTTTTTTTTATAATTTTATAAAGGTTTTATTTAAACTCTGAAATACTTATTCCTTCTCATTATACTGTATACCCATGGTATATTACCATTCCCCATATTCCCTCATCATGGTTACATACAATACTAAGGTGCATAAAATCATGTAGCATAGTTAGTTCAGAGGTGCAGTTCAAAGTGATTAGAATCACTACACGGTCTTAAGAACTTTCTTAACATTTGACACAGAGAGCATATGGTGAGATTAGCTTATATTGGACAAGATTGTATTCACAAAGTACTACCTTTTCTGAGTAGTTAGCAGTGGCATTGTGAGAGTGCCTGTGGAAAACGAGAAGGAAGTAGGTCAGAATATATGCCATCATAAATAGCACACAGTGAGAGAATTTCAAAGTGAAGGACATTTAATGTTTTTTCCCTCACATTTGAAAAACAGAAGAAATACTACTTAGACATATATAAATATATAATTTTATCATTAGCTCTTTGGAAATAGCAAAGGACAGCTTTGCTGAAAATGTATAGCTTCTTCAATTGTGCTGGAGTTAGAAAGTCAAAATCCACTTTAGAACTCAATTATAAAAAGACATTATGATAAACTGGAGCCCTACAAGATTAACATGCAAATAAACTAGCTCAGCTGTAACATACTACCTGTTCTATTCTATGATGTTGACTTGAAGAGAGAATGGTTATGTATTTATGAATGGGCAACTAGAGCTTTACAAAGTTGCTATAGAGATTAATGCCTCCCAAAAATTGGAATAGAGATGGATCAGTTGGCAATATCTTTTTGCAACCAGTTGATAATGTAAATAATCTCAAATAATGATAATATAAATATTCACAAATAAAGGCAAAAGGATCCACAGAAAAACCCACAAATATTTTGGGGTTTTGTTAACAGACATACATTAATAAATTCTGTAAATAGTTTAATTTCCTGGAAAATATCCAATATATTTTATATATTTAATATAAATATATGTAACAACCTTATGTCTTATAAGATTTATATAAACTACATAGTATTTTTATACTTATATTAAAATTGTGCTGTGTTTTACCAAAGGCAGAGATTTCTGAAGGCATGAAATAGGTTCATTTTCAAGTAGTAATGGCTTGCATATGAGAAACAGGCATAACATTGAATTTTTGGAAGTTTTTGATGCATGAGCAGCTCTTTTTGTTTTAAAACATGAATAAATCAAAACTTCAGGAAAGGAATGCAAGGTCACAAGAAACAGGACAACAAAACCGTTCAGCTAAAATAATTCTATAAAATAATATTTATGACTTTTACACCATTGCTGTAAATTGAACCAGTGAAAAAATGGGAAGTGTTATGTGTCAAAATGCATGGACTAAAACTAAACTTGAATTTAAAGCCAATGTTAAAAGTAAATACATACTTTACACTCTTATCATCACTTCCAACCCATAGAAATATGTCTTTTTTAATCACACTACAGGAAATACTTATCAAATATACTATTACTTAGATAACTTCAGGTAGATAAAATAGTAGGAGCCTGCTTTTTTTGCCTTATGTTGCAAATCTTTAGCACATGAAACCAGTTTGTTTTGTTTAAAAGTTAATAATCCCCTTATGCCTTGCAGGTCAGTAACTATGTTGCTTCAGGGTCTAGGCACAGGTAACGCTATATACTTACTAAAACACAAGATTGCTAACTAAATTATTTATAAATTATTACAAATATTTTAATGAGAGCAAGGGAGATAAGAATTTTAAAATACTAGTTTGTATAAAGAACAAAACTATAATTTATTGTACAATACCAATTTGTCAGTTTAACAATCCTGTCGTGTTTTTACAATATTCACTGAGTGAAGCCTTACCAAGAGGAAGGCTTAACCTTGGGACCAAGAGAAGTATTACAGGAAAAACCTTGTTCATTTGAAATGCAGGGAACCATAGAGTACTGATTTTGAAATAAATGGGTTCAAATTGTCCTAATTGAAGTACTACAGTACATTTTATTTATTTTATGAAGCCACTGTACAGTATTTGTGTAATTTTTCTCACAGCTTCTTAAAGAAAGAGTGGATTGTGGTCTGCTTGACTATCTTATATTGGTTATGGACAAATGAATTGATTTTTTTTCTACAGCTTTCATTAATCCCTCATTCACAGCAGTGTCTTTCAGCACAGAATTGAGGCTTGTGAACATCACATATACCTCCGTCCATAACGCACATACTTGCTCAAACTCTGACTTCTCATTTTGTTCCACCTCTTCATTTTCTTCTATGTCTTCCTCCATGGAGGTATCTTGACTTGCTCTTTTACCTCTTCCTTCTGCAAAATTGACACTGTATTGTCATCACTGATGAACTCTTGGAATTTGGTGGGGCAAACTGTTTCTCCCCAAAGCTCAGCTCAACCAGAATCATCTTGCTCAAGTTCAATTTCTTTGGCAGCTTTGGTGCCAAAGGCACCCTTCATGAAGCAGTTTGTGGTGATGTGGGGTAGAGCTTTGTCCCATGCAATGATGGCATTTCTTACAGAAAACATGTAGAAAATGGTCCATTTTTGTGGGTCTGTTGCATTCCTAGAAATGTCTTGTAGCAGATAATGTGCCAATTGTTTTTGGTATGCCACCTTATTGTGGCATATTATTCCCTGCTCTAGGGATTGCATGTAGGTTACGGTGCTAGCTAGAACAAAGAGCACATGCATATGCTTGACGCCTAATCCTTCCCAATTGTGGGCTGTGCAGTTGTCAATTAGTAGAAGCACATTTTTTATTTGGGCATGCCAGTCTCTGTTTAAATTGGAACAGCTACTCTCAAAACAATTTAATTGGTAATCTATGCATTTTTGTTGGCTCTATAGAGTCATGGCAGCTCTTTTACACTTTTCATACTGTGGGGATTTTCAGACATCCCCATACTAGTGGCTATAGTTTCTCAGTACCATTGTCATTACAACAGAGTAGTACAGTGAGCCTATTCTTGCTTTTCTTTCTACTGGGACATGTGTCTCCCTTCAGGCTGCAGGTTATAAAAAAGTCCCTTATCATCAGCACTGAACATGTCCTTTGGCATGTATTTCTGGAGTTGGCTTCACACTTTCATGCCAGTTTTCTGCAACCAAGACATTGAGGGAATATGCTTTGCCATGTACAAAAAATGAAATGATGTTGGAATCTCAGGAGCCAACCATTAGAATAATGAAACTTGACTCCTAGCTTCAACACAATCTCATCTGCTTTCTCTTTAATTAGTGGTCCAGATATTTGTATATTATTCACTATTATATCACAAAATCACTCAAACAGTTCTTTTTCTAAGCTGAATGCTTTGTACTGCAGACTCCTTGCCTTGTCCCACATCTGTGTTCTTTCATTGCCATCTTCTCTATTGAATGCCAATTCTTCAAATAGGTTGAATGTCTGGAAGGATGAATACGATACTCTTTAGAAATTTCCATTTTGGATTTTTCCTTTCTTCTACTTCATATATCACTTTCAACTTCTGTGAAATTGTTAAATCATAGTTCCTCTTCCTCTTGATTAACATCATGGTCCCTCCTACTGGACTCGCTCTCAACTGAAAAGTATGCATCATGTCTGCAGGCAAACACTGATATTATCTACATAGTTTTATCATATTTTGAAGTAAGCAAATAAAGGACCAAAAATGGCTTCAAATTTCAAAGTACCCGTATTTAAAATTTTCTTTGTATTGTAAGGCATCTGTGATTTCAGCTGAGGAGTGACCATAGCGTCAAGCTATCCAACACTTTGAACCTATCCAGAATCAAAATGAATGAAGTTTTACTGTATTAATTACACAGGTGCTGGGCCCAGGCTCTGGATCCCCCTGGCTGCAGATCTGGGAGGAGATGGGCAGAGTTATTTTGCCCCAAGTGGCACAACTTGCCCCACACCAAAGTGCATGTCCATACATGTGCACTGAGGGAAAAATCCCCAGCTCAAATTTGTGCCACTTCTATTTGAGCTGCTACATGTGCCTGCATGTGTGAACACATCCTAAGGAACTTTATGTCCTATTGAAAACATTACATGTCCTACAATACAAGTCTGACATGACAAAATGCTCTTTGAGCATAAAATCCACCAGACCGAATCATGCCTTTTTATTAACATTTATTAAGAGCTGAGAGCCAAAGTCACAGAAGATGCAGGTGAAGTAGGAGAGTATGAAAAAGAGTCCAGTGGTGAGGGTGGGGCAATTCTGTGACAGAGAGACAGAGCAATGCTTGGTGGAAACCGAGTTATGTTTTGGTGAGTGAGAGAACTGAATAAGGACAAGTTGAATGAAGAGATAAGGGTGAGAAAACTTGTAGTTAAGCAGTTCCACAGTCAGAGGAATCATCAGTGTAGAAGCTCAAGTTACCAAGAATGAGTGTGGGAGACTGTGAAGAGAGGAAGAATGGGTGAGGGTGAGCCATGAGTGAAAAATCAGAGAAGAAAACTGATGGATGATAATCCATCAGTAAATGACAGTAAACTGGAGGGGAGAAGAGGATGGAAGCACTGGTTATGGTGCCTTTGTTTTGACCAGAAGGCCTTGTGTTATTTTACTTATTCCTATATCAATTTTGTAAGACATATTTTGCCTTTCGAAATGTATCAGAGCACAAATACTTGTCAGAATATTACTGACAACACTCCCAGTCTCTGAACTTCTTAGTTGTGATTATTTCCTTAAACAGATCGTTTATGCTGTTCCTTTGATTCACATAATTAATCACTCTTATTCAATCAAATGCCTTTCTCAAAGTCTGAAATCATTAAATATAAAATGTTCTCAATCCAAGGGGAAAAAAAAGAGCCAATTTTTAATTGTCTTAGCAGCTGCCTGTGCCACATTTTTAAGATGAAAACATAATGACTTGAAAAAAAATAGAGAAAAAGATAAGGGATCTCATAGAACCATGAAGATTTTCTTCAATTAACAATTAAGAATAGGTAAGGGGCTCTTTTGGATAGCTGCCCAAAATATGCAAGAAATTTACAATCAGTCTTAATATCCAAGAAAAAAACTGTCTTTTTATTTGTCATATATATATATAATATATATATGACAATATATATATATACACACATATATATTATATATATATATATATATATATATATATATGCACCCACAAAGTGTTGTAGGTAGTTGGAAGTAAGGATCTTCAAAATGCAATGTGTGTCACACAACAGTTGGCTTATTATACATGTGAAAGTGTTTTTCAGCATATGAAATGGGAGGGAGAATTGACAGGCATGTGATATTAAATGAAGTGTATAGTATTATCTAGAAATAAAAAAGTGAGCCTGAAGACTAAATGAACTACTAGTCATTTATTTACTCCCTAGTCTCTTATATCTTTTCTTGTATAATATTCATAGAATAAACTAATGGATGCAGACATATCATAAACATAAAATGGTACAGACAGTAAGTCTTATTGCACCTTAATTCTGATTTAGATTATTCAACCCAAACCTGAGTGATGTTCTAATTACATTAAAAGAATCCAGCCACACACAATGCAAGATCTTACCAAATTTTTGCCACTCTGGTTTAGATAATCCAATATTATCATTTTCTTTCAAGCCTACACTTGAAAGAAAATTGGAATATTGTCAAAATGTGTGGGGGGGGCAAAAGGGAGGGGAGAGAGAGAACTGGAAAGTAGAATGAAATAAAAAAGTTGAATATCTTTTTTGACACACTTACTTCCTGTTCTTTCTGTGTGTTATCCAGCTTAATCTGCTTTAATGCTTTGGTTTTGCAATAAAATATTTATGTATCACACACCAGTAATCAGTACTATTTTGTCCCTGTTTACTAGTTAGCTATCAGAGAAGATATATGGTAACCCATAAATTATGTCAGTCTTGGTTCACAATCAATTTAAAGCATTTCTGCTTCCAGAAAACACACAGCTTTCAATTCATTTGAAAGAGATTGCAAGTCTTCATTTCTTGTGCCAGTTTTGTCCATGATAAATCGACCACAGAATGGAATAAGCATCAGCAATATATCGCTCTCTTACCTGTAGTTTTTGTACATGCTTTTCCTCAGTGAAGACCACACTGTTATAATTTATATGCTGTATCTTTTTAAATTTCAATATTAAAATTTCTGTGTACTTAAAAGCAGTTGAACAATGTCAAGTTAATTCAATAAGGGGAACCAAAATACATTCTACATACAATACAGTAAAACATCAGGATATTAAGTTTGTTTCTTTATTAATCTGTTAAAGTACAATGAAACCTTTCTAAACATGCCTATTTTAAATGAGAGGAGGCTCAGCTAAATTGGTCTTAACCAGAGATCCTGCTTTTCTCTGATAAATACAAATCCCCAATTTTCAGATTAAAAACCTAACCCAAAATCCACATTTTTCTGTGTTTAAAATGAAATACCAGTAATATATAGAGAGTGGTGTTTCATTTTGATCATGGAAAAATGTGAATATTGGGTTATTTTTTTTAATTTGGAAATTGTGACCTTTTTAGAAGACCAGGATTCCTAGTCTTAATTAAGCAACACAGCCTATTTTTGAGAGAGAGAAAGCTGAGTTGTCTCCTTCCTCCCCCCTGCTCTACCACCCCCATACCAAGCAAGCAATATATTTACTAGAAAACGCTGCTTCCATTGATCTGAAACCATTAATGAATTTCTACCAACTTAACTAAGTTGCAGCTGAAGAAAATTAGGGCAAGATAAATTAAACCAGAGGTTTGCACTCTAGGCAAATCTGCTGGGCACCAGTGGGAAAGCAGGGAGTAGAAAGTACCCTACCTAGCTGTTTCTGCTACAGTGGTGGGGTGAGCGTGCACTTAGCTGCTCCTGCAACAGCAACAGCAGCCATTCTGGTGCCCCCAATACATGGATGCCCCTTCTTATCCTTCCCAAATTAGGCTGCTGAATTTAACATTGAAGAGGGAATGCAGCTTGTTGTTTAGGCTAAATTGCAGGACATGCAGAATTCCTCCTTTATCCTGTTGCTTAGCCTATCTGCTCTGCACCTGGTCACAGGCTCGTTCTTCAGCTATCCATCTAACAGTTAATTGTCTGGTAACTTAAATATTCAGCAACTTAGCAGGCCTTTTCTTGCTTATACAGGCACGCTAAACATTTCATACACTCTGCATTTTCTCACTCAATCGTACTACTAAATTCACAGCTTGATTACCCCCTTGCTTCCCCACTTCACCTCAGGGGACCGGCTCAAGGCCATCATCTGGCAATACTTTACAACCCTTGATCAGTGAGGGGTGGGGGAGAGGCCTGATAGGTGCTACTGCCTCCCTGCCAGGCAGATCCTGTCTGGGGACCATACAGGCCATTCAGTAATGGACCTAAACTTTCCCTGATTTTCTTTTTATTACTTGCATACTTGTAGAAATCCTTGTTACCATTCATATCCCTTGTGAGCAACTCCAGTTGTGCTTTGGCTTTCCTGATTTCATCCCTGCAGTACTCTTATACTCCTCCATGGTTACTTGTCCAAGTTTTCACTTGTTATTAATGACCGGTTTGTGTTTTAGCTTATTGAAGAATTCCCTGATAATCCAAGTGGTTCTTTTGCTATACTTGCTAATCTTCCTGAGCATCAGGATAGTTCATTCCTGTGCCCTCAGTAAGGTTTCTTTAAAGTTCAACCAGCTGTTCTGGACCCTTTAGACTGGCTTCCCACAGGATCCTGCCCATGAATTGCTAAGTGAATCAAAGTCTGCTTTTCAGATTTCCAGAGTCCTTACTCTGCTGCTCTCCTTCCTTCCTTTCCTCTAGATCTTGAGTCATCTCATAGTTGCTGCTGCCCAAGTTGACATCCACTTTTATGTTCCCCTGTCACAGAGCACTAAGGTACCCTTCTCCTAGAGAGGGGAAACTGCTGGGGAAAAGAGCCCTAGCAGGGAATAAGAGCCCACCTGTGGGTTGCCAGGGCAACTGAAGGCAGCAAATGACCCACACCTGACAGTGGTCAGCTGGCTGTAAGGGGCAAGGCCTGGCTCTTATAAAGCCCAGGGCTGAGACCAGGCTAGTAGTTCCCTGCCAGCAGTCAAAGAAGCAGGAGCTCCTTTAGCCATGATGCAAGAACTGCAAATATTGCTTAAGTAGAGTTATGGATGGTAACTCAAAGATGTTTGACTACCATGGTTTTAGCCAGGTGGCTTTAAGTTAAGTTGCAGCCTGGAGGCTTGTGTTTGTTCTGTTGTTGTATTTTTCTGGTGGTTTGGGTGGGGCTATTAGGGGTTAGAGGAGGCCTCAGGGGGAACCCACAGTGGTATGGAGACCCTGGCACTAGGGAGGGTGCAGTATTCTCATAGGGACCCACAGTGGTATGGGGGCCCCAGCACCAGTGAGGGTGCAGTGTATTCGGCGGGATCCCACAGTGGCGTGGGGACTCTAGCGCCAGTGAGGGTTCAGTATCCTCAAAGGGACCTCACAATGGAATGTGAGGACCCTGGTGTCCAGGAGGGCATAACATACAGGGTGTATAGACCCCAGCCCTAGAGAGGGGCAGCACTGAAAAGCCCAAGTGTGGGCATGTTGAGGCCCCAGGAAGGGGGCAGCATTGAGAAGGCCTGGAGTGGGCATGGAGAACCCCAGGAGGGTGCAGCAGTGTATGTAGAGTGAGAGAGTGACAGTCCAAAGTCTATCCCAACTGCGAGGCTTGGGGTGTGGTACAAGGGGTGGTGGAGCCATGCATCGCCCATAAGGCTAAGGTGCTCCGAAGCACCTGTTTGCAGGACAAGACCCATGAAGGGTCCAGAAGTTTACAGGACCAGAGGGTACAATGGACCGTGTCCAAGAAGATGTGAGGCAGCCTCCCAACTGATTTAAACCATTAAAGACATGGCAGGTGAGAAACAGAGGGTGCCCTTGGGCCAACTAAGCATGGAGAGGGGGCCTTAAGGAGATCACGGTCCTCCTACAGGACCCCGCTGTGACATCCTCCACCAATTCTTTCTTGTTTGTGAGTAGCAAGTCAAGAAGAGAATGGCCTCTATTTGATCTCTTTATCACTTGCACGAGAGAGTTTTCCTCAACACTCCACAAAAACTTCCTGGATTCCTTGTGCACTACTTTACTGCCCCCCAGCAGGTAACAGTGTGATTGAAGTCCCCCATGAGAGCCGGGACCTATGATTGGGAAACTTCCACTAGCTGTTTAAAGAAAGACTCATCTACATCATTTTCCTGGTCTGGTGGTCTATAACGCACGCATGTGCGCACAAACACTCCCCCCGCCCCCATCACTTTTGTTGCTTTCTCCTGTTATCCTAACCCAGTGTTTCAGTAGGCCCAGCTCCAGTTTATTATTGAACCTCTGAGAAACCATATGGCTCTTTTACATAAAGGACAACTCCTTCTCTTCTCCCTTGCTGGTCCTTTCTGAACAGTTTATACCCATGACAGTACTCCTGTCATGTGAGCTATCCTACCAAGTCTCTGTTATTCCAGTCACATCATAGCTTTCTGTGTAGAATGCACATTGAAATTATAAATGCAGTATTTAAAATTAGATTTGCATATTGATGTTTTTTTTCTTGTAGGGTAAAATTCATCCTAGTTCCAACTGATGTCTTACACACTATTAAAATCCTACCTTAGTCATCAAAATATGACTTAAGTGTTGTAGTCTTTTGCAAGTCTTCTGCATGCATAGTAATATATTCCACCTGCATTGACTGAGAGTAAATCAATAACTTGGTATGAACACATATATTAATATAGACTAAGGCTGTCCAGCTGGCAGTCCACAGGCCACATGCAGTCCTTTGAGTAGTTAACTTGTGGTCCACAAAGTCTATTTCAGGTCCTACTCCACACCATCACTAGTATTGCAGCTAGTATCTATAGGCTTCCATTCTTTCCTCTAGTTTCTTCAAGGTGTTCTCACTTTAGCGGGCAGGACAGTGCAGCACAAAGGAACTAGGGGGTCCTCAGCCTACAATATGCAGCCCAAGTGGCACATAGTCTTTAGTTCTGTAGAAGTTGGACAGTCCTAATACAGAAAAGAAACATACTACTTTCTGGACAGTAGTCTGTAATCTGTCAGCGAAGACTGAGAAAATAAATAATTTTAAGAACATTCATTCAAATTTATAGAGCAGGAATACAAGTCTACAGAACATCATTCTTTTATTGTTTAGTCTGATTAAGATAGATAAAAAATAAATTAGATGAACTAGAAAATAAGACTAGAGTAAGAAATAAGACCTTAGTGGGAGTTCCAAGGAAAAATTAAGTCAACTGATTTAAACTGATCATCTAGACGGGTTGAGGTTGATTGTGTACACAAAAAAGGATGGTTTTAAATTTGACCCAGATGTTACTTTTTAATGAAATGTAATTTAATTCAAGTAGTTCTGCTGTTGAGACAGACACACACTCACAATCTTAATAAGGAATCAGATAACAGTGGGTGCCACTATGTCAAAAGCTGCCATCCAAGAAATATATTTTATTTGAATGGTATCCTTTTGGAAAGGATAGACAGTTTGCTAAGATTAAGTGGCATCTACTGGAAGAATACAGTATTTATGCACATTAAAACATAAAGAAGGTAATCTATTTTCAACCATTCAAGAAAAAAACTGAAAGTGATGCAGCAAAGACAAAAAACATTCATTCGTTTCTTATTTTTCTCATTTCTACATATTATTTCTATATGTTGTTTAGTCTAACTAAAAAAGAAACAAAGAACATATGTAATATATAAACCTTAATTTGAATTTCCATATTTGAAGTATGAACTTGCTTTCCAACCTTAAAGCTGTGTTGCTGTGTAAATCTCATTGTTATGGATCTGTTGACATTAGTACAAGAGAAAAATCTATCTGTGCTTTCTTGGAAGTTTCCCTCCTTCCAGTGATAAGGTCCACTGATCTGACCCACCGCAGAGACACTCAGAATAGAGATGGAAATTGAGTTTGCTACAGTGAATTTTGTATGCTCTGAAGTGGGAGAAATTGTCTTAAATACACTATAGGGAAAAAGGCGGATAGGGTTCCTTGGTAGAATCTGATATCTTTTATTAGATCAACCCAAATAGTTGGAAAATAATTATTAAGCAATCTTTCAGGTTCAAAAACCCTTCATCAGGCTAAAGAAGTTTCAGCAGTTGGTGTGTGCTCTTCTTGGATGGAATGAAAAGTAAAGAAGCCAGGGCCTGGGCTGGTATGCATAAAAGACAGGTAGTCAGTGAAAATGTAGGTTGAAGAGTCAATGGGTGAGAGACAGGCTGGGATGAAGAGAGAGAAGGGAGATGAAAGTAGAGATACCTGGGGAGTCAGATGGCAGGCAGGGTATAGTGTGTCATAAATCCAATGTCTATATTTAGTCCATGATTGTATCCAGGAGGTTGATGGAGTGAAGTTCATAGGCTCATCTCTAGGAAGTGTTTTGTAAGTTTCCTTTGAGGATCGGGACTGAGAAATTGGAGAGAGAGTGGTTTTCTTGTGAGAAATGTGCCCCCTATAGGTAACTGGGTTTTTCTGTCTTTGATAGATTTCCGGTGTATGTTCATTCTGGTGCACAGTTGTTGTTTGGTATCTCCTATGTATTCTGAGCTATTACAGCTGGTTGCAACATAAAATTGTCCTGAAGTGGCCCCGTATTGCATCATTAGTTGAATAAGTGCATAGGCAGATCTAGATTTGGGGACCAAAACAATTGTATAAAGCTGTATTTGTATCATCTATAGTTAGGTCAGGCAGTCCCTTATACTCCAGCAGTATTATATTAAACACAAAGCAAAGTTCTAGACCACTCTGGTTCATCTCCAAAGGTAATGTTAACAAACAATACAAACATTCTTCTTTCTTTCTTGCTTTCTTCCTACAGGTGTCCCCGCTGGCAGAACTGTAAATATGTAAATAGTCCTTTTGTTCACTGTGGGATTTTTTGGGTTTTTTTAGTCTAGAGTGTACAGGCAGGCCTTGCAGGCCATGAGCCCAGATCATGTCCGTGAGGCCCAGGTGTTCGGGCCAACCTGTACGTACTGTCTACTGGCCCCGATTTGTCACCCTCCCTGGAATAAAAGCCTCTTAAAAGTCAAAAGTCTTTCTTTCTTTTTTCCTTTCCTTTCTTTTCTTCTTCCCAATCTTTATTGCACTCTTATCTTCAAGAGAATAAACAAACAAGCTTAATTCAGACCAGGGCCTTGGGGAACCCTTCGTGGCATCATTAGGTACAATATAATATAAAGCAATTCCAGAATTTCAGGGAATTGAAAACTCGAATGGAATCTTTTTCTTTATTTTTTTTTAAAAAATAAAAGGAGAAGAGATGTGTGAAATATACATAAACTAGGAGCAAATATTTTACTCTTGATGCACTGTCAGTCATTTTGAAGGAAAGGACTAGATGACATAATAGGTATTTACCATATCTAATTTTTTTGTTACCTATATGTATAAATCATCCTCCCAAGTGGGAGCTCTCACATTCAGTCATAGTTTCATTTCTCTATTTGCCTGGGAGTGACTAAGGAAATGGGGTCATAAAAATTAATCATTTTTATCTGGCAACTTCTGCAAGTCCCTTCATAAACAGTAAGTCCACAAGAACTAGAATCCATTCTTGCGTAGGTAAGGGAGTCTTTGCTCATTGATCTTGCCAGTTTAGTTCCATGCTACAATAAGCAATTTAGAAACAAAACTATTTATTTAGTTTAAGCCAGTGTTGTAACATTCCATGGTATCACTCTAGTCTTTTTGAGTAACAGTCACATAAGTACCAAAAAGTTTCTGTTTTCAGTAAATATGTTTTGAATATGAGTATCACCAGGTAGGCAATATTAGAAAAGCTGGGAAAAAAAGCAAATCCTACTTTCTCCCTACTCCCTCTCCACTACCACGGCACTCCAAACAGAAATGTTACAAGGAACATTACATTCCACGCCCCCACCCACCATCAAATATATATATGATCTAGACTGGATTTCTGAAGCAAGTTAGGCAATAAAATATATCTTGGAGATATATTTAGATAGAGTTTCCCTTAGAGAACCACTGGGAGATTTTTGTAATTTCAATAGTATTTTCAGCTATTGCTGAGAATAGTTTAATTTCCTTTTTTTTTCATCTATCTAGTATGCATCTTATCTGCAGAACACGTTCTGATGTACACATGCAAATTCCTGAGAAGTAGATGGAAAATGTGCACATCTGTCTGAGAGAAGGGTATGATGGTGAGGGGGAACATGCCAAAGTTTTAATAAAATTAGAGAAATGATCAAGTTATTACCACATGTGATCCTAATAACCATGCTTTCAGCGTGCGATTTTTTAAAGCAATCCAGCAGTTGAACATAGTTGAAAAATGCCCATTGGCTCCAGAGAGAAGAGCATTAGGTAACTATTGTGCACTTTTGAAGAGTCTACACTAAGAATCTGAAAGAAGAAAACTATTTTTTTTGTAAATGCACATTCCATTGTGCTCTTACCAAGAAAAACCCTTTTCTGTCTAAGATCATCTGATATCTGTCTGAGAGAACATCTTGACAATATCATGAGTTGTTTAGGCATTTTTAAAATATTAATCAGTTTAGCAGCAAAGGATTGTCAGAAAATTAAGAAATAGAGAAATCATAGAAGTCATAGAGAAGTAGGGCTGGAAGGGACCTCTAGAGGTCATTTAGTCCAGCCCATTGCCTGAGGTCGTATTATCTATATCCAAACCACCTTATTCAAATCTGTAATCTAAATTGTTTGTAAAAATGCAATCAACCCTTACACAGTAAAAGACTTAACACCCTAACCTGACACAAATAAAGCAGGGGGACCATAGCTGTCATTGTCTTGGTTCTATTAAAGATTATTAATATATGCTCAAGAGATATCACGTGGAGGGCAATACCCTCCTCTGAAGAAGAAGGCAACCCCCCCCACACAGTCTGTATCAATTTGACTATGGGGTAAAATCCCTTTCTGACCACAAATATGGAGATTGGTCTGACCCTGGGGGGAACCTCCAGCTTTAAGTTACCATAGGAACAGTGGCATACGTCAGTCACAATCCCCAGCCTTGGCCACAACCAACATGCAATTCCACTCAGGAAGGCTTAAAAACACCCTGACAGTCTCTTTTACCTGCCTGCCCTTGTCTTTTAGGCTTTTTACAGATGTTTCAAACCGTGCCCCCCTGCTCCCAAACCAGCACTTTACTTTAAATTCTGCGTGCTCGTGCCCTGTGCCTAGTTAGTTGGATGTGGTTTGCCCAACTTCTGTATAGTTCAGATGCTTTAATGGAGCTTTTTGGCACTTTTATGTGATTGAATCACTGCAGAGTCAGGTCAAACTAACACGCTGTTTCTTCCACGAAAGTGGTTTGGGATTTTTTTTCACATATGTCAGCAGCCTGAATATACATGTTTTCAAGTGTGTATTTACCACATTATTCCAACTTCATGTTAATATAATGCTCCTGTAATTGCTTTGATTTCAAGATGGGAACAGAACTGTAAAAAACAGTAATTAATGAGGCCTTATTGCACATTTTGCATCTACAGTCTCTCTCTTTCATTAGTCACACTGCATTTTTTCCACTTTGAAATGCATTAATTACTATGGAAACATTGGAACAACGAAGCCACCTGTGGTGACTGAGATTCATAACACCTATGAGTGCAATATAAATCAATTTATATTTATGATAGTTTAAAATATGCTGTATATAATAGCTAGGTAAATATAATACACATATTACCTCCTCCAAGCACAGTGGATTGAGATACTGTCACAGCCAAAACAGTTCATGAGACTGTGATATTTTCATCTTGTTTTTATGCTTTGTTTCCCTATATACTTCTTGTATCCATCTGAGGTCTGCCTTATACTGCAAGTTCTTTAAAACAGGGTGAATGTGCCTATATACTTCATAGCACAATGAAACGTGGATCCCTGACCAGAGACCCCAGGTACCTCAGTGCTACAGCAATTCAAATGATTAAGTTATCTGTAGTATTGCACAATTAAAGGAACAGTATATTACTTATGGTTAAGTTTTGTAATATCTTACCTTTGGTGAAAGTTAGAATATTGATAGCTTTATAATTAAATATGAAATCCCATTGAAATTATTCTCCAATCTTTATTCAGGTCACCTTTCAGTGCTATAATAATCTCTGCCACAATACCCCCATCCCCAATACTCACTCTGCTTTACCCAGGGTGATCCTTTGCTAATCTAGTTTTCATTTACTGATGTGTGCCTTGAATAGCAGAAACTGAAAACAAGGCAAGTAAGAACAAATGCTTATATGGATGTGGCACAACTTTCAAAAGTTCTGCAGATTTTTCCAGTTTCTAGTCAGATTACAAATTCTCACTATCTCTTAATTTCTTTTTAAATTCATTAATATCCTGTTTACTTTAAATCTTCTCTTTACTGTACTGTGTGTTATGGCCTACAGTTTATATGTTATATTGACAGACATTTCAATCTTTGATTTAAAAAATGCACTATTTTAATGAATAATACACCTGTTACTCCAGTTAGATGTTCTGCTATGCTCATACTCTGTGGCTACATCTGAACATCACCCTATGGTGATGTAATGACATGCTACATCACTGTATCGTGCACTACTGTGATGTAGTGATCACATGGATCTACATGTGATCAGGAGCTATGTCACCATAGTGGCACACACCCTGGTTTTAGTGAGCCACTACAGTGACATAACGGTGAAATATAACCATGCACTGCATGCACGGCGTAGTATGGGTGGTTACTGTGCCATGCTTTCATTCTTCCAAAAGGAAATACAGAAGCATGGTGCCATAGCAGCGTCACTTTACGGGGACATGTAGATGCAGCCTGTGAGTTTGAAGTCCGTTTCACTGCTGGGATTAGGTAAATAGTTTGTCAGTCATCGTCTATAAATCATAAATGAAGACAAGTTGAATTAAATTAAACTATGGCTTAATAAGAAGGACCTGAGTAATTACTGCTCACTGTACATCAAAATGTTTTATCTATTGTTCCCTTACCAAACATTGATGAATGGGCCAGTCAGGGACTTGTTTCACAATGTTGGGCAACTCCTGGAGCTCTGAACACCTGGATTGTCCATATATTACTATTTGTTAGACAGTTCAAAGTAACACCTCTTCAGTGCTGGATTATTTCTTATCTATGTTACCCAGCTTTTGTTACACTACACCTTAGTGTAAACACCTCAGGTGCCCCCACCACACTGCCCCTTGCCCACCCTCCTTGGGCTTCAGATCCCTACTCACTGCTGCCTACTGTCCCCCAGCCCCACTTATTTGTGGCTGCACACGCTGCCTGTCCTAGGAGAGCAGGCAGGGAAGGGTTAACTTGCATGACTGGCCACCATTGCCACCACTGCTGCTTTCTGGGCTAGGTTCAGACCAGAGAACAACAGCAGCCTTGCAGTGAGAGTGAGGGCAGGCATGCCAGCTCCACTGGGACAGACAGTGTCGGTAGCCAGAAGTAAGCAATAGGAAGCTCCCCAGGGGTAAGGGGCAATGTTCCCTCTAAGGTGTAGAGGTCTGCGAATGTGCTGCTTCAGTCCATAAGTGTGCTGCTTCGGTCCATGAGCACACCACTTTGTTCTGTTCCCGAATTGGTCCCGCTTCCCCCTTTTGGCGTCCTTGGACATTGTAAAATGAATATAAAGATGATTCTTGCTGCAGGGAAGATATTAGCCTTCCTAGAATGATAGAAAAAAAACAGCTAACACCAGCCCCAGCCCCTGGGAGCGCAGCTTGTAGGGAAATTTGCTTTTATTTTTGCAGCGAATGCATTTTAGGGAGTAGAGGATTGGGTATTCATTTGGAATTCATTTGTTTTTATTTTTCATTTATTAGCATGCCTGTTTTTGATGGCGGAAAGATAACAATCAAATTAACGTAAAAATAGTGAAGGCCCTCAAAGCCAGAAACCTCAGCCTCCATCCCTGTATTGCCTCCGGAAGTGAAGCCTCACCTCTGGGAGCAAGGAGATGCATGGTGTTGGGATTAGGGAATGGAGCAGTTTTCCCATGCTGGCAGAGCCTGTGCCAGCCCCAGACCCTGCCTCACCACTAGGAGTGGAGAAGTTTCCCAGTGCTGGTTCTGGTCCCAGTCCCAGCACCATCCCCTGCATCACTGATGGGAGTGGAGGGGGATCTTGGGGGACAGGAGAAAAGCCCAGAGGGGGTTTGGGCTAGAGTTTTACCTTCTAGTCCTTCAGGCCCCTGCTGGCTGGAGGCATGCCTGCTCCAGACTTGATCCAACAATAACACTGATCAACATTTGAGCAGTTCACAGTGTAATACGTAGGGATCCCAGTTTTCTGTGACTTAAAAAAAATCCCCAATTTTCAGTTTAAAAAAAGTAACTCAAAATCAACATTTTTCTATGATTTAACTGAAACACCACTAATATATATATATTTAAATCAGAGGAAGCCAGGATCCCTGGTAACATGTAACAAGGCCCTCACTGAATTAAATGTATGACTGTTAACCCCTTCTCCAGATTCTCCTTTCAAATATCTATTTCAATAACACTTTTTTCATATCTTTGCTACTTGTGCTGCTATATGCATTCTTGTAATGGTTTCTGATTTCCTAATGACTGCCAGTTCTGTCTTCAGTAAGGGATTCTCTTACGTTGTCCTGTACAGTATAACTTCATGAATCCAGCATGCTCAGGACCAAGCACTCTGACGGAAATGTGAAAATTATGGATTTTTGAAACAGGAGTGGCAGCTGATCCCAGAGGGGCAGGAGGGAGGGGTAGCAGCGGCTGCTCCCAGAGCAGTGGCTGCATGTGGAGCGGTGGCATAGGGTGGTGGATGGGGGTGGCACCGCTGCATTCAAGCTTCTCCCTCTGCTGCTCTGGGACCGGCTACTGCTGCTCCCCACGAAGTGTAATTTTAAAAAGTGCTGAATTTTTGGTAAACAGAGAAAGGTAGTGAAAAAAACAGATAACATGTGAGAAGAAGAAAAGGGAACAGAGAGTAAAACTATCTTATGAACTTATGAAATTATTTCAGTTATAGACAGAAAGTTGGCTGACATGCCACCCAGTCCGTAGTAATTTGGAGAACAGCCAAGTATATCTTATTTTTATTCTTATTAAAATGGTTGGTTCAGGGAAAATGTAGTACTTGCTGTTAACCTGGCTAGGAGAAAAAAACTGCTGTCAGCTAACAGAAGTAATTTCTGGTCTTTTTGTTTATGGGTTTTGGATGATGAGAATGAAAACATCACTTAGTTCAGACTAATGGACCAGATTTCCCACGTGGCCAATCCAGGGCATAAATAAAGGGCAGGAGAAAATAAATATATTGATAGTTCTGCCTTTAAAAAATATTTTCTGTTTTCAGTTTACACAGCAAAGCTGAATTGTTGCAACACTTCTTAGCCATGATTCATTTCATGGACTATTCCCCTCCTTCTCCCCACCCCACAGGATTGGTTATTTGAAACAAGGTACCACAGCAAATGTTGAGTAAGATAAACTGTAAAGCCAATAAAAGAAATACTACTGTCTAAACTATACATTATTGCAGTATCAATATCTGGTATTCAGAACCTTTGGAAATTAATTTGTATGAACATAATGCTGGAAAATGCTACAGTTTTACCTCAAACTCACATGAATGTATATGAAGTTATGTAGTTTGTGCATCAAGCCTACAATGTGTATATGCCTTTATAACTAATAGCATTTAATTTTATATGTGTGTGTGTGCATGTGTGTAAATGTCACAAGCACAGAGTTGGCTTGGTATGTAAAAGGTACACATACGTGTGACGCTCAATTGTGCACAAAGCTAGTCCGTGACTGTGCTCCAGGTACTGAAACCCTCATTATGTCAGCCATTCCTTCTACTGTATGATTCCCTTCTTGCTTCCTAAATTATATTATGAACACTTTCAGAGAAGTGGCTGCATCTTGCTATGCATTTCAGCAGAGCCTCACCCAATGGCACTATGAACCAGAAGTAATATTATTTGCAGTAGAAGTAACAATGATAGTAAAGGCTTTATTGATAAGTTTTCAATGTAATCACACTTCTCTGGTTATGGAACCATTTAGTGTCTGGCTGAAAGCCACATAATACATTCCAGATATCAGTTTATCATATTCCAGCCCCATACCTGGTCCTATACTATTTCTCATTTAATTAGTATGATTATTAAACTCAAACAATTGGATTACAATTTATGTCTCATTATAACACCTATCTCCTTTAACAACGGTGCCCTTCCACAAGTTGTTTAATATAAAAGAGTAAGTCTCCGTATTCCTTCCCACTCTACAGAGTGCATGTATATTATAACACATGAAAAAGTCTTCATATCACACAGCTCATTAGGAGCTTAAATGAACTAGTTCCAGATGTATAATCTGGGTCTCATAACTGTCCTCAATCAATAAAATAAAAATGGTACTTGTCATAGCACCATTCTTTAGATTCATTAATTTAAGAATCTACAATCAGAGTCTTCCCCTCAGCTGGTAAAGCTCTCATTGAATATATTTCCCAGTACTTTCTCTGATTAAATACTAATAGAAAAAAAGGATCTCTAGGAATGAATAAGCTAATCAAGATGTTCTGTGAACAGGTAGTCTTATGATTAAATATCCTTCTTGTCTCTTTCTCCAACTCCTTTCCACCTGCAAAATGCTATAATGAGAGTAGTGTTTCCTTTTTTGGCACGTTTACTATGTCGGAGTCTAAGCATATGTTTTAAAACACTGATATGTCACATGCTGCCAATGTTACAGCAAAAATCATTATGTATCCCAAACATTGCTCTGAATATTTTTTTTCACAAAGGACTGAAGAGTCATGCTCTGATTAAGAGCTAGGTGAACTTGTGAAAATTACTGTCATTTCAAAATAGGCCTCATGGATAAGCTATTCCTCGTATTGACATTGTCTATATTAATTATAGTGGGACTAGTGTTGTAAATGATGTATGTTATATATGGCTACATGAACTCAGTAAAAAAGTTCAGTTAAATATGTTTGACACTACACTTATATTTCCCTGCTTTGGGATATAGGCAATTCTCTATGTAGATTTTAAAACTGAACAGTTGCTTTACTTCTTCAATTTTCACAAAAATTAAAATCAGAATGGTTTCAGTAGCAAGCAAAAGAAAAAAGAGAGACTATTCATGAATACTGGGTCTTCAGTATTCATGAACCCCTTGTAATTCACAAATTCTTGAAGCCGCTGAACTGGAATACATGACTTAATTCAATACAAGTACTGAATGTCTGGTGCATGTGTGAGTGCATGCGTGATTCATTACTGACTTGAATGACCAGTTGTAGAGCTTAAATATCAAGAGTGGATAATTTCTTAATTATCCAGATGCTGAAATGAATTTCCCTGGAATATTGGTTAAATATTTTTAGAATACTGGAGAGATTAGCAAATATTTAGAAAGTTTCTGACATGTTTGTGAAGCCAAAATTCTCTACATTTTGGACTGTTTAATAATTCATGCACCCATAGTTATTAGTGCCTTAAAAATCTTAATTTATTAATGAAATCTGATTACTTTGACTTCAGTTTAATTTGTAGGACATTGTGATTTTCCTTTTTCTCAGTTTCAGTTCTCATATTTTGATATTTCTAAGGTCATGTTATTGCATGATTGAACACTGTCTGAGGTATCACTCTCTCATTGTCTCCATCTTCCCTAAATGCTGAAAAGCAGTTTCCAGACAAAATATTTGCTTTTACAGATTAATAGGCACCTAACTTTAAATTGTCCCCAAACATTCATTCAGTAGAGAGGGGTTTTGTTAGACAAGTATGGGATAGCTAGCTAGCTGGGTACTGCTGACCAGTATGAGATGAGGAATTGCCAATCTCTTTTCCCTAATTTCTATTAATAAGGAAAATTCCTCCACCCTTTTTCCACTCTTCAATACTACAAGGAATGCAGGAATGAATTAAGTTAAAGTATCATTTGATTGGTGAATTTGGGATAGAAAAAAAGGCACCGGAGTGTACATCAGTCTGTGGGAATAAAAGCCTCCTCCTCAACTCAAAGATTCATGTGACCATCTCCTCTACCCAAGTAAAATCCACTGAATTTACCCTTTTGGAATGTGGTTTTGCTGATCTCCAGTTATGCTATGGGTATAAACAGGTTGTCTTTTTAATAGTTTTTGCTGTGGATAAGTAGTAGTTGTAAATGGGTAGCTAGACTCTGAAAAGGTGCTGGATTTCACCAGTGTTTCCTCTTAGGAGTATCAGTCCATGAGCACGCCACTGTGGTCCATGAGTGCGCCACTTTGGTCTGCTCTTCAATTGGTCCCACCTCCCCCTTTTGGTGTAGTCCACCAGTAAGTGTTCAGCAGTAAGTGTCCAGGTCCGAGCAGGCAGGGGTCAGCCCTATGTGGAGCACTGTGGGCCCCACCTACCACCTTTCTCCATCCTAACTGCTGCCCAGAGTAGCACAACAGGGGCAAGAGGTGGAGCTGCTGGAGGCAGAGGGAGCCAAGCCGTACCTAGGCAGCAGTAGCCCCATTGGAAAGCTGTGCATACTGGCCGGGCCTGGTGGAAGTGTGGCACAGGCTGCCCTGGAAGGAGTGATTGGGGCTTGGCCCCATGTGGAGTGCTGTGGGGCAAGCATGGGTCCAACATTATCAATTGGTGAGCACACACCCTCAAACTGGATCCAATCAGTTAGAGGGCCATATCTGGCCTACGAGCCATATTTTGTCCACCCTTGGGTAATGGCCTCACTGCTAAATGTGTCCCAAGAATTATTCATTTAATAAAGGTTGGTATTATTAAAGGACAATAGAACTGGAAGGGAGGCACCGGAGCTGATGTGGAACACGTACTGGCAGTAAGCTCCTCACTCCTCACATGGGGCAGGCAGTGGCTCCACCCCAAAGTGAGATAGGATGGGGACAGGGGTTGGGACTCGGGGCTGGTGCAGGCTCCACTGGCTCTGGGGAACTGCTCTGTTCCCCAGCCCCGATGCCATGTACCTCCTTAGTCCCCAATGTGAGACAGGGAGGGGGAAGCAGAGCAGTTCCTCAGAGCTGGCTGAGCCTATACCAGCCCCAGCCCTGACCATGCCTCGCCTCAGGGAGAAGCCACTGCCTGCCCTGCATGAGGAGTGAGGAGCTTACAATTGGTAAGTGTCCCACACTGGCCCCAGTGCCTCCGCCGCACTTTGTACTTAGCTCCACTCTGGAAAGCCATGGCTCAGCTCCTCTCTGGGTGGGTACACAGCATAAAAAAGTTACTGTGTGGCAAGGTTTACAATTGTGTGAAGCATCACACACACACAGCTTAGAGGGACTTCACTCCCTTGTGCATAGGTAGCTACAGAAACCAGTTTACCTTGACTACACTAGCCCAACCTTACCTTACCTTAAAGCTAGCCTTTATTTGGTTCCTTGCTGGTTGCTTGGTTGATCAGTTACAAGAATAAAAAAGGAGAAATACATTAAACAAGGACCATCAAATCTAATATATTTTGTTACAACTTGCATGTCCAGTGGCTGGTTTCAATGAGACACCCGAGCATTGGAACAGGAGGCAATAGTTTGTTGGGTTATTTATTTTTATGAAGACAATATTAATTGTACTTCAGACTTTATCACTCTTATAGATATCCTCCTTCACTATGCTGGCTACAAATGTCCAACTCGGGATCCTTAAAATTCTGGTTTATTAGGCGGATTGAAACACTGTAATGAGTTAAATCATAAACCTTGGGGCTGTTCCCCCCCCCCCACACACACACACACAGTAGCAAGCTAGAGTCAGATATACCTATTCTACAAGTGCTGGAGTCTGCCATGGATGGCCAGTCAAGGGTTGTTTCAGCATGGTGTTATCCTCCAGAAGGGGGTCGCCAGCTGGTCCTTCTGGCTAGACAGGTCTGGTCAAGTTGGAGATCAAGAGGGTGCCAGTGAGGGTCACTTTTCACTGCCTTTTATCTGTCCTTGGCAGACTTTGGTGACTCCCCAGTTTTCAGGTTTGCCCAATCCAGGGGTCATTGACCCTCGTGG
>JAGPOW010003316.1:109251841-109299268 GCA_030014935.1 Caiman crocodilus | reverse complement strand
GGCTCTGGGAGTGATCTGGAGATATTCAGCCCAAAAGTTGGTCCCCGGCATTGATTAACTCAGGCCAGGGCTTCTAGCCCTTGATCAGTGAGGTTTAGAAATTCCCCGGTTGTTACATTGTCTTCTATTGAATTCTTCCGTTGGTTGATCTGCAATGTCCCAGGTGTTACACATTGCTGTCTGCTGCTACAGTGTTACACATTCAATCACTGATTCACTCGCTCTTTCAGGGGCCAGCCTGATAAAGGGAAGGGCAGCTTGATTCCTGCCTTTGTTAACATTGTTACAATGTATAATTTACTTATGAAACTAAAACACACTTAGTTGAAAGGTGAGGAGTATAAAATATAAGCTACAAATGCCATGGCACACAAATAGATAAAAAATACCAAAATACAAGGGGAGATACAAAATGTACACAAAGAAATTTTAAAACACAATTCCTTATCTTAAAGTGAGAGAGGAAGGAAGAAAAGATAGAAAAAGAGAAACATATCCAAAGAGGGGAGTGCAAATGTAGGCAAGAGGAAAAGGGGGCTTTCTGCTACAACTATACAAGAGGAGAGTACCTAACCCCAAACTCTAGTATGGGCATATGGATTAATACTGAATGTTATCTTTCCCCCTTCTTGTTTAAACTACTTGTATTTTCATAATGGGCCAAAGTAAGGGCTTGGAGAAAGACAGCAGGTAATTTCACTTCTGTCTGCACCTCCATTCCTTTGTTGTAATGGCTTAGAGTTGTGATCTTTCATGGTGAATCTATTCTCGTGCTACATATGCTGCTCCCTATGGCCTTGATCAAAACTTACTTTAGAATTTTAGAATTTCTTTTTCTGTCTTTTTTTAAAGCCAACTAAGTAGCAATGAATCACTTGGTGAAACATATTTATTAAAACATACTTAGTTACAACAAGAACATTACAATTCTGCCCTTAGTGCAAACTGAGCACAAGATAAACTGCCGCAGAATCATTTGACCTTACATCAATCACTATATAGAAATTGAAATCTGGTGATTAAAGCATAGGACAAGGAGCCTGACTTCAGTTCATCACCTGCCCTTCCATTCCCTCAGTAGCATGGCAGGCTTAACTAATGACTGACTAAGTTTTCATAAAGTATTTCATAAATATGCATTTCAGACAAAACATTTTTTTTTTAGCTACAGATCATATTAACTCACTAGCTGAGCACCCATGGAAATGCTGGGACTTGTCACTCATTTTCCCCATAGGACCTTTAGGTTACAACCTTATGACTAACTGTTATCAGATGGCCTCTCTTCCTTTTTTCTCAACACCTACCCTTCCACAATGACCAGAACTGTGATATTGTAAAGTTTCAAGTTTTTTATCTTCACCTTTTAGGGGGCAAAACTTTAAAAGGCCTGTTGCATGCATTGTCTCATAAATGGAATTTATTATATGTTGTTTTTAGTTCCTATGAGAAGGGTTCTTTATCTTATACATTTAGTCAGGAATATAATTAGCCATACACAATATACCACATTTTGTGCTATACATCTTAGCTTGATTATAACATACTTCCCCATCCCCCAAAAGGATGTCCACATTCTTATACACTGAAGCTATATGATGAGATATAATTAAAATCGTTGTAATAAAAGTTGACCACAATTCTATCAAATTTATGTTTGTTATGCTTTCACAATTTCTTTTCAGGTGGGAAAGGTGCTTTATAGTATACACTGAAGTACTAAATACATCAATACTACCAATACATACAATGCAATATTTACAATATAATACATCACCTAAATACACTCATTTTTAAAAAAATAAATATGGTGGTCTTGAATATTTTGTGACTCTACAGAGTTAGTCACAATGTTATGGGATTTTTTTCAATTTTTTGCTTGTTCAGAGGACAGTATGATGGCTGCTATTTTAATGGACAGCTATTCAATGTTCTGTTTCAGACTAATTAACTAATAAGGCTCTAGGCCTTATTTAATTAACACTTTCCAAAACCTTTTATTGAGAAAGAATTAATATTTTTTTCACAAGTATCTGAGAAACTTACAAACATTGACTGATTAATTTAAATCAATTCAATTCCACAGTTCCTTGTGACGTGAACTGTCCTATCATTATCCTCATTTTACAAATGGGAAAATAAAGAACTGAGAAAAAACAGGGACAGAAAAGTAATTATACAAAATTAAAAATGTGAGGGAGTCTTTTGGGGATTAAGCTAATCCACTATTTTATGGATCAATGTTTTGGATGTCTGTTCCATCTTAGAAGCCACTAGTACATGAGATGCTGACTGCACAGTAGCCTGAGACTACTTCTCAATAGCGTTGCATGGCAGAAACCATGGCACAATGTCACTGCGCAGTAGTCTTTGGCTAGTACTCAGTCAATATTACAAAGAAACTATTTGTTGGTCATTTAGTACTTGTATATACAAGTATATACAAGGACTGTGCAGTAATGACTGTGCAGTCTGCATCTCATGTAGACACAGTCATAGTAAATGAAACTTAAGTGTGGTAAATTAGCAGTTGTTTCGAGCAGGACCTACTTTAGCTTCCATTTACCATAAGATACATACATGAAATAATTACAGGACATCATCTGATGTGCAATAAATCCCTCATACTTCTTTCTAACTAGAAGTAAAAGTTTGATTTATCTATGCCTAGACAGATTAAGGACAAAAGTGGCCCTTAAGTATGGGTTCCCTGTGTGACAGCGTTTATGCACATACCTTTGTCTGCTCCAACGCACCAGAAATCCAACACATGGGATCAAAATCAATTAATTGAGTCTGTGGAGCATGCGAGCTGACGTGTCCAGTATTGCATTGCATGGGTTTGTATAAATAGTGAAATGCATGTCAGCGTGCAGAAAATAGTGGTGGCATACTTTTGAACTAAAACACTTTTTATGTGTTTTAGTTCAAAAGCACGCTGCCACCATTATCTCAGTGCTGACGCGCATTTTGCCATTTATACAAATACACTCAATGAGTGTTTTTAAAAGCACCTGCTGCCATGGCACATGCATGTGTATAAATGTCCTAAGAATCCTAAAACCTACTTTTTCAGAGTACTTAGCATTCTGTAGTACTTCCTGTATTTGAACAACAGATCAAATTGACTGCCTTTGTGCTTGTGAGCACTTAGGACTTCTGCAGCATGTCAATTTGTCACCTTGTAAAGATTTTGATTTGAGTGATTTGCATGGCACCATATAGGAACGCGCTGATACAGACAGATATAGAAGCCAGTTCTCCAAAGCAGCATTCAATTGTTTTAACCTTGAATACATCCTTTCTCTTTCTGCCATCTCCTGCCTTATTCTTCTCATACTTTCCAATATTTGGAACAAATGAAGGAGTCCTTTAGACAACAGCTTCTTTCAATACCAGTTTTGCTCCATGGGTAAAGTAATTCCATTTTATGCACTGAATGAGTCAGGGTCCAGTTGAAGTGACAGCATGTTATAAGTAGACTCTGTCATCATGCATCAGCAAGGGTCCTGAATTACGTTTGAACATACAGTGTTAATTTTGGCATTCCCTCATGTTAGAGTCCTTGAGTTATGGTTTTAATATTTTATGTAGATTTGTGCATGCCTTACACAGTGTGCATAATTGTTCAGTGTGGCCTTTGTCTAGCCTTGTTTTCTTTTCTTAACAAATTAAAAAAAAAAACAGAAAAAAACTGCAGCCTATAACTTTCTTTGACATCTGTCGGCACCCATACATACGATAGACCCCTGCTCCTACACGTGCTGATTAGCATGTGTCAGAGCACAATTGATTAAACAAGACTGCTGCAAGTCTGCTGGAGCATGCTAATTAGCATGCTCCAGTAGCCTCTGCATCACATGTATTCAGTATCCCTACATTTCAAAATGGTGGTGAGGCCACTTTAACTAAAGGTTGTCAAACAACATTAATTAGAGTGGCTCTCAGAACTACTCTAATTAAAGTGCCCCCCCCAAACACACACACACGCACACACACATCAAACCATGTGTGTAGACACCCTATGTTATTTATCCACTAAGGGGAGGTGTAACTGACACAGAATTACCCAGATCCTTACCTTGGTTTTTGTCCACCCCCAAGGATGAAGGTTTATAAATGAAGCCAGAGGTATAAGGAGCCTCAGTGAATAGTTGTGTTGGACTGCTGAGATGGTTCTTTTTTTGCTGTGGCTTACATTTCAAAGAGCACCGCTCTTACCGCAATTTTCCATTTGAGAAGCAGTGTCCTTTGACACTATCTGCTGCAAATAGATGAATGTCTTATTCTTAATTTGGCAACTTTCTGAGAGTTAAGTGTGTTGAAAACAGTCTCTGAATGAAAATCTGGGTCCTACTATAGTAATATTAGATTGTCAATTTCTGTTGTCCAGACTGGAGTGAGAGGAGACACTTAATTTTCCATTGGATTTCACAAGTGTTGGCAGCTACCAGAGGAATGGTGAAACTCAAGAACCCTGTGTTGCATGTTTTGCAGGGGAGTATGCTGTACAGGTAGCCTACTGTCCTTGTCTTCATACAGGCCTCACTCCTTCTATATCATTTCCTCCATCTCTTACCTGTCGCATTTTTTTTCCTCCAGATCTTATTCCATGTGTCTCAGCCCATGGGCAATCTTTTTGTTTAGCTAGTCCTATTAATTCTAGTTCCAGACTCCTTGCCCAATCAATTCTACTTTTTTGCCCTGTGGTCTCCTGTTTTAGTTCAAGTCTTCCAACAATTCCAGTTTCCACCTGAGACCACCTTTTTTTTCCAGTTTCTCACATTCTTTACTGTCTACCTGTCTGTCTTAATGTCCTGATCCATCCAGTCTCAGTTCCTTTCTTCATAACTCCTTGGATAATCTGACTTTCCTAGCAGTAAAATAGAAACAACACATGATAGATGTTAGTCAGACTGCAATTATGCACTGCAATGTTGAGGGTGGATTAAAATTCTTTATATAACAGAACAACATTGCCAATTCTTGCAAGCTGATAACAAAAATTATGATTTTAGCTCTTGCAGGTTTCCAATGAGGCCTAAATACCAACTCTCTTAAAATGTATAGCCCTGCCTAGGGGAAAACTTCCTTTGATACATCATCTTCAGTTCTGTTCCATAGGGTGAAGAGTAGCAAATCATAGTTGCTATTGGAGTAGGCAGTTGTTTTTCTCCTTTCCCTCAGAATCTGGGAGGAAATCTGGGAAAAGGGCTTGAGGTGGGAGGAGAGGGAGCAATTAATGCCATTTTTGTACATATGGATCAGCAAAAAGATCTGCAACATGGGTAGCTCTGTTTCCTCTTCCTTTCCTTCTCAGTTGTGAAAAATGGATTGTGCTGCTGTCTGTTCTCCTCTTCCCTCTTTAACCCTTCAACACCAGACCTGGCAAGGGTAAAAGGAGTTGAAAAGCTGTTAGAGTGGCCCTCTTTTCATGCCCTGAAAACAGGTACAAAGGAATCCCAATGAGGTTTTTTACACTTTTTTACAGAAGGGTAACTAACTCAAGAGCTACCCCTCAAGAAGTACAAATATGCTGTGGGACTATCTCTTCTATTGGATTCTACCCTCCTTCCCCACCTAATTCTAGTCTATCCTTTCACCCCAGCTCCCCTTCTATTTCTCACTGACTCCTGCTGCTTTCCCATTCCAGTTTCAGTCTGGTTCTCATTTCCATCCCCATGATTCCAGTCTCTTTTAGTGCCTAATCCCAATCTCTCCCCTCTACCTTTCTTATTCCATCTTCCTCACCAGATCTCCATTCCAGTCTTCCTTCTTCCACTAGATGCTTCACTCCAATCAATTTCCTTTTCTGTGACACTCCCAAGCCCTACCCTTTTCCCCCAATGTAATAGATTTAGTTAGCTTCCCCTACCATGCTGCCTGAAAAGAACAGCCCTGGGGTGAAGCATGCTCAGTACAGATGACTCCTGAGAGAGTTTTAATTTCTACCAGATGCTAAATTCTAATTTCTAATGATAATGTGAGAACAAATCTTTCAGAAACATAATTTGATCCAGAATGGGAGATTTTTTTTGTAGCAACAGAGAAAGATTCCCTTCCTGCCAATTGTCATTTTTTTGTTGAACAGTATTGGAAGTACCAGGGCTGATCATTGAAACAATTATGAAGGCACTGTCAACTCTAATCCCATTCTGGGAACTGGCTGAACAATCTTTACTCAAGAATTCCCACAAATTTGGTCTTAGCTAGACACTAGTCATGAAATATTTCAGGTTGAATGGTTAAAATGGGCAACATTATTAGTTACAGAGGACAGGATAAGCTGTTGACAAGTGATGGGGAATTACAGAAGAGGTATTCCTATTAATTCTACCTCTAATCAATATCTACATGTGCAATGTTATCAGTGCAAACTTTGGAATCCAAGATTTCTCTGAGAAAAAAATATCCCCAATTTTTGGGTTAAAAAAGTAACCCAACATTCCTATTTTCCTTGAATAAAATGAAACACCACTAATATCTAGATCTATAGAGCTTGGGAAGACTCTATAGATCTAGATCTAGATTGATTGATCAATCAATCTATAGTGGTGTTTCATTTTAGTCAAGGAAAAATGTGGATTTGGGGTTACTTTTTAAATTAGAAAACTGGGGATTTTTTTCAGAGCTTTCAGAAATAATCAAATCCTGCTGTTATAATAAGACTACTTTTAATTAGTCATATATAAAGTTCAAATCATGTTTGTGTATTATGAATCAGTTATTGTGGTCATAGAGATCATGAAGGTAATGAAATTATTTTATTGGAAGGTTGTTGCTTTGTATATGATAGAAAGAATATTTAATAACTTTCCCTAGATGAACAAGGAAAAACTTCAACAAATGTTCTCCCTTTGTACATGTTGTAGTTATTTGGTGTTATGTTTATACACTTGTTATACTGTCAGAGTACTAGAAAAAGCAGACTTTTTTATATTTTACATTTTGAAGAATTTTGTAAAATCTTTGTGTGATACATCCCTCTAATAGCAGTTTGTAAAACATTATGGCTAGGTACAGACGTTACATATTGCACATTAAGCAAGCAGAAAGTACTTTGAAGCCATAACCGAACAGGTGTTCACAGCTATTAGAGCACTTTCAAAATGGTCTATTGCGCTCCAAGTTCACCCTCGATGGATGTGAACTAATCTAATGTGCTTTCTGATAGAGTGCTTTATAGAATGTCAGTATCAGATCCCATCAGGGTTAACCTGGAGTGCCATCACTGCACTCCCAAGCTGCATTGTACATAGCTGTGCTCTAGGCCCAGGCAGAGTTAGTTTGCCTGGACCATCCCCAACCCCTCAACTATTACTGACACTAGTCAGTGATGGCCTCTGATTCCAGCCTAGTGTACAGCCTTGTTGAGGTAGGGTGAGAGAGGGGAGGTTTCTGTCCCTTCAGCCACTGTGGACCCACAACATGCTGCTGCTTGGTGTGGGGTGGGAGTGGGAAGGGCTCTGGGGTCTCTCTTCCCACAGCCGCCGCTGGTAGGCCATGACATGCTGTGGTGCAGCCCAGGTGGGGAGGCTGTGGGGAGAAGTGACCTGGGTCTCTAGCTCTACCAGCCAATGATGACAGTCACCAGCTGGAGCAGGGGTGGGCTGGTGAGAGGAGCTACTCCAGCAATCTCCTGGGAGGTGTACAGGAGTGCTCCCAGTGACCAGTGTGGGCTGGTTCTGAGCAGCCCCTCGTCCCCCCCCCCCACATACACACACTAAACAGTGAACCTCTGGTTTGCTCACACTCTAAATTATAGTGCTTTGAGTAAAGCACAGTAGAGCACTTTTCCTAGGGCTTTTTCCAACATCTGTACTTAGCCTAGGCTACTACTACTAATTATCAGTCTCCTTCCTGCTCATTTGAACTTACTTTTAAAATATGAACAAGCATATAAACTGGACACAAAAGGAATCTTTCTTGATTTCTAAGAATTGCCTTAAAAAGAAGGAGGGCAGCACATGTGTGTGGGTGAGGGAGATGGTAATAACATTGCACATTTTGGCTAGGGACAGACATTTCCATAAACCAGTTTAAGTGATCAGAAATTTAAACCTGTAACAGAACAGATGTTCAGTACATATAAACCAGTTTGAAAATGGCTGAAACTAGTTTGAGATAAGCCTGGTTGAATGTAATATCAGACTTAATTAATTTGACTTAATTAATTTGATTTAAACCAGATTTAATTTATTTCTGTCCCAGACCTCTTACTGCTTTAAGATAAACCAAACTCCTCCATCATCTCAGCATGCTCTCTGGGCTAGGTGGGGCTCTCTGCTCCACAGCAGGACTAGACCCTTCCCTCTGCTCCCTGGATGGATCTCTGGCAGAGACTGCATGTACAGCAGGGTCTGCTGGCTTTCCCCTAACCTATGCTTTCCCACTGCCTGCTGCTTGCTGGACAAAGAAGGATTCCTCCCTCCCTCCTATCTACCATAGCACAGACCCCAACCCCATGAAACCTAGGCATGTAGAATTCTAGCTAATGATGACAAGCTAATGTGTGAGTGTCTCCAATGTCACTGGAATGGGCAGGCAGAATGGTAACTACTTTGGAGCTAATCAACAAGTAAGCTGTTATGCTGTTTAGGAAGAGTTTGATTAATGGAGAGAGGCTATTGTTTTGCTGGTGAGGATATAAGTACTGTTATCAGCTCCCTGTTGGCTTGCTTGCCTGTTAGTTTGCTGCAGACAGTATAAATAAGCAGGAAGAGGGAGATTGACAAGCTCCATATCATCAGCAGATGCATACACTGCACATCCACTCCTTGCCTTAGAGTGCTAGCAGGGGGCTGGGGGCTGGCAACACTCCCACCCCTTGAGCTGCCAGCCTGGGATGATGCAGGCAGACCTCCCTAATCAGAGGTCCTGCCGTGGCCTGGCCATGTCAACCATCAGCTTAGCACCACACAAGGGAAAAGAGGGCTGTTGTAGCACCCCACCCCCCAGCATCTAGCTTGAGCAAATGCAGGCATATGCTTGAATTTTAGGGCTGTGCAAAGTGGCTATGTTTCATTTCCATTTTGGATTTGGCCATTTCAGAGAACAGTGATTCGTTTTAGTATTCTGGATCATTGTTCCATTTCAATTTGGCCAAATCTGTTTCACAGTTTCGACCTGTTTCTAGGCCAACCACCTGTTCCCCTTCTCCTCCCATGCCTTGATAAAAAACTAATTCAGATATTTCCTAAGTGGGAGGTGCCCATTTAGGTATCTTGGGGTGACATGCATTCCGCAGCTCTGTACCTCCCCTAACACTGTGGCCCATGCCTCTCACATTGCATCCTTGACCCCCTCCAGCTGTGGTCCCCTCTCTGGAACCTTGGCTCCACCTTAGGCCCTAACCCCACCTTCAGGCCAGTTGGAACCCTGAAACTCTTGCTCTGGGCATTCCTCATGGTAGGCCCCTGGTCTTTTGACCCCACTTTGGGTCCTGTCCCCAGCATGGATCAGTCAAGGGTACCTCTAATATCTTTTATTAGACCAGCTGAATATACCAGTTGGAAAAATATATCTTAGCAAACTTTTGGGTTTAAAAACCCTTGTTCAGGCTGAGGAAGCATTTAGTTGGTATGTGTGCTCTCTTCCTGGATGGAATAAATAGCGAAGAAGCTAGAGTCTGGCATGCAATGCAGGCAAGAAAGCCAGATGACAGGCAGGTTATAGTGTGTCATAAATCCAATGTCTAGGCAGGTATAGTGTGTCATAAATCCAATGTCTATATTGAGCCCAGGAGTTTTTGTATCCAGCAGATTGATGATGTGAAGTTCATAGGCTTGTCTGTGAAAAGTGATTTGTAAATTCAAACAAGCTCCTAACCTCGTTAACCTCATCACCAGAAGCAAACTTCTGACAGCCCAAAACACACCAAATGGATTCAGACCATGCCATGACAACAAATGCAAAACCTGTCAACATATCTCCAGTAGCCCCACAATTACTACGTACCACAATAGAACCACCACCACTCTTGGATCTTACAGCTGTATCTCCAGAAATAGCATATATCTTTTCCATCAGGACATTCAGTGCACTGGATAACACATAGCAGACACCAAGCAACAACTGATCACCACATTGAATACACACCTGAAATCTATTACAGACAAGAATACCTGACTGCTTGTGGGGGTACATTTCTTACAGAAAAACACTCTGTCTCCAATTTCTCAAGCCTGTTCCTCAAAGGGAATTTACAAACCACTTTTCACAGATGATCCTGTGAACTTCACTTCATCAACCTCCTAGATACAGAAACTCATGAACTCAGCATAGATATTGCATTTATGAAACACTATAACTTGCATGACCTCTGACTCCCGACAGATGTCCTCTCCCCCCACACACACCCTCCCCTGCCCAACTTGTCCCTCAATCCCTGACACCTCAATTAACATTTTCACTGACTAGATTTCTTGCCTACATTGCATGCCAGCCTCTGGCTTCTTCACTATTCAATCCATCCAGAAAGAGCAGAGAACCTTATGAGTGCGAGTAAGATCTTGACTTGCGCACCTGTTTCTGAGCCAACCACCTGCCCCTCTTTTTCCTGCCATGCCTTGATGGAAAACCAATTTGAATGTTTCTCAGGGGGAAGACTGCCTACTTAGGCCCCTGATATCTAGGGGTGACATCCTTTCCGCAGCTACATACCTCCCCTAACACTGTGGCCCATGCCTTGCTGATGGCATCCCAGGCAGCTAAACTCACCTGGAGCCTCAGAACTCGACTGCAGCCAGAAAGCCTCAGGCCTCTCAAATATCTTATGGGTCTGGGCTTTCCCTAGCCAGGACTGTGCATACATCTGGTGACTGGAGGTTATAAGGTGCCTCCTACCTGCCTTTCACCAGGGAGTTTTGTGGTCCTGGAATTTCCCGGGGGCTGCCATGCCACCAGCAGTCCCACTAGGCCTCCCAACCCTGGCAGGGTGAAGTTTTAGATCATACTCAGGGCCTGGGGCCTCCTCCTGCCCCATTCCATACCTCCAAGTTTGTCCTGGCACGGGAGCTCTGCAGGGACATATTCTTGGTGCCTGGTGATACAGTGAGTGCTGCCACCAGCTCTGAGAGTGGGGCATTGATTTTTTTTTTTAAAGGAAATAGGTCGAGATGGAGTAAGGAGTATGGCACTCACTCCATCTGCTGGTGGAGCTTGGGGAACCTCAGCAGCAGGAGGTTCACCTTGAAGAAGGTGCTCCACCAAACCAGGATCCAAGGAGGTGCAGTGGGGTGTTATAACTTCCCTAGCAATGCAGAACACCCTCTCACTCAGAACACTGGTCAGTGGACAGGACAGGTGTTCCCAGGCAACAGTAGCCAGATCCTGCCACATCTGGCTGTGGCTTTCCCACTAGGCCAGGGGGGCACAGGACAGTGACTCTATATCCTTAGTGAGCTAGGTAGCCACCAAGGCCTCAGTGCTAATACCCTGATGCTAGGATCTGGTGCCTCTGGACTCCAACATGGAAGCCATGCCCTTGGCTTACATTGGCAGTGCCTGTGGAGAAGGAGACTGGCTGGTGAATGGAATGCTGGCATGGAACTGTGTTTCCTACTCTTCCATGTCCTCTCACCTCTGCCTTTCTGCTTCCCTGACTCTGTTCACCGTCACCTCTGTCCAGTGATCCTGGGTTTTCCTGGTTCACACACTCCTCTTCCCCCTTGGGTCACACATGGCCACCAGCACACGGACTGTACTGGACTGCAATCGATTCAGCCAATTCTTCATGCCCTCCTTCAGCCACTTCAGTAATTATACCTCTGGTGACGGCAGCTTGCCTCAGCCAGGAACATCAATCCCCTGGAACTTCTCCATTTGATTCTAAAACTCCCTCACTATGGGGATCATTTGGCTAATGATGGCATTGCCAGTGCTGAGACTCTCAGTGATTTTGAGGAATGGCTTGAGGACCACCAAGATCTGGGGGTGGTATCCCACTCAGTTTTGTTAAGGGGGCCGCTGATCCCAATCTCTCTGAGCAAGGCCATCTTATGGATGGCCTTCTCTTGCAGCCTTTTGAGCATCAGGTATGTGGAGTTCCACCAAGTCTCCACATCCTGGATGATTTTGTGCTGTGGGATGCTCAACTCTGCCTGTGTCCCATAGCATCTTGCCCCCCTTGATGCTCTGGTGGAAGTAGCCCACCACCAACCAGCATTTTGAAATGTGCTGGCTGGTTATGATGGCACCCTCACTGGCAGACCTGTCCCCCTCCAAGGCATCCCTGACTATAAGTTAGAACTTGTATGCCACACAGTAGATGCCAATAAAGCTGGCATCACAGATGTTCTTGACCATATTGGCCCCACTGTCTCCCTCCTCCAGAATTTCCCTGGCTATGTCACTGAGCTCCCTTGGTTCCAGATCCAGCTCCTCCTCCAGCACTGGCAGGCTCACACTGGAAACTGAAATTGGGGTGGAGGAGTCTGTCATGCTGATGGCTTTTCATGCTGGTGGTGCTGGGGGTTATTATTATTGCTGGTGTTAATGGAAGTGGGGCAGGTGCAGACACTGTTCCCACGTCCTTGCTGCCAGAAGCCTCATGGCTTCTAGGGAAGACCGTGTATCTATGTTGCAGCGGTGTGGGAAGGAGGAGCGGGACTTACAGTTCTCCCTCTGCCCCCTCTCACTCCCCTGCCAGAAGACCTGGTACCTGCCTTTCCAGTACACTTCATAATGGTTGCTGTGCTTGAAAGTATGTGAGTGTGAGTATGAGAGGGAGAGAGATGTCCTCTGTGCAATATATTTTTTTGTATCTGTTCAACATTTGTGTGTGTGTGTGTGTGTGTGTGTGTGTGTGTGTGTGTAATTTTCTGTGTGTTTACTGCATCTTCTATGCCTTTACTATATCTTCTTCTATCTGCTTACCATATCTTCTACCTGTAATATAATGGAAAGGTGTTTACCTAATCCTTTCCAAAAAGAGGCACTAGCAAGAGACTGACTAGGAAGCCAATCACTGAAACCAGCCAGTACCTTTCACAAAGTGTTGCTTCCAGACGGACAGCTCACAAAACGCAGAGAAAGGCTTCACACAGAGCCTTATATGCTGTTTCTCCACCCCTTCTCTAGAGCACAGGGATTGGAAGGGATCTTAGGGACAGATTGCAGAAACTGAGCAGCTACACATGTCAATATCAGAACAGTCCTTCCTCCTCTCCCCATTTTTCCCCTCCCTTTTCTGAGTTTCTGTTTCCCCACGAGCCTGCCTCTTAAACAGTCCAAAACATCCAAAACGTTCCAAAATATTTCAGATGGTTTCCTTTCATTTCGGAGATGTTTCAGAGCCTTCTGTTTCATTTTGGACTCAGTGTTTTGGGTGCCAAAATGGGCCAAAACACCTCCAAAATGAAATGGCTGCTGAAATTTTGCACAGCCCTACTGAATTTCCTCAGTCCAGAGAAAATATCTGTCCAGTTACAAACCAGTTCAACCTAGCCAGGTTAAACTAACATGCAAAGATTGAATCAATTCGGGCTCAGGCTTTTTAAATGTCTGTCCCTAGCCCCTATATATTTGATAATAGCATGACCCTCCATCAAACAGATATCACTTTTTAATCTATGGAACATGTTACATAAGGGTTTGCATTTAATGCACACTGAAATACTATTTATTTCTTTTCCATCAGACATTTTCTGTCAGAATTTTAGTTTTTTCTTAGTCCCCAATGTTCTTTAAAAATCAGTATATTTTGAACTGTCATGGAGTCTCGTGAGATTTCTGTGTTTTCCCAGACTTTTTTCTCTTGATTTTTTTATCAGAGTCCCCAAAAATACACATAGACTTTAAGAAAATCATAACATTGAATATAGTACAACACCATTAATTTTATAGAAATACTTTTATACAAAATATCATGCTTCCTGAAGAAAAGAAGAGTAAACTGGTAATGCTCAAAAGACTGGTCTAGTGGCTCCTACACAATCACATTCACATTTTAGGCAAAAAGGACAAAGAATAATTTTAAGCAAGTTATTTAAGACATCTAGCTAAATTAGGTAAGATGGACTGGTGGGGAATTTTAATCACATGCAGAAAGAATTAATGTTGTTGCCACCCATGTTGAGAATCATTTTGTTTTAAGGGAAACACCCTGTTAGCATCCCACTAGTTCTTCTTCCCGATTGCTTCTCCCTGGAGTTTTTAATTGAAATAATTATGCAGAAGTCTGGGTTTTTTATTTTCTCTAAGTGACAATTTGCAGTGAGTTGCGTTGGGGAAATTATTCTTTTAGTTGCATGATTCAACAAAACTGAAAGTGAAAACCCCCAACTGTGTGCACCATGAGGAAAAATTAGGAGGAAGACTTAAATGGGTAGAATGGAATGGGTGGGTAGAAGACAGATAACAAAATTAGGGGGGTAGAATAGAACTGATCCATGCAAGGTTTTCAAATGCTATGGCAACTTTAATTCGATTCTGAAACGCATAGGAGGCTAATGAAAGCATTAGAAAATAGGACATGGGACCAAAATCACCTCCAAGTACAATAGTTTATGATGTTTCAAGAATAGGAATTCAGGAGAGTCATTGTGGAAAAAAAATAATAAGATGGAAAGTGATTAAGAATAAGAAATTCAGAAACAGCAGGGTTAAAGACATGTTACAGAATTTCAAGAGATTATGACAGACAGACTTCAGGGAGCTGGTACAAGAAAAGTTAAGTATGGAGTTAGTGACAGTTCCAAGATTCCTGGCCTTGGGGGCAATATCAAACTCTTAATTGAGAATAGGAAGATAGTCAGATGCATCAGATACATTAGACAAAGATGACATTTTACCTGAAAGGAAAACTTCAGTCTTTGAAATGTTCAGTAGTTAGAAACTGCAGTATAATTTTATTTTGAAGAAGCTAAGATAAGCAGATAAGTAGCTGAGAGGTAGTGGGATGGGAAAGTGAATTGATGAAGAAGTTAAGTTGTCAGTTTGGCTAGACCAGAACTTTAGATGACATGTGATTCTTCTCAGGGTTGGCATGATCCCAGCTGAGCTAGAATTAAGTGCAGAAGTATTTGTCAGTTTCCTGAATGCATAAATTACTGCCAGATTTTGAAGAAGCACAGACTGGCTCTGATTAAGTTGTACAGCTCTGTGTGCATGTGCATCTCATGATTGTGATGCTGACTCAGAATGATATATATCATATATTACATATTACATACAATACTATCTGTATTTTATATTAAATGTAATATTATGAGTTAGGGATCCTCAAGGGAAACTTACACAACGCTTCCCAGAGATGAGCCTATGAGCTCTATTTCATCAACCTGCTGGATACTAGAGATCAGGGACTAAATATAGACATTGGATTTTTGATACATTATAATCTGCCTGGCAACTGACTCCCCAGCCCAGCCCCTGGCTTCTTTACTTTTTATTCCATCCAGGAAGAGCACACACCAACTGCTGAAACTTCCTTAGCCTGACGAAGGGTTTTTGAACCCGAAAGCTTGCTTAATAACTATTCTCCAACCATTTCGAGGGAAATAATGCTTTATTTAAAAACTAATACAGTGTATATTTTTCATTTATAGACAAATTTCTCATTCCTCAAAAATCATTCAAAGGGTCATAATTGGAGCGGGGAGAGGAGCTGATAGGGCATCCACCCTGAGCGTTGAGTTTGGGGAAAGGGCAAAAAAAAAGCTGCTGCTGCTGGCAGATGCATGTTTATGTTTGTCATCATGGTGACAACTGGAAATTGCCACTCCTCGTCCTTGAGTATTCTCTGAATAAACACAGCATCTGTCCCTCAGAATGAGAAAAAAACAAATAAGACCCTTCCTCCCCTACCCCACCATCCAAATCACATTCCAATCATCGTGTCCTGCAAATGTTTGCTAGCAAGGGTGTTCGTTACTGCATGGAATAATCCTGCTGCTGCAGAGGAGGTTACTACCAGGGATCCAGGTTTTCTCCAATTTAAAAAAAAAATTGGGGAATTTTCGGTTTTAAAAAAGAAACACAAAAACCACATTTTTCCATGATTAAACTGAAACATCGCTATATATCTATATTGATAGCAGCCACTAACCATGACACAACACTACTGCATGGTAGTAGCAAGCTTCTATGCAGTAGCTCATTGCTACTGTGCCATAATGTCTGGAAAAAAAAAATAAGCATGCAGGGACACTACTGTGTAAGAATAACTGGTTATTACTCAGCCATTTAGTATCTGGTTATGCAAGTACTAAATGGCACCACAGTAACAACTACTCAGTCAGCCTCTCCTGTAGACATGGCCATTGTAGTGTAGATTTTCAGATATTACTATTTCTTCTGACAGATTGGTAGCTATCTTGTACATCATGTTGTGTTTCACTTGGAAAACAGGTAATGCAAAGTGAAGGATAGAAAAGAGAGTATTTAAAATAGTCAAGCACCCACAAGTTATCTCCCCGCACAATAAAATTAACAATAACAATGAAATACAATTAACATTTTTGCAAAAAACAGATAATAAGATTCTATATTTCACTAAACACTGTTAAAAAAGAACATTGTATATGATGACACAATATTAGTTAAAAATAAGCAGCGGACAATAAAGTAAACCAGAGGGATTCTGGTTGATTTTGGCCCTTATTCTTTGCGCAAGTAACACAAATACATAGGGAATGTAAGACAGGCTCCAGGTTCTTACAGAATTACTTTTTCTTCATTAGCCCAGTATTTAGTATTTTCCACTAACACAGAGATTTATTTTGCTCGTATTTCTTCAAAGAAAGAACAAAACCACAAACAGTGATTTAAGTCATCTATCTCATTCTTCCCACAAGAACATCTTTTTGAATATGGAGTCCAACACCACTTGTCAACTACAGATCTTGACAGAATAAATTGCGATCTAGGAATACTCTCTCATTGTTTGTAGTTTTGTACCACAGATAGGTATGCTTCTATGCCAAAGGAATGCTTTATTAATCTCAAAAAGGGGAAGTTTGAGAAAGCCCCACTATCTGCATATCTGTCTATAAGCTCACATGTTTAATTCTTAAGTTTCTGTCCTGTTTTAAACATAAGGGAAATATTCGGTAAGTTATTCTCAGTACAGTTCCTAGGCCATTTGTCCGAAGGACGTTATAATCATAAAAAGGCTTTATTTGAGAAAGAAGACGCTTCTAAAATGTACTGCTTAGGGTATCTATGAGGTTTAAAAGGTCTAAGTTTCATCCAATAATTTAGAATTCCTGATTGAATGCCGATGCTCCGGATTATTAGAATCGTTTCAGAACACATGAGCCCCACCACTTCCACATAGAATTAGGTAGCTATAACAAGGTAACTAAAAACGTACTTAGAGATTTTTTTTTTTTTTAATTTTTAAGGGAACCAAGGAATCAACACCCCAAAGTTCTGCTCCATACAATAAAATGGACTGTACCTTAATTCTAAAAACTTTTAGTGCTGCCAGTGTCATTCTTCTGCCCATCTTGTAAGAAGATAAAACCCCACCCAAGACCTGTTTTTCTCTAGACCTTACATTTTCCATGTGCTTATTGCTATTCAGATTTTTATTACAATAGTCTATCTTCTTTTTCCTGTTCAAACCAGACTTGTTTATTTCATTTCCAAAAACAAATACCTTGATTCCTAAGCTATTTAGGGTGCAATACTGCTGAAAAACATCTCATTACTTTTCAAAACCTGAGGTTGCAACATTAATAATGTAACATCTGCATAAAGCAAGACAAAGATAAGATCATTCTGTATCATGTGTGCGTGGAATTGATTCCCTGTTAGCACCTGTTTAAAAGTATTTTAAATAGATTAGAACATAATGGCTAGGGACAGACATTACACATAAACTGGTTTAAGTTATCAGAAACTGGTTTAAACCTATAGCAGAACAGATATTCAGTCCATATAAACCAGTTTGAAAATAGCTGAAATTGTTAATGTAATATCAGACTTAACTGATTTGACTCAAACCAGTTTATACAATGTCCTTCCCAGGCTCCTTCCTTGTTTAAGTTAAATCAGAGTGCCCCAGCATGCTCTCTGGGCTGGGCAGGGCTCTCTGCTCCCTTGCTGGAGCTTGGCACAGACTTGCAGGCACAGCAGGCACACCATGCCCTCCTTTCCCTCTCACCATTCACTGCTTAAGCAGAGATCCCTTTCTCCTCTCTGCCACAGCAGGGACCATAGTCAGCATGTGGTATGCTAGCTAGTGTTGAGAAGTATCTGTGTGTGTCTCTCTCCAATTTCCCTGCGATAGGCAGACAGAACAATGACCATTTAGAGCTTTTGGAACTAATCAGCAGGTTAGCTTGTAAGCTATTTAAGAAGATTGAAGTAATGTGGAGAGAGGCTATTGTTTTGCTAATCAGTTGATAAAGACTGTTATCAGCCACCCAGCTGGCTCACTTGCCTGTCAGTTTGCTACAGACAGTATGACGAAGCAGGGAGGGAGATTAAAAAGCTCTGTATCACTGACAGGTGCATGCACTGCACACCCCACCCCACCCCCCCTTGCCTCAGAGTGCAGGCTGGGGCTGGGGGCTGGCAACACTCCAACCCTTGAGCAGCTAGCGGAGGAAAGTGTGCAACTGTGCAGGCAGACCTCCCTAATAAGAAAGCCCTGCCAGGGCTCCCCCTCAGCTCAGCTCCCTGCAGAAGGGAACAGAGTGCTGCTTTAGTGCCCCCTGGCTTCTAGCTTAAGCAACTGTAAGCATGTGCCTGAATGTTCTCAGTCCAGAGAGAATGACTGTCCAGTTATAAACCAGTTCAGCCTAGCCAGGTTAGACTAACCTGCAAAGATTGAATCAATTCAGGCTCAAGCTTTTTGAATGTCTGTCCCTAGCCAATAAAACAAGTAAGCATACTTGTCATACCATTCTTAGTTGCAAAACTATTGGCCAGGCTACCCACCAGGGTATGCACCTTACATACTGTATTTGAATAGAAAATAATGATTAACTGTAAGAGTGTGCATAAGCCTGATAGGATGATATGATGCAGATCTCTGCTCTCATGATTAAAAGAAAGAAAAGGACTGGTATATTTTCATCCAAATACTTTGGATAACTGTTTCTAAAATATTTTTGGGTCAAAATTGGACATCATTAATGAATAAATTCTTGTCAATGAAGATTTCTAGGGGAAGAAAACCAAGACTTGGGACCTTTCCATTACTCAATAAGAATATATTTGATGTTACTTGAGATTCAGAGGCAATATAAAGATCTATCTGTAGTTTAACAGATAAAATCTTGATTCAGTAGGAAATCGTAATTCCTTCACCATCTGCAAATAAGTTGTTAAAATTATTAAAAAAACCCAAAAAACTAGACCCACTTATCTTCATGAATATGCATTGGGAATTAAGATAAGATTTTTAGTTTTTCTGGCTATAATCTGCCAGAAATGTTGATTATCATTCTTTTTCCAAGGCTACCAGTTCCTCCCATAGCATCATTTGATATTGTTTTTTTCTTTCTATTAATTTGTTGTAATTTATTTTAATCTCCCTGATCTATTGAAAACTAGCACAATAATTTTTGGAATATTATTGCTCCAAGGCTTCTATTAAATCATCTTTAGCTTTAGAGCACTACATGGCTTATGCCAATGATACAACCTATTCCAAACAAAATGGATTATAAATGAGCAGAGATAAGTCTGATGGAACCAAATAAAGTTTTTAACTCAAATAATGTAAGTAGCCTGAGGAGGTTGGTTATGTACTGATAGTTAAGCCATGCTGAAGGTTTTTCTGCTGTGTCTATTGTTACCTGTGGTTGCTAGATTATATACTTACCCAAGCTACACTGCTATCATGCATTTAGTTCTTATATTAATTTACCTGATTCTTAAGAATAGGTCATTAGGATCTCTTTCATAACATAGTAAGGATGAGGAGTATATAAGTATCTAAATAGATGGCATCCTGGATCTTATACCTGCACCTCCAGAAATTCAATGCATCTCAGCCCAGTACACTAAATGCTCTAATGGAAAATATGTATGAAAAACCAAACAACAACTGCGCACCAGAATGAACGCACACCAAAAATCTATCAAAGACAAAAATACCCAATTACCTATGGGTACGCACTTCTCACAAGTCAACCACTCTCTCTCCATGCTTTCAGTTCTAATCCTCGAAGAAAGTTCACAAAACACCTTTTGGAGACAAGCCTATGAACTTCACTTCATAAATCTACTGGATTCAAAAAATCACAGACTAAATATAGACATTGGATTTATGGCACATTATAATCTGCCTGACATCTGATAACCCCAAGTAACCTCTCTACATTTTACCAGCTACATTCTATCACCAGGTCAATATTTCCCCCTTTTCCTCCACATCTCTCTCATACCTATTGTATCTCATGGCCTCTGATCCTCACTGCCATGCATTCACGTTTTCACAGTCCCCCATTTTGCATTTCGGCATTTTGCATATGTGCCTGAAGAATGTTGTTTGTGCCGGAAAGCTTGTAAAGAACATTTTTTGCAACTATTTAGTTGGTCTAATAAAAGATATCACATCTACCCAAAGAACCTTGTCTTTTTAGATTGATAGCATACATTTTCACATATTTGGGGTACAAATCAACCCTTCAGATAATGCATAAATAGTTATTTCACTTTTATGACCGGTGATGCTCTGTTCTGTTGTAATCCTGTTTTTACACAATATAAAAGATGCATACTAAACTTCTCTTTTTTTCTTCTTCTTTTCATTTTGTTTTGGTTTTGATTTTTAAATTTCCTTTTTTCCTAAGAAAAAGAAGTGGCCTGTGGCATGTATTGATGATGTTCTTGGACAATTTTTGTAAGAGACAGTGTCTTTATCATTTCTTATTCAGTATTGATGTTTCACAGGAATATGAAATAGTCATAGTTAAAACTCTATCTTGACCTACTGCATGCAGAATAAAAAAAAAAGGACTTGATACAATCTACTGCTCTGGTTTTTCACAGCCTATACTCACCCTTAGATAAAGCCAAACATTAATAAACTTTGTATCTTTTTAGGGGAGAGGTTGTCAAGAATATTTTAGGACTTCCCTTCTTTAGAGAGGAGATATAAACTGAGTCTGCAAGGAGAGCATACGTAATCACTTGCTGAGGGGAGGGTACTCCAGATCATCTAAATGATCTGATAAAGAATCAGATCATCTCTGATAAAGAATATTCCCTTGAGACTTACTTGAGATACTATAAAATCTAAGAAAGGACAAAGATGAATGCTGTGCTGATATATGAAAAGCTATAAAGAAAATGAACACTGTAAAAAAACAAAAAGTTATAGGCTGATATTAAAGTAAGGAAACATAATATTTTCCCCTGCCCTACAGATGGTAGCCTTAAGAATAGTAGTTATTATGGGATTCTACCTCTCTAACTGCAGATGAGTAATAGCTTAACCTGAAAGACATCTCACTGATTTCAGTGAGACTGCTTGGAAAACAAGGTAGTACTCAAGGTGAATAAGGATATCAAACTCTCTCCCTGCAAAAACAATTAGATACATTTCCACAGCGTGTGTGGAGGTCCATTAATGCAAATATATCACTATTACCATGCTGAGCTTTCCAGCAACAAGAAGAGAATGCTACTTAGGCTAGAACATGAGTAGCTTAATTATTCAAGGCACTAAACAACTGATTAGTAATGTTAATATTTATAATTGTCAGTTATTAATTTTAACATATTTACAGATATTTCCAATTTAACATGTTGACATTCATGTGTGGGTGAATAGTAAGAAGCATTCAATGAGTGTTTCTTTCCCCTTGTGTGCCAGTGAACAGTGGCCACTTGGAACTGCAGTTTTTCCACCAGTTACAGCTACAGCTGAATTCAAAGACTTAAGGATCTCGCCTTTTTCACTCTTCTGAGTACAAAGCCTGCAAAGACTTGGTGTTGTCAGTTGCTGATGATGAGATTTATCAAAAAGCCCCAGTAACTTTCTCCCCCTTTCTCTAGTACCTGAGAGAATTTGGGAGGACTATTAAACGTCTTTGGTTCTTGAGGCCAAGGAAGAGGAAAGTGGGAGGGAAGAGTCTTCAAAGCAGTAATTGAAATATCATCTCCTGTCTGGAGTAGACACTGGCAGAGCTAGCAACGTAAAATCTGTAATCCTCTTCCTCTGAGTTAGATGAAGAGTGACCTAAATTTCATTATTTTCTAGGAATCTGGGAATCTTTTCTATCATCTTCTGATTAATTTCCTACATCCCATCCATTATAGGGGATCAGTATACCTGGCCAGTGACTAAAATTACACCAGGTTGAAGAACAATGATCTCATGCCTCCAGGTCCAATCTTTTGCCGTTTGCTGTACTACTATTAATGCAAAACTACTCTTCCATTCTCATGTTTTCCTCTTCAATTTAAATTGTATTTAAAAAAAATATCTGGAATTTGAATTAGTGTAGAATTTCAATACTGATGCATTTGGTGCTTTCAAACTCTTATTAACTACTCTGACCTATGAAATACAAAGCAAACAAACTGCTTTTAAATGAAAAATAAAGCTGCAATTCTCATCTAAGCACAAGCCCATAACTTGAAGAAAAAGAAAAATGTGAGTGTTAAATGACTTAATAAGAATAATGGTCATAAGTGGGCATTTGGGGTTTACAAGTAATAATGGTTTGTCTTCTGTCTTTCTTAACATATATTAAAATAATGTAAACATGTTGATTGATTAAACAAAATAACATCAATTAATTTTATGGCAGTGAAGCGTATTGAGAGAGGCGTTCAGTTTTGGTATGTTTTTCATACTTTGGTTCAAAGTATCTTGAAGGGTAATTTTGGCTTAACAGGGCTGCTGCAAAGCTAATTTTTATACTCATTCTTTTGAAGAGGAATTGAGGAAAGATGAAGGTTGGTAAAGAATAGGAACTTTGATATTTTCAAATAGAAATTAATCACTAGAACTTGTATGTTTTATTATTGCAGACTTTTCATGAGGTGGCTTTTGGCTTAACTGGCTTGTTTCATTAATATCCTGATGGGGCCACCTTGAGTTCATAGCAGGACTACATTTCTTTGCTACATTTGCAAAATGTAAACAAATACATGAAATAATATCACATTCAACATTGCATTGAAACAAAAAAGTCTGTAATATAATGCAGTTCAAAATGCAGTTTTGTGCAGCATATTGTCATCATCTGTTCATTTCCAAAAAAATTACTAAGTATTTTTTACACAGGCATACCATACTCTTTAAATGTATACTCTAATTATATGCTAGACTAAATCTACTCTGGTTTTTTGAATAAATAATACAACTTATATAAAATGTATGAATACTTTAGTAAGAAATTAATCTTTCCTTTTTTTTTCTTACTACATTTACTCAAAATGACTATGTACTTCAAATGTGTACTTAAACAGTAATAATATTTACATGTATGCAATTTAACCAAAAGGTTGGAATGATTCCCAGTGAATCTATCTTCTTAGGTAAATATGTACAAATTCTGTTTTTTAAATCATGAATTATAGGTCTGATAAACAGGAATGGCAAAATTGTTTTTGTCAGTATGCTGTAAACTTTGTATTACTGAGTTGAAAATGCAGAACTTCAACTTTAAGTACTGTTAACTGCCAACAGAACACACAACAGCAGCAGTCTCCCAATGCCTGAAGAAGGCTGTTTTTGCCCAGAAGCTTGCAAAGAACTTTTTTCCAACTATTTAGTTGGTTTAATAAAAGATATCACATCTACCAAAAGAACCTTGCCTGCCAAATATAAACTAAGAAAGTTCTGGAAATCTGCTGTCAAGACTAACACCCTGTGCTTATCTGTTTGTGTCTGATATCACCAATGGAAGTTTTATATGTAAGTATTCCACAACAGATCATAAAATGCCAAATATTGAATGAATTTTTTTCTCCATAAAATAGTGCATCTGAAATTTTGAAAAGCGGGTAAAGGTGGTTTCATACATCTTCCCCAAGGATCCTGGTTTTGGCTGATAACAAATATCCCCAAATCCATATTTTTTCACTGATTAAACCGAAACCTCACTAATATATATCTATATAGATATATATAGTGGGGTACATTTTAATCACAGAAAAATGTGGATTTGGGGCTACTTTTTAAATCTGAAAATTAGAGGGTTTTTTTAATCAAAGAAAACCAGAATTCCTGATCATCGCATATAATATAGCACACATTTTTCTGCAGTCAAAGAGAAGTTATAAGCTTTATTAATATGGTAGGTGGATAGCAGCATATTATTCAGTTTAAGATCCAAGCAAAAACAAATATAACTACTGGGATCTGCACTAATTTTCTAATCTAGAGTATACTTAAAATTTTAACAAAACCACAAAAATTGGGTAAAAAATTGTGAAAGGATATTTTATCTTTAGTCCTGTAGTCATTATAGTTAAATGTACCCCTCTACATATGCAGGTAAAAGCATGGTGGGATCCATTGATGACACACAGAGCGTGCAAGTGAACCCCTTGAGAATGCCGGTGCACCACCTGACTGGCCGCACTTGCTGCTTAGGCGATGGGTAGGGGGAGCAGGTGGGAGTGTTGGTAACCCCCATGCAAGCACCAGCCAGGGAGTGGAGTGCTATATGGCATTCCCAGAAGCAGCCGCAGACACTCCCAGAAGTGGCCACAGCCCTGGTCGGTGGGATCAGCACCAGCTGCCCATGATGGGATCTACCACATGTTCCATGCAATCATGCCACATTAGTATTGTATGGCAAGGGGTGTGACTGGAATCACACGTTGGATCCCATCACACCTTATTGCTGATGCAGGGGGATCCTGATCCCTGGATCTGCCTCAATAAGCAAGAAGCAAGCTCCCATGGCTCCTGCAACTGAGAGGGCTCCCAGCTATGGGGGTCTACTCCCCACGTTTGGGAAACACAGCTGCTGTGATCTCCCAGGTGTGGAGACCCCCAAGGTTTGGAGATCATGGCCCCTTTGATATCTCAGCCCTAGAGGTATGTGGCCTCTTTGATCTTTCAGCTGCATGGCCGAGAGACTGAGATTCTTGCAGTTATGAAATCTAAGGCCTGGCATTGCACAGTACTGGTGACCCAAAATCTCAAAGCTGTGGATGCTATTGTGTCACCAGCTGTTGGGCCCATATATGTGAATGATAGGTTCTAGCAGTATAGGCATTTTGAGAACCCTGGCACCTTGAAGATCTCAGCTAATGCAGTGCCCATGGGGGCACTCAACGCAGCCCCATTGATGGGACCCAGTGTCTGCAGTTGTGGGTTGCCAAGTCACCAGCACTGCACAATGCCAGGACCCAGTGTTCACCATTGTGGATCCCAGAAGCCATAGGGTATACCTATGATATAAATCCAGGGGTGTATGGAGTGTCTCCACATCAAGGACATCACAGTGTCTCCAGTTTCCCAGCTGCTGGGTGCTCGACACACCTCTGGGGCTGAGAGATCATAGGTGCTGCAGTTCCCCGGTTGTGTCAGTGCACCATACACCCATGGGGCTGGAAGATTGTAGTGATGTCCAGCAGCTGCCAAGACCCAGCGTCTGCAGATGCTGATAGGGCTCAAAGTCCCCTCAGCTGCAGGACTCCCAGCTCTGGCTGGCCATGGTGCCGAGGGACTCAGGGGATAGTCTGTTACCCATGTAAATTATAGCTGGATAGTAACCAGTTATAAAGTTAGTACACACTTTCAAGCTGGCTATATTTTAAAAAAAAAGTTACTGAGTGTGCAGGAACAAACTGCCGTAATGCACAGGAAGACTAGCATATATGGCAAAAGACCAGCTTGGCTTAGCAAGGAACTCTTCAGTGATCATTACTCAGTAAGGACATATATGTTGTTACTTGAGATTCATAGGAAAGGTGAAGATCTATTTGTCGTTTAACAGATAAAATCTTCATTCAGTATGAAGCAATCATTTCCTTCATCATCTTCAAGTAAGTCATTAAATTATTTTTTTTAAAGCAAGCTTATAGGAAGTGGAAACATAAACAACTAGAGAGAAGTGTAAGAGTATTGGTTGGGCATGCAGGGATGAAATCAGGCAACCAAAAGCATGAATTGTAGTTGCAGCTAGCAAGGGATGTGAAGGGTAACAAGAAGGGTTTATACAGGCATGTCAACAACAAGTGGAGGGTCAAAGACAGTATGGGTCCTTTACTAAACAGGGGAGGCAACCTAATGACAGAGGATGTAGGAAAGGCTTCTTTAACTCAGTCTTTACACATAAGGTCAGCTCCCAGACCCCCGCACCAGGAAGCACAGTTTAGGGAGAAGGTGAGTAGCCAGCAGTAGCAAAAGAACAGGTTAGGGCCTATTTAGAAAAGCGGGATGTATACAAGTCCATAGGGCTGGGAGAGATGTACCTGAGAGTGCTGATGGAGCTGGCCAATGTGATCACAGAGCCATTGGTCATCATCTTTGAAAATTCATGGTGATTGTGAGAGGTCTTGGATGATTGGAAAAGGGCAAATATAGTGCCCATACTGAAGAAAGGGAACATGGAGGATCTAAGGAACTATAGACTGGTCAGCCTCACTTCAGTCCCTAGAAAAATCATAGAGCAGGTCCCAAGGAATCTATTTCTAAGCCCCTGAGAGAGAAAAAGGTGATTAGTAGCAGTCAGCATGGATTCACCAAGGGCAAGCCATGCCTGTTCAACCTGATTGCCTTCTATGACGACTGACTTTGTGGATGTGGGGAGACTAGTGGATGTGGTATACCTTAACTTTAGCAAGGCTTTTGATATGGTCTTCCACAATATTTTTGCAAGAAAACTAAGGAAGTATGGATTGGATGAATGGACTGTAAGGTGGATCAAAAAATGGCTGGATCTTCTGGGCTCAGAGTGTTGTCATCAACAGCTCCATGTCTAGCTGGCAGCTAGTATCAAGTGGAGTGTTCCAGGTGTCATTCCTGGGGCTGGTTTCATTCAATATTTCCAATTTCCATCAATGACCTAGAAGATGGGATGGAGTACACCCTCAGCAAGTTTGCATATGACACCAAGATGTGGGGAGTAGTAGATATTCTGGAGGATAGGGCTAGGATTCAGACAGGCCTCTACTAATTGAAGGATTGGACCAATAGAAATCTCATGAAGTTCAAAAAGGACAAGTGTTAAATCTTGCACTTAGCATGGCACAGTCCCATGCACCTGTACAGATGGGAACTGAGTGACTAAGCAGCAGCTCTGCAAAAAAGGGAGTTACAGTGAACAGTAAGCTGAATATGAGCCAGCAGTGTGCCCTTGTTGCAAAGCAGGCTATTACCATGCTGATCTGCATTAGTAGGCATGTTGCCAGCAGATCAAGTGAAGAGATTCTTCCTCTCTATACACTGGTTAGGCCACATCTGGAGTACTATGTCAGTTTTGAGCTCCCCACTACACGAAGTGTGTTGCCAAATTGGGTCAACAAAAATGGTGAAGGGGCTGGGACTGGGACACATGGGTTCTAAGGAAAGGCTGAGAGAATTGGGCTTATTTAGTCTGAGAAAGAGAGGACTGAGGTGGGATTTAATAGCAGTCTTCAACTACCTGAAGGGTGGTTTGAAAAAGGATGAAACTAGATGGTTCTCAGTTGTGTCAGATGACAGAATAAGGGACATTGTTTCAAGGTGCAGCGAGGGAAGTTTAGGTTTAGTATCTAACTAGGAAAAACTTCCTCACTAGGAGGGTCATAAAACACCTGAACAGGTTATCAAGAGAGGTTGTGAACTCTCGATCCTTGGAGGTTTTTAAGACCCATGTTGGCTGAAATGATCTGGTTGGGGAATGTCCTGATTTGAGCAGGGGGTTGGACTAGATGACCTCCTGAGGTCCCTTTCAACTTTATTTTCTATGACTTTGTTATGAGCTGTTGTTTGATACTTGCATATAACATTTGGCATATGTGACATCTTTCAGGAGACTGTTAGCCAATTAGTAATTGCACTAATTCAAAGAATATGTAATACATTATTTTAAGAACAATTTAAGGTAAATTCTTTTAGCAGAGACAACAATCTGATTCTGATTTACACCAAGAATGTGACAGCCAGGGGACATTTTCTCCTGTTTACCTTGTTGATCTTTTTGCTTCCTGATTTGTAGCTTTCTGTTTTTCATGAAAAAAAACTGTTATTGGTAGGACAACTAAACCAATAGTACATGAAAATGAATAGAAAGTTATGTCTGACAATTCCCAAGTGATATTACAGGTGGAGAGTAGATAGTGGATGGTGACTTCACAGCACCTGTTATATATCTGATGGAAAGTAAAAGCCGTATTGCCAGTCTCTAACACCTGGATGACTAGACTGGGAAATTACATGAATTGCTTTCTTTACTCGAGTCCTTAATGGGTCTGTTAATGGAACATAGCTTCTGAAGAGAAAAGAGGTCTGTCTGCTTTTGTTGTAGTTTTATTATCTCTTCTGTCAGTACTTATCCAATATTTTCTCTGAAGCTGATCACAAACTGTAACTTAACTTTAAACCGTATCAAATGTTTTACTCCACTTTGATTTCTTAACCTACTCCTAAGGAACTTCCTTTAGGCATTAATTTGATTATAGAATTTATACTTTGAACAATTTTTCCCTAAGTAGTGGCTTGTTCTGTTTACAAGCTATTGTTTCTGTATTATTTTTCGTAAGTTATTTTCTCATGTCTTCCTTATTAAAAGGACATTCTTAACAACTACTTCACCAGATTTCGTATCTATGTATTTCATAACTTATAGGGGAAGCAGGCATCTAGAAATATTACCTATAGTGCTTTTCAAAGACCAATTTATTAATAAAGGAAGACAAAATGTAATCAAATTAAAGTAACAAACCCCAAAACAGCTCTGACAAGAGCCGTCTGGAAGCTCTCTCGCAGGATCGCCAGCCTCTGCTCTTGTTACCAGTTTGTGTTCTCAATGTGACCTACGATTAATGAATCAACTGTTCTGTTCCTACACTTTAATTGGCAAATTGAGGTCCTACTAATTTACCTACAGAACTGTAAGGACATGACACTAATTGCACAGGGCACGTTGCCATGGACTTAGATGGCACCAGAATTTTGTCTGTATACTGCCTCTTTATAACACTATGTTCCTGAGAGATGCCAGCTTATTCCCTGAGCATGATCTGTTGATAAAATAGTTACTCATTGCTTTTAACAGCATATTTTATGAAGTTTGTTATTAATATCCAATAAATTAGTTAAGATTATCTGATGACTTTTTTACCATCTCTTCTAGATTTTGAAATTTTTTTAACCAATTTTTGAATAGTTTCACCAATTATTATTTTCCCTTACTTGACCATTACCAGTTTTGGCTTGTCCTAAGATAAAGCATAGAAAATAATTAATCAGAATTAATGACATCTTGTAGAGCAGTGATTCTCAAACAAGGCGCTGTAGCACCTTTGGGTGACATGAGATGCTTTTATGGGTGTCACAGGTTGCTGCACAATATTAGCAGGGTATTGTTAGGTATGCAAACACTTCAAGGTATCTAAAAAGTTTGAGTCTAAGAGGTTGAAAACAGGGATGTAAATTTTGTTTTAAAAATTACCTGTTTAACCTTCTCTAATTATATTGGTTAAATGATTAACTGATAACACATACCTAGTCCAGGCCGGCTGTGGAGCTCCACTGGGTGGAGCCACCTGCTCAGAGCAGCACTGGGAGCTGGGGGACATGCACAGAACTTCTGGGACACAGTTGCTTTGGGGAGCTACTCTGTGGTGCTTTTGATGGTGGGGGAGGACACAGAGGAAAGCCTTGCCAGACATCACAGCCCATGTGAACCAACAGGCAGCAGGTAAGGGGCTTTTCCAGACCACTGCAGCCACAGGCAAGCTGGGAGGGAGAAAGCAGATTAGCTATAGGTGCTAGTCCCCATTTCACCCTCCCTTCCTGCTCCCTCCTTCCTGCCCTGCCTTCTTCCTGTTCCTGAGGCACCACACCACTTTCCTTCCCTGTTGGATTACATCCCATGCTAAATGTTAATAAGTAACACATTACTGGCAAAAACATACTTCTTTTTTAAACTTCTACATCCATAGTTGAAAACTGCGGTCTTAGTGAGTAATAACCTCTTGTCAGTAACCTTTTATGGTTTCATAAGAGGTTGATCTTGATAATTACTATTAACTTTTAAGAAAGTTATACAGATGAATTACAATATTTACTGCAATTATTATTTAACTAATACAATTTTTGAAGTGAGAAGTGCTCAGCTTGTAGTTTGCACTGATATGCATTAAGTTTGTAGTTATCTGCTTTGAAGCATTGGTGCAGCCGTAACTCATGGAGCACTGTGTATGGGAGAGGGGAACAGAATTGGTATTCCGTCTTTTTTTCATTCCCTTATACTGGAGGCAACAGGATGAAGATTAGTAGCTCTGTAGATATGGATTCCATTTTAGCACCATTACTTATAAGGCAGACAACTTGTGGATGTTCACAAGGATTGTAATGCTTTCTATTGCATCTTTATACTGCAATACTGGACAGGCCATAAGAGTTGCTATGAATCTCAATTATCAAATAAAACCTTTCTATTGTGAGCGCTTATATATATGGGGAGAGACATTAAAAATTCAGTTAATTATGGATAGTATTATCAACTTGAAGATATCATATTTTGTTTTACAGAATCTAAATTAATTCTAGGAATGGTTATACTCCAAGTATATATTGTATCATACACGTATGACAGCCCCTTAAAGTGCACAAAATTAATAAAGCATACGAGACATTAATCAGGGATGGTATCATCCTAATTTACATAAATTAATGAACACCAACCATTACACTGAGCTTTACTATATCAGTACCTTAGAAACGTAACATCACCAGTGAAATGAAGCAACTGGCTTGTAAATCTGTGAGAGATTTTTCTCTCCAAATACATGTCAAGATTACTGCTTGCATGAGATTTGTAGGTTTCGGAGTGTGATGTCCTCTGAAAAGCATTCCAAAAATAAACTAATATAAACAAATAAAGAAGTACCTTTGTCTTTGTATGGTCCTTTTTCCAATGCAAGTCTCTCACTCTCACTATAGTTAAGGACCTTTCTGTATGTTTCTATTACAAGTAGAATTTGTTTAATAATTCAAAGACAATAATGTAATGAAAGGACAAAGGTCTCTTCTTTTCATTTGTAGATTTTGCATCAAAACCTTGCACTTTTTATAGTTGATTTGTTACTTTCTTTCCTTGTGACAAGGTATTTGGCAGACTTTGCAGATCTGTTGGCCTATGACAGGGTGTGCCACATGCACGTCTGCTATGCCCTACTTGCAATCTCTGGGCTGCCAGCCATGTGCCTTAGTGCCTATGCCAGCCCAGCTCCCACTCAAGCCTAAGGAAAGGAAATAGTAACAAGAAAACAGGACAAGAGCTGGATAAGAATAAGAACAAAGTGTAAGGGGAAGATGAAAAAGCTCAAAACTACCACAGAGGACTGTAGCAGGTTAGTGCCTCAAACAGTCCATAAACACAGTTCATAAAGGGGTGACTCAAAGTCCTGGGGTTTCTTCCCTGACCCAAGTAAGGTGCTGCTGGCTTCATGCTGCTCTATTAGCACTGCAGTGCCTTCTTCTTTCTACCTCACACATGAGTCCCATCTCCTGGTCTTGGTGTTGCTACTTCCCTCCTCACAGCCCATGGTTCTTTTCCAAGACCTCATGAGAGTACCCTGGCTCATTTCTGCTGATGCTGATGCTGATGCTAGCTTCCATGTCTCATTTTGTTGTCCTTTCTAGCTCCTCCTCCCAGAAGCCTTTTAGCTTCCTGTGAGCCAGCTAATTATCCTTTGCAGCTGACTGGTGACTGAACTACAGGTCCTGCCAACCTGCAGAGTGCTATAGCCTGAGTCTGTTGCAATCCTCTGCTAGCCAGCCTGCTACAAGGAGACAACAGGAGGAGGGGGTAATTCTGAGAAAAGCAAACCATTAAGCATACTCCCTTACATACTATTCCTATATCTCAATGTTCCTGCAGTGGATACTAGTATTTCTGCAGTGCCTCCTGTGACTAATCTTTGGTTTCCTGCTTGTCTTCAGATTTCAGATTCTCAGAGGCATTAGATTCAGTTGTTCTCAACCATCTGTGATCTATTATCTGCACAAACACCAATAGTGCAGTTTCCCATAACCTTGCTGGCATCTACCACCCATGGGGGGCACTCAGTGTACCCCTACAGCTGGGATCCAGCATCCACAGCTTCAGGACGCTGGGTCCCTGGCACTTTGAACCAGGACTCTGGGTTTGACAGCCATGGAGCACAGCTGCAATCTCCCAACCCAGGGGTGCATGAACTGCCCCCACATCTAGGAGATTGGAACTGTTGTGGTTTCTGAGCCATGGGGTCTTCATACATGCCTGGGGCTGCAGCTTTCTGCTTCCCTTCCTTTTTCTATTTCCATGTAAAATTACTAGTTTCCTCTCTAGGTTCTTTGCAGGTTCCTAGTGGACTTTGTGGCCCTGTCTGTATTGCCTCCCAACCAAGCTCAGAACCACTGTTGAGAAACAGAACCCAGAAGTAGGCAACTTGTGGACAAATAGAGATGTCCCGAATACCAGCCCTGGTGCTGGGCTCAGGTTTTCCTGAAACAAGGCCTGTTTTTGTCCTTCCTTGGCTGTGTCTCCATGAGAGGCTGACTATGCAGTAGCCTGATAATACTGCTCAGTAGCATCGCATGGCAAAAGCCACGGAATGGTGCAGTTTCACAGTAGTATTAAGCTACTGCGCACTAGTGTCACAAAAAAAGAAGTTTGTCTGCACTACTGCAGTGTCCTGTGACATAGTTATGGAATAACTTGGATTATTGCACAGTTATTTAGTACTTATTTATACAAGTACAAAATGACTGTGCAGTAATGACTGCACAGGCAGCGTCTTGTGTAGATGCGGCTGCAGTCTTCTACGTTTATGTCCTTTTCTTCTCTTTTTTCCATACTTCCTTTCTGGTCTTGCTTTTCTTCTCCTTCTAACTCATTTCTGTAATCTTCCTTTTCTTCCAGCGATATAGTTGTCAAGATAAGAAACATTTTTCCAGGGGCATTTTTTCACATAATCAGAAGGAATCAGGTATATATGTATTATACCAGGCAGCATCATACCAAAACACCAGAAACAGTATGACTTTGGGAAACAGGGCTATACTAATGAGGCTATACTTCTTTCATTTTCAGAGCTAGCACATACAGAGCTAGTGTGAGGTAGCTCTGCATATCACTGTGTTGTACTTAAACAATATATTTATAGCTTTACAAGTTCCTTTTCTTACTGTGTGAGAAAGTGTTGACTTTTGGGAAATCAAACATCATTATTGCTGATTTTAGGGGTATTCATTTAGGCTGCCCAAAGCTTTGGTCCCCAATTTGATTTGGTGGAGATTCAGCCTGATTCGGTGGCTGAATCTCCAAATCTGAATCAAACCAGAGGAACTTTTAATCACTCTGAATCAAATAGGAACCCTCCAAATTCATTCAGAAAGATTTGGAAAGATTCAGACATAAAGAGAACTTTCAATATGTTTTCTACATACCGCTAGGTAGCAGGGGCTTATGAGTGCTGCAATGCTGGGGCACATGGAGTGTCCCATAGGAGTGTGGGGGGCTCCGTAGCACACTTGGCAGCAGACCCAAAAGTGGACCAGAAGCACTTCTAGTCCACTTCTGGGTTCACTGGGGAGTGCGCGGCCCTCCTCCCTGTGCTCCCCCAGCTCAGTGACTGGTGCCTCCTGGGTCGGGGGGGCACCCAGGGTCCCCCTGCAGCTAATTGCCAAACCAGGGAAGCACAGGGGGCTTCCCAGTGTGCTCCCCAGCAGACCCAGAAGTGGACCAGAAGTCCACTTCTAGACTGAAAGTACTCCAGCTGGAAGAACCTCTGGTCCACTTCCAAGTTCACCATTGAGCACATGGAGAACTCCCCTGCACTCCTGTGGGACATTCCATGTGCCCCAGCATTACAGCAATCATGAGTCACATCTGCTACTTCAAGGTATGTAGAAAAAACTTTTAAAGCTATGTCTGTCCAAATTGCTGATTCTCTGAATCAGCATCAGATCTTCAGATCTGGATTTGACTGAACTGAATCATGGACAAATAGAACCACTGTCCCTGATTTGGGCTGAATCTCAATCGAATGTGGCCCACTTCACACACCCCTAGTATGCATGCTTGAGCAGTGGCAATTTTAGAAAGAACATGCAGCAAGAGAGTTTGTTCTTTGCTAAGGTCTCAAAGCAAGGTGCATTCTTTAGGCACTGTTGCTTCTTGGGGACCAGTTTGTATTGCAGGGCTGACATTCTTTACATGTAAATTAGCTAGACAAAGGCTTAGTTAATGTAGAATTAAGGTTACCTTCCCATCCAGAGTGCTGAGTTCAGCTACTCTCAAACCTCTGCAAATCAGGAAATAAAAGGCCTGGTAATGCTAACTCAAAACTGAAAACCAGGAAATAAAAAACAGAAAGTACATGTGACCACTGAACATCCATAACTTTATTGCTATGTAACATGCAATAGATACTGGGAATGTTCCAGTAAATGAGATATATAGAGAGAGATGTAATATGTATACATGAAGAACAGTGAAGAGCATGTGCCATTGCTTGTGTTTTGCTCCAGATATTTCAATGACAGCTTTTCTTTTCATGGACTCCATCTACCCTCAGCTGTATTAATGCAGTGGCGTTGGAGGCAATAGTTTGAGAAAGCTGGCAAAGCTGTTACAGTGAACAATGAGAGGTGCATGCACATTATGGAAGACAGTAGGTGCCTCACCAGCATTAAGTTCTGTAGAATGGGTTGGAAGAGGTGCATAAGTGTGCTGCTTTGCAATGGAGAGTGTAACATATGACACCAGACACATATAAGCCTGTCTCCCAGGCTTAATGAGAGGTAAGCAAAAACAGGATCAGAGGAAAGAACTGCAGGAGTGAAGGGGTCACAACAATTTGTTTGTCTAGAGTAGTTTGTGTGGAGTAACCTCAGTGTTTTAGTGTAAATAGCTGCTGTTCATTATGTTTGACCTAATCCTGAGATTTTCCTTTGCACAGAAAAGATGTTTGACTTTGCCCTGGGATTATCACATGATCTTTTCCCAAACAGTTCTGTAGCTTCCGTAAGAGTAGGAGATTGGTCAAAGATAACAAAGTTAGGGATGCATTTTAGGGGTGACCTTTACCTTAACTTTTAATACTATTTTTATAGATTTAAGTGTAGGCAGTAGTGGGTTACCTTAACTTTATATTAATTTGATGGATAATTTCCTTATTTCTTACTAATAATTAATCATCATTATTATTATTATTCAATTATGCTAATAATTTAACTACATAGCCCAGTTCTCTCTCTTGCTCTGCTTTATAATTATGAAACTACTTACAGAAAGATTGGATGCTTATTTGTTTTTTGGTATGTAGGGTAGGGTCAGAAGGGACCTGAGCAGATCATCAAGTCTGACCCCCTGCCGTGGCAGGAAAGAATGCTATGTTCTTTCTCTGGCTTTGTCTTATTTCTTTATCTTGCATATCTCTGCCAGTCCATCACAGCCTAGTTTTCATTCCAAAGCCATTCTCCCCTAGGAAGAACAGACACTAGTGTGAGCCTCATACATTGTGAGAACTGGACAAAGAATGAAGGAACATTACAAAATCGGCCATAGTGCAATATCAGGGACATGTTTTGATGCAGGAAGTTTCTTACATCCTGTGCTACACAGTGCTTTTTTTCTTCTAATTGTCAGCGGCTGTTCTGACCTCCCTTTCTAGAAGAAATACCATTAAGTGTAAGGCTGGATCTCACTGTTGGAGGCAGCATAAAGGAGGATGGAAGTTCTGGGTTTCATCCCTAATCATAGGGCAATAGATAGAAGAATAGGCTTGAATCCTATTCTTTGTCCTGAGAGTAAAGGTGACTATGATGATGAACCCACATTCACTGAAGAACCTTAGGAAAACTATTATTGGAAACCATGCTCTTTATCAAACTCTAATTATTGCACAGTGTTTAAAAAATACTGTGTTTGAATGATCCTCCTGCTAATATGTTTTTCTCATAGACTGATTCATAGATTGTAAGGCTGGATCCTGGAAGGGACTTTGGAAGATCATCAGGTCCAGCCCCCTGCACCAAGGAAGTTTGTCATACAAGTATGCTGGTCCCACAGAAGCTGTATTAAAGCATAGCCTATGGTGTAATGTTTGACAAAAGGGCAAAATCCTCCAGCAAGTGCCATGAACATACACAATCTTCTCAATTATTGGAAGCTGGAGAAAGCCAAATTCAACCTTGAAATAAGACAGAATTTCTGAGCTGTGCAGATGTTCCAATGTTGGAATGGTTCACGGGGGAAGAGCTGGAATTGCTATTATTTGGAAAATCAAGATTGGATCTTTCATTAAACAATATGGTTTGATATAATTTTATGGGATTTTTTTGGCTTTTGTATGTAGAAGATGCTAGTGATCTGAATCCCCCCTGGGCATCTCTGTCCTTTGTGACCTTTGGGGAACAAAATTGTGTGTATTGAATTCATTATGCTCACTTATAAATTCTGGATTGATGCATAAGTATTATGTGTATGCTCTCAGATGCTTGGTTGATGTATCTTGCTCACATGTTTAGGAGTGTACTAATTAGAGACTGGGAAAGATTTTCTTTTTTAGTTTATTTTGGCAAGGATCTTGTATTGTATTTCTGACCTAGCTCAGACCCTCCCAACCCCCCTGTTCCATAACTATACACTAGAAAGAATAAGAATTTTAAAATGTTGCAAGTAGGTTATGCTTTTGTAACTTTGTATCAGGAATTTCTTGACCAAATTCCATGGCCATTGGATTTCCTTTGATTGTAGTCAGTCCTGTTTTTGAAGAGTATAAATCATGATTGCATTGGTTCAGTTCCTCATTATGGTCTTTCATCTTCCCTCTATTTAACCAGGTTTTTTCTACTATACTTTCAAAGAAACATCACGTCAGATATATGGATATTATAGCATTGAAATAATAATAATGCAGGTGTCCATACAGAATATAGAGGGAAACTCACAGACATATGCAACATGGACACTACCCTGTTGTATATGCACATTTCATTCTTTTTGTACATCAGTTTAATTTAAACCAGGCTGGAATTACAAGCTTAGCCTTGACAAGCTTTTGAAAAGTGTTTTCCCATTAAGTAACATGCACTGGCTATGCAGTTGAGATAAATTTGGGAAGGGCTTTGTTACACATTCATTTTAGGTGGTTTAGGGAGCTCTTAAGCATTGGATTATCCCCACAGTAATGTAGACTAATTTTAAGCACCTTTTAAACATCTTAAAGTTATGCCACTCTAGAGCAGATTTATCTCTGACCCGTGTTACCTAGTTAGTGTTCCATGAATGTATAGTCACTCCCCAGAGATAAGCCACCCATGTTTTAGCTCTCCAGCATCCCAGCATTTACTGTCCTCTCCTACAACCCTCATGTTCTTTGTGGACAAACTTTCCACTCTTACTGCCTAAGAGGTGATACTGGCAACAAGCCAACCCCCCCCCCCCCCCGCTCCTACACCCTTGGGTATGACCTGGCCAGGCAGCTTGGAAGGGCACAGACTAGTCTGGGAGGGAAGGCTAGGGGAGGTAGAGCAGGAAATGAGGTAGGGGGCCAGGTCAGGGTCCTGATAAACTGGGGTTACCAAATCCCGTTCACAATCCCAATTACAAACTCTATTAAATATGAGACGTTCTTTCGTTTACTTATTTTTTATTTCTTTTTAATCTTTTTCTCCTTCTTTTTATTTGATCCATTAGTGGCTTCAGTGGCTGCCTACCTTAATTTCACCACTCAGCCCCTGCTTCTCCATCTCCCATTTCACTACCCAGTCCCTATAATTCAAACTCTCCCTCTTCCAGCCCCATGCTCCTGCTCCCACCAATTTATCTGCTATCTAGAGCAGAGATAGAAGCTTGTCCTGGTTCATCAGCCCTATAGTGGCAAAACACAGCTATAGATTCTAGTCAGGTCTCTGCTTACCACACCACCCTGCTTCTCTGGCAAGCCATAGTTGTGCAAGTCAGGAACAGTCAAAGGTTTTCAGCCTGAATATATATCTATGCTAAACACAAGTGAACACTAACATCTATCAACATCTGAGAAGCTTTAAGTGTAATGAGTGGCAAAGCCTTTAGAGAAATAGCTTAGTCCCAGGTCTATGGAAATTAGTAATAATAAAGAATATTAGAACCGAGTGATTGTATAAACATGTGAATTAAGGAAGTCATCAGAACTGCTCCAAATTGGGACTGTTAATATTTCCTTTCACATGTGAGGCACAGCGTTTTCAAATCAACATGTGGATTTTATACTAAAGCAGAACTGCCACTCCTTGATAATAGCTACAGGAAAATAATCAAACCCTGCATCTCAGATTTCTCTGTTTGCCTAGTTTATCATTTGTTTAGCTTCAACTTCATACCATTGGATCTAGTTATACATTCTTCTGCTAGATTAAGGAATTTGTTCAGTTCATGTTCAGATGGTTATCAACTATAAACCCAAACTTCTTTTACTGTCACTGCAGGACACAGTCCCCCATTTTGCAACTTTGACCTACTTTCTTTATTCTAAGATGTCTGACCTTGAATTTAGCTGCATTCAAATTCATGTTGCCCTTAGGTTGGTGTATGAAATTGACCTATCCCTTCTTTATTATTTTACCACTCCATCATGTTTAAATTATCTACAATTATTGTTACTAGCAATAGTTTTATAACTAGTGAGCACTTGCAGCAATACAGGGGCATTGAGATAATCACAGATATTGTTACAATTGTTACATGAGAAATGTCAAAGCTGAGTGAAAAGCAAAGTAAGTTATTTTGAAATTCTTCCATAAAGTGATGTTAGACAGAGGTGGGCATTTAAAGAAAACACCTCCTATCTCAAAAAAAAAATCCTGTTCACTGTCCTATTTGATAACATTAATGAAAATTTGAGACTAAGTTGCTATTCAGGGACTATGTGTTTAAAAGCAGTTGAAGTTCTAAGGGAAAAAAAGAAGTTTAAAACCTAAGACAAATCTAAGAAGGTAACTAATATCAATTTTTAGGGGTTTACAATAAATTTGTTACTCTGAGATGTCTGAAAAGATACAGAAATACTGAAATAAACTGCATTTTTAGCAGTATGTACCTTGACACTGAGCTGTCTAGCTGGAAATAATAATGTGTATGTGTACTTAGGGAAAATGGAGGTGAGGTCCTCAGTTTCTATAAGCAGCAAGAACAAGCTATTAAATTATAGCAGGTTGCCATACTGGTGCCTCTTAAAATCTGAATCTACAATTTACTTTGGGTTAGATCTTTGGCTGGTATAATTGAACATGGTTTCATTGATTGCTTCACTTAAGCAGAGCTACAATGATTTATACCAGCTGAGGGTCTAGCTTTTTGTCTCCAGTGGTTTTTGGCATTTTTCCCACTGCATCTGAGGTGATGTGAAAAGTATGATTGAAATACTGTACATCAGCAGGAGTTCTGATCACTAACTTTACAAGGTCATCTCTCTCTAACCTTTCTCATTTCTTAAATATAATTTTGCTCTTGATACTAGCATAGAATCACCTTGTAATGATTACCTGTGTCTTTTATCTCAAGGTGTTAAGTAGCACAATAAAATCTAGTGATTAGGTCATTATTTGTATTTTGAAGGCTTGAAGCTAGACAATAACAGTCAACAGTGAAATGGTAGGTATTATCAGTGATAATGTTTTGTTGAACAGTCCTAGTTAAAATATATTTAATAAGCAGTGATGAAATCATGACATTAAATAACATCTCATAACATTTATTCACAGTCCTATATGAGGCGCCAGTAACACAAGATATCATATACAGACAGTTCCTTGGCATTATGCACGATCATTTCTAATGTTTTAGGATTAATTGCATTACATAACTCATTACTCTTAGTATGAGTTAAGTGCACTTAAAACACAAGTGACCCCACATTCAAGCAGGAAAACATAGGTGTCTTCCTGTCACATGAAATTCATGCCTTTTGGGGTGAGGACCATCTCCATATCATATTGGGTAACCCATGTTAAGTTAATGTTAGCCTGCATCACAGAGATAATATGAGCAGTTTGTGATCTTCCAGGAGCCCAGGATTCACTGTTCTCAGCCAACTCCTGCCAAAAACTCTCCCTTTATGCTGTGATCACCAAGCCTGGTCAGTCCCTCTCAAAACTGTCCCTCTTACAAGTCCCACTCCAATCTTCAGGTTCCCTGTAAGTTGTTACAGGCACAGGCAGTAAAAAAGCCAGATGTAGAGTGAAGCTGAAGGGAAGAGATGAGGGAGGAGCTCTAGTGCCAATCCTTCTGGTACAGAACCACAGTGACCCCACAGCTCAGCATTGTTCAATATGCATGTGTACTCCAGATGTCCCCCACAAAGGATCCATGTGCTAATTAGTCCCCCATTCATGACTGGAACTGGGTATTCTTATCCCAAATCTGTGAAGCATAAAAATCAATATGCAGATGAGGTTCAGGGCAACTTGGTCCTGCTTTACGTTGTGGAGTCTGAGGACATACTAATCATATGTGCCAGGGTGAGAGAGGGGGCAACATAGGAATTCTTTTTGAATTTTTTGAGGCTGATTTGGTGATGTTTGCCTGGCATTTAAGGCTAGTGAAAAAACAGAAATAATTGGAAATGGGAAAGAAAGTCATATAGCTCAGCTGAGGGAGTGAAGAGAAAGTCAAAATGTATTCAATGTAATGGCTCATTATCACTTGAAAAATAGTTGGTAGTTTCATAGATTTCACAGACATTAGAGGCTAGAAGGGACCTCATGAGGTCCAGCCCCCCCACAACCTTGGGTGGGAAGTCAGCTGGGATCGAGTGACCCCAGCAAGAAATATACCCACCTGTTTTTTCAAGAAGTCCAGAGTAGGTGCTTGCACCACTCTGGGGGGAGTTTATTCCAAACCCTGAACACATGGACCACAAAGAACTTTTTTCTTATGTCTAGTCTAAATCGGCCTTCCTGGAGGTTATGGCTGTTAGACCTTGTTATCCATTGGTGAGCTCTGGTGAACAGCTGTTCTTTCAGGTCCTAAAGTACCCTTTTTATGTAATTGTAGTCTGCCACCAAGTTGCTCCTCAGCCTTCTCTTCTCCAGACTGAAGAGTCCCAAGTTCCTCAGCCTCTCCTTGTATAGCCTTCCTCCAGGCCTTGGATCATATGAGTGGCTCTCCTTTGGACTCTCTCAAGCTTCTCCACATCCTTCCTGAAGTGGGGGGCCCAATACTGGAGGCAGTACTCCAGCTATGGCCTCACCAGGGCTGAGTAAAATGGGAGGATGACTTCCTGGTTTTGCTTGAGATGCATCGGTGGCTGCACACCATAGTTTGGTTTGCTTTGCCAGCCACAGCATTGCATTGGTGGCTTATATTCATCTTGTGGTCAATTAAGACCCTCTAGTCCCTTTCAGTCATGGTGCTAGTGATTGTAGCACTAGTGAACCTGTAAGTATGTTGGGGGTTCTTCCTACCGAGGTACAGCACTTTACGCTTCTCTACATTGAAGGCAATCGGGTTTTGGTTTTGGTCAGCCCACCTTGAGAGTGTTGCCCGTATCCACAGCCTGTCCTGTGGTGTGACCGCCCTCCCCTATAATTTGGTGTAGTCTGCTTTTTCCAACTTTCCAACTTCCCACGTATCTGAAGAAGGACTTCTTGTTGTCCTTGACTTCTGTAGCTACCCTGAGTTTGTTTTGTGTCTCAGCTTTTCTTGACTGCTCTCTACAGGTGCGGGCAGATGCTGAGAAATTCTCTTTGGTTACGCTTGCTGTTTTCCAGCTGGTGTAGGTTATTCTTTTGAGCTTAATGAGGTCAAAGAGTTTTTTATTCAATCATGGGGGCTTCCTTGCCTGTTAACTGAATTTCTTGCAAGATAGTATGGCTTTGTCCTGTGCTTTAAGGATTATGTTTTTGAGAGATGACCATTCCTCATTTACTCTTTTCAGGGAGGCGGGGGGGTAGAATATGGCCTCTAATTTCCTGACTGACCAACTCTCTCAGTTTTCAAAAGTCAGCCTTCCCAAAGTTAAGGACTTCTACTTTACTGATGAGTTTGCCTGCTCTTAGGTGAACTAAGAAGGTGACCAATTCATGGTCTCTGTCACCAAGCTTCCCCTCAATTTGCATATCATTCACCAGGTCCTCCTCTTTGGCCAAGACCAGATCAAGCAAAGCCTTTCCCCTAGTTGTCCCATAGACCTCCTGGGTTAGGTAGAGGTCTGGTCACATGATCAGGGGGCAGCAGGGCAGGCTCTACAAAGAAAGGCTATGGGACCTGAACCTGTTCAACCTCCACAAGAGAAGGCTGAGAGGGGATCTAGTGGCCATCTATAAATTTACCAGGGGGGACCTGTGGGGGACAGGAGAGTATCTGTTCCCCCGGCCACTACTGGGAGTAACTAGGAATAATGGCCACAAGTTGAATGAAAGTAGATTCAGGCTAGATATCAGGAAGCACCACTTCGCAGTCAGAGTGGCTAGGATCTGGAACCAACTTCCAAGGGAAGTGGTGCTCACTCCTACCCTTGTGGTCTTCAAAAGGAGACTAGATTATCACCTAGAGGTCATTTGACCCCAGCATTCTTTCCTGCCCAGAGCAGGGGGTTGGACTTGATGATCTGCTTAGGTCCCTTCTGATTCTACCCACTATGAAACTATGAGGTCATCAATGCACATGAGAAAGCTATGTAACCTGTCAGATATGGCTTCCCACTCATCAGGGAAGTTGAAGTCCCCCATGATGATCATGCATCAGGAGCATGAAGCTTTGACCAGTTCCCTACTGAATTTCCAATCTAGTTCTTCCACTTGGTGGGGAGGTCTATGGTAGACTCCTTCAAGCAAGTTACCCTCCCCATGTTCTCCTTGTATCTTGACCCAGAGGGTCTGAAGACACATTTCCTGGTATGGAAACTCAATGTGCAGGGAGGTGAATTGATCCTTGACATAGACCGCAATAACTTTACCTCTGATCCTCACATGGTCTCTCCTATACAGGGTGTAACCCTCTACTGCCACTGACAAATCATAGGTGGGAATCCTATGGGACTTCATATAAGGGAAGGGCCGGTTCCTCATGCTTTTTTCCTAAGCTCCTGGCATTTGTGCACAGGTAGGTAAGTCTGCCATAAGAAGCCCAATGCTTCCGTGAGGGGTGAAGTGGAACCTTTCCGTGGGCTGTCACCAAAGTGGGTTCCCTTGGGCTGCCCAAGTTATTGGTAGGGTGGCTGACATGACCTGGGCTAGAACTGTTATTATGCAGCCCATCCCGCAGCAGTCTTGGTGAGGAGGATTGCACTTAATAGACACTACCATATGTCTTATTCAGATGGGCTTCACAAACCTATTCTTGTGGTAGGTTCCCATCAGTGGCATAACTTCTCAGCCACCTTTGGCTAGGACCAAGTGTAGTGGCTGGGGAAAGGTCTGGTATACTGCCTGGTAGGGCTGTGCAAAGCTTTGGTCCCTGATTCAATTCGGTGGAGATTCAACATGAATCAATGGCTGAATCTGTAAATCCAAATTGAATCAGGAGATCCTTTAATCTCTCCAAATCAAATAGGAACCCTCTGAATCGATTCAGAGAAATTTATAAAGATTCGTAAATTCAGACATAGACACAGATTTAAATGTTTTTTCTACATACCTTGAGGTACCAGCATGGCCTGTGAATGCTGTGATGCTGGGGTGGATAAACCATCCCACAGGAGCATGGGGGGCTCCCCAGTGTACTCAGCAGCAGACCAGAATCACTGCTAGGTCCACCAGGAAGCACACTGGGGGACCCCATATATCCCCATGTCCCTCCAGCTCAGCGACTGGTACCTCTGGGTCTGGTGTGGCACCCAGGGTCTCCCTGAGGCCAATCACTGAATTGGAGAGTGCGGTGGTGGGGGTCCCTGGCATGCTTCCCAGTGGACTTGGAAGTAGATTGGAAGTACTTCCAGTCCAATTCTGGGTTTGCCACTGAACACATGCCTCCCCCCCGACCCTACACTCCTGTGGGATGCTTCATCCACTCCAGCATTGCAGCATTCACAGGTCATGCTGGTATCTTGAGTTATGTAGAAAAAACATCTATGGCCGAATTGCTGATTCTTTGAATCAACATAAAATCTTTAGATTTGTATTCAGCCAAATCAAATTGGGGACAGTGATCTGAACAAACAAATTGAATTACTGTCCCTGATTCAGACCAAATCAGAATAGAAATCAAATACAGTCCAGTTTGCACACCCCTACTGCCTGGATTGATGCTAGAAACACTGGAAGGATAGTTATGGAATACTGGGATGGAGGAGGAGGAGTTCTTGGAGCCCAGAACAGCATCACTGGTAGCCTTGGAGAGGAAAGTGACAGTTATGGAAGGGAAAGTGGATCATGAGATGAGAAATGAATCAAAGAACATAAGTGAAGATCCAGAGTCTGATGGAGGGTGGACAAAAGGTGGAAAGCTTGTCGTCAGCAGGAAGACAGGAAAAGAGAAGGAGAGGTCAGGAGACAGAAATGAGGAATAAAACAATGATTGATGGGAAGAAGACAACTAATGGGATAAACAAACCAGATCTATGAAAAGAAAGAAGAGGGAAGTGAAAGATGCAGCATCAGGTACTCCATACTTGAAAATAAGAGCAGTAGTAACCAGGGAAGAAGAACAGAGAAGTTGGACAATTAATACATATGAATTTATGGAAAAAGTATTGTTTGAAATTTTGAATGTTAAAAGGGGTCATCTGAATAGCCTTCTTGCCTTTCCTAACTGGAAGTCTTGGGAAATTTCACGCTGGAGCCAAGAAGGTTATGAGGATTTTTAGAAAACGCATACAGCAGAAGGTGGGAGAGAAGAACTTAAGGGGATAAGTGTTATTGTGGGAGAAAAGACAAGAGAAAGGGCAATAATTATTTAAATGTATACAGTCATGCTTGATATGAGGGAAACAAATAAATGGTTGGAGAATTATGTACAAAAAGTTATGTTTGTTGAGAAAATGTATGATAAATACAATGTATGGATGGGACTGTGGAGAGTTCAGGTGGTAATGAGGACAGATAAGAGGAATTCTGGTGAGATAATGCACTTACCACCAGTAATCCAAGTAGGGCCATGCCAAGGGTTTACAGTGTATTTCAGACAGTCTAAACTCTGTAGCAAGTGTGAGCAGGAAGGACACTTGGCTGCCTATTGCTGGTGTAGAATATACTACGGTTTTGAAGGGAAAGGGCACAGGGCAGCAGAATGTCAAGAAATACTGATGTGTGGTATTTGCAGGGTGCTGATGCCTATAGCCCTTCTCAGATAAAGCTAGATTTACAGAGGAGCAGCAGAGACAGAAAAGTTGAAATGGTGAAAGAAGATGGTGAGTCAGAATGCATGACAGTGAAGGAGATACCACAAGAAAGTCCTGGGAAGGAAGAGAGTGAAATTTCAGTAGGTGAAGTTGTGCAGCTGGCAACAGAGAAGGGAAGAGAAGGCAAGATAAATGGAGCAAATGACTTTGAGACAGAGGAGAAAGAAGGGAGAGAGCATGATACAGGAAGAACAGCAAGTGACGATAAAGCAGGAGAAAGAAGAAGAGAGCCAAATTGGGAAAAGAAAAAAATCACATGCTATGAAGCTTAGAAAAAGAAGGTGGGCAGAAGAGAAGGACACGTTGACAAAAAGCTCATTGGAGCTAATGTAGTTTGGGTCTAATGGAGAGGGAAAGGAGGAGGGGAAAACAGAAAGGTGCAGGAGAGTGGAAAAGGGAACTTTTCTTAAATGTTAAAGCAATTAAACAACTGGCAAAGATTACAGGGATGGGAAGAGGGGGAGGACTAGAGTCGATAGTGTTAAGCAGCATCATAGAAGACTCATAAAGTGATAAAGATGTGAACTGAAATGGGACAAGCATGAGTTTATGTATTGAATCTGTCAGAAGTGTTTTATCAAGGAAGTGGGATAAGATTATGCCAATATTGAGTGGGGGAAAGTGGATATAATAAATTTGCAGAAGTGTGAAATTCCCTGGGAGAGGGGTTATAAATGTTTTGTAAAGAGGTGGGGATGAGGACCATTATGGTGGGAGAGGTCAGATATAAAAATAGTGGCTGGAGTCACAATTTTGCTCAAGAGCAACTGGAAGTGTAGCAAGTGCAAGAAATTGTGGAAGCGAGACTGCAACAGATGGTGCTGGAGTTTGAAAATAAAGTGTTAGAGATTTTTAATATATATGCACCAGCTAAAAGAGAAGGAAGGATTAACCTATTTAAGAAAGTAGAGGTGTATGTAGGCAGAGGTAGGCAGCAAATTCTGGTGGAGGGTTTCAACTACATTATGGAGGATGAGGATAGGAGAGGGGATGCAGGGGAGGGAAAGCTAGATAGCTCATCAAAAGTACTGATTAGTATAATAAAAGAAGGAAGTTTAAAGAATATGTGGGCTGGTGAGAAAATTATTTAAAGGATGAAACTGAGTGGGAGACAGGTGTTCAGCATTGACTTTGTATTAATGTCAAATGGGGTGGTGGTTAGATAGAAGATCTTAGATATGACCTTCACTGATCACCATGCTGAGAATGAAAGTGAGTTTAGAAAAGGAACAGGGAAAGGAACGTGGAAGTTAAATTTTCAATTAGTATAAGATGAAAAGACCTCTCCAGAATATATGGAACTGTATCCAGGATGGAGGACTCTGAAAATATATTACAAAAGCATCTGGGAGTAGTGAGCCTATGATAAAGAAAATATTATGAGAATTTTTCAGAAATATTGGTTGAAGATAAGTGAGGAAGAGGGTGGAGAAGTTAGAAGAAGGCAAGGAAGCAGGAATTATTAAAGGAGGCAGTAAGTGGAGTAAAAGTGAAAGTAGAACTGGAAGACAAAGTAATGAACTGAAGAATGGTTCAAAAGGAAAATGGATAAGAAAATCTTTCTGATCAGAGCATCTTGGGTAGAAAAGGCAGAAGGATGGTATAAGTATTTTTCAGTGAAACTGAGGAGCAGAAGAAAGGAACTGAAAGCAGTAAGAACTGAAAAAAGAATCCAAATAGAAGAGAATGCAAAGGTGTTTGACATGGTGATGGAGTCTTATAAAGACTTGTACAAAAGAGGAGGAGTGGATGGAGGAAAACTGAAGGTGTTCCTTGAGGGGATAAAGGAATGACTAGAAGAGGGAAAGAAACAAAAGTTAGAAAAGAAGTTAAGTATCAGAGAGGTGGAGGACTATTTAAAAGCTTGCAAGAGAGGGAAGGTGCCAGAAAAAGATGGACTTCAGGTGAAATTCTATGAAAAAATTTGATAATGGCTGGGGACATATATCATAGTACCTAGGGTCAGAAGGGGCCTAGAGCAGGCCATCTAGTCTGACCCCCCGCCAATGGCAGGAAACGAGTGCCAGGGTCACAGGACCCCAG
>JAGPOW010003316.1:109142321-109251741 GCA_030014935.1 Caiman crocodilus | reverse complement strand
CCGTGCTAGTGAGAGGGGAACTTCCCAGCCAGTATGTGTGCTGGGGGTTGCCTCTCCCCAGATGCATCACCCTGCACTTGTCCACGTTAAATCCCATCCATATAATAGAAACATACAGGGAAATAACAGAGGTTGAGGAGATAGGGAAGGATTTTGCAGGTGGTATGGTAATTTTGATGTTCAAGAAGAGAAAGGGAAGTTGTAACATGCTGAGGACTATGGTGAAGTGTCAGGAGTGAAATTAATAAGATGAAAGTCCATTGATGGAGGTGGGGAATTGGGAGAATTTACAGAAAATTAAGCTGCAGGTGGTAGAGGGTGCAATCAAGATCTTGGGAATCCTAATGGATACCAAAAAGAAAGGAACAAAGGTGTCGGAGGAATTAGTGATAAGAGTGAGATAGATATTGGGATTGTGGAATGGTAGAACATTATCTTTCAAGGGGAAAGTGACTGCAGTGGAAACTACTCTTGCCAATCATCCTTTAAACAGGAGTGGGGTATCCACTGCCATGACAACAGATAAGAAGGGTAAAGAGGCAGATTTTTTTTTTTTTGGGGGGGGGGAAGTAAAAGAGAAAGGGTAGCCAAAATGGAGTTATGCAAAGCCATGGAATTAGGAGGTTGGAGAATGCCAGATTTGCAAAGCTATGTGTATACTTACTTTGTAAGTATGTCCTGTAAAGAGATAACTTGAATTGTTTGAAAGATTGAATTTGAATTTAATAATTCAAATAATAATTTATTATTATACATACTTATACTTCCTTGGGTACGGCATATCGGAACCTCTGTCCCCGTGATCTCCCGGACTCCTTGTGATCTCTCAATACAATGGGTGCTTCTCGGTCACCCTAGCCTTATGGGCTACGTGTGGCTCCTACCAGTCCCTAATACCACGCCCCAAGCCCCGCAGATGTACTAGACGTTGGTCTGTCACAATCATGCTTGCCCGCTATCTCGGGTGTCCTCTGATAGTGTCCCCTCCTGGGCTCTCTGTGCTCACTCCGGGCTCTCTCTAATGTACTGCTCCTCGCTTGGGGCTCTCGATGCCCACCCCGGGCCTCTTCTGAAGAATTACCCCACTCTGGGGTCTCAGTGCCCACTCTGGGCCTTCTCTAAAAATGTTGTCCCATTCAGGGACCCTATATCGAGCCCCCTGGTCCTTCAGGCCCACCGCACTGCTTTGCCCTTTGCTGGATGCTGTACTGCTATCCCCTTTTCCTGGGGACCACCACAGCACCCTGTTCTTCTCCTGGGATGCTGTACTGCTAACCCCTTTCTCAGGGTCCACCGCAGCATCCTGTCCCTCTTGTGGGTTTCTGCAGTGCTAGCCTGCTGCCGGGCTCGCTATGCCCATCTTGGGCTTCTCCAATGTTGCCCCTCATGGATTTCTCCAATGTTGCCCCACTTTAGGGCTCCTTAAAATACTGCCCCATCTGGGGCTCACCATGCCCATGCCTGGGCCCTTCTAATGCCCCTCTCCAGGCTTCTCACATGTTGCCCCTTACTAGGGCTCACCACGCCCACTTGGGCTTCTCACAGTTGCCCCCTTCCTGGGGCCAGGGGTCTATGCACCCCATACTACTGCACCCTCACTGGTGCCAGGATCCTCATGCTACTGTGGGTCTCCCATGAGGCCTCCTCCAACCCCTGATAGCCTCACCCAAACCACGAGTGTAATACAACCACTAACAAAACAAAACACAAGCCTCCTGGCTATAACTAAACATACGGCACCTGGCCATAACAACATAAGCCTCCTGCTCCAGCCTCTGGAGATCTCATGAGCTGTACCCACATTCTGTCTCCTAGAGCTCCTGCTCCTCTGGCTGCTGGCTGGGAACTGCCAACCAGACCTTGGCTCTGGGCTTTATAAGAGCTAGGCCCTGCCCTCTGGGTCAGCTGACTCTCATCAGTTGCCCTGGCAACTTGCAGCTCTGCCTCTTCTCCATGATGGGGCTTTTCCCCTCTCTTGGAGCGGGGTAGCGAGGTGCTCCACGACACCCAGTTTTTCAGTATAATTTATGGAGCATATTTCTTCTTACTCAGATTTCCCTTTGAGTTTTATTCTCAGCTGATGCAAATTAGCTCCATGGTTTGCAGAAGAGCTATTTTAAGTAACAGCATGTGAAGGTCTAGCCTAAGGTAGGGTATTCACAGAGGGCCAAATTCTTATTGTCCTTTACTTAGGTATAGTTAGGTCTTGCTTTTTTCTTTTTTTGACTGAGAGAAAAAATAGGGCCTGCCCTTCCATTATTTTAACAATAAGTATGGTAGGGAGGACTGTGTGACTTTCAAGGACCCTGCATTTAACAATAAAATAATTCAACCTTTCAAATTATCATATTATTAAATATAATAAAATTTAAATTGTTGATTTCTTTGTAAAAGGTCCATCTGGTACAATATTTTCAAAGAGAGAAGGCTGCACGTTGTAAACAAGGGATCCTTAAATGAAGTAGAAAAGATTTCTGTCTGTTGACACAGAGCTATAAGTTACTAACTGGATTCAAATATAATTAGAGAAATAAACTTGGACACAAGCTGTTGTTCAAGATGTGTAAGAGAAGGCCTGAATTTTCAGAAATTGTTAATACTATAAGTAGAATTATATGAGTTATATGCTAGCCAGCAGGATTTGCAATATTTTTGTTCTCCTGAAAATATGGGCCAAAATGTCAAGCAGCAAGGAAAAGAAATAAAACTACAGAACCCCACTACATGTTCAAATTAAAACTGGACAGAAACCAACTATAGAGTTTTAAGGCAGCTTCAGGCACTAACTTTATAGCTGGTTGGGTCTGTTTATAGCTGGAGAATATTTTTTTTTCACTTTAAATTACTTTGAATGTGTGGCTGATCTAAAGTTATTCTGTGATTAACCAGTTAATTGCAAAATATATGTAATATGTATCAAGGGAATAAAGCTGACTCTGGAGATTAGATATGATTAGTTACATTCTGTGACACATAAAGGACTTCTGCCAGTAATAAAAAAATTACCTGTGAAATTAAAATATATATAAGTGTGTGTGTGTGTGTGTGTGTGTGTGTGTATAAACCCCACAACTGTTAAGAAGCTAGTCATCGAATTGATATTTCCATACATGTGCAGATAATAGATACCAAAACAGATAGATGGAACAATCAGAAGTTTCTTGGAAAATTTTCTCAGGTAATATTTGCATGTGGAACAGGCAATTCATAATAATGCTAACTGAACACAGGCATAAGACATTTTTACAGTTAGATTGAAATCTCATGCATAATACTAATTGAATGTTCTCTATCCTCTTTTTAAAATAGTTCAGAATAATTAGAATTCCATGATCAAAGTAGAGAAAGAATTTGGTTACGTTGCCACAATTGCATCTCCCCTGTGTGAATGAAATGGATATGAACCCAAGCTCACAGAAGTTAATAGAAAAAAAAAAACATAGACTTCAGTGGCATTGGGTAAGGTCTACCTCCTTTGAATTGAAATTCAGAGTGATCTAGGGCTAGCAACAGACATTACACATAAACCAGTTTAAGTGATCAGGAAATGGTTTAAACCTGTAACAGAACGGATAATCAGTGCACATAGATATTCAGTTTCAAAATGGCTGAAACCAGTTTAAGATAAACCTGGTTGAGTGTAGTATCAGACTTAACTGATTTGGGCCAAACTGGTTTATGAAATGTCTGTCCCAGACCCCTTGCTGGTTTAAGATAAACCAGACTCCCCAAGCATCCTGGCATGCTCTCTGGGCTGGCTGGGACACTCTGCTCCGCAGCAGGGCTGGCCTCTCCCCTCTGCTCCCTCGCCAGAGCTCCAGCAGAAACTGCAGACACAGCAGGGTCTGTCTGGCTTCCTCCTGCCCCACACCCCTTCTTTGCTCATGTGATCCCCCCACTCCCATCTCCAACAGCACAGACCCTAGCCCCATGGACCCTAGGCATGCTTTTTGGACCTAATCAACAAGTCAGCTGGTAAAGTCCCTCCTTCCTTCCTCAGAAAAAAAAGCTGTTAAAAACTAGCTGAGAGAGGCTATTGTTTTGCTGATGAGATGATAAACACTATTATCATTCCCCTGCTGGCTGCTTGCCTGTTATTTTGCTGTAGACAGTAAAAGAAGCAGGGAAAGGGAGGTTAAAAAGCTCCATATTATAAGCAGATGCATGCACTGCACATACCTGACTTGTCTCAAAGTGCTAGTCCATGGCTGGGGTTTGGCAAAACTCCTACCCCTTAAGCAGAAAGTGGAGAAAAGCCTGGAACAGTGCAGACAGACCTCTCTAATCAGAGAGTCCTGCTCCAGCAGGCCCTCCTCAACTCAGCCCTGAGGAAGGAAAGGGAGGGTTGCTCTAAAGCCACCCCCTTTTTCCGCACCCCAGCTTCTAGCCGGAGCTACTGAAGGCATGTACCTGCATGTCTGAGGTATCTGTTCAGTTACAAATTGATTTAGCCTAGCCAGATTAGACTAACCTGCAAAGATTGAATCAATTCAGGCTCAAGCTTTTGAAGTCTGTCCCTAGCCCATATGTTTAAGTTAAGGTTTTCACAAAGGAAATATGTACTCATCTAAGATCCCAGTTGTAAAAGCTGAGTGCATGAAGGTACATATCTAATTATCTGATTAGGTACCTTCAAGCCGATTTAGGCATTTAAGCAAACATTTTGATGCTGAGGCACAGTTTCAGACAACTACCTGGGCATCCAAATTTGAAAATTAAGGTTCAGCTTAATTACACACTTAATATTCATGATAGAGCACAGGCTGTTTTAACCGGCACTTTATTAGCCAGAAGCTCTATTAATGGGCATCTGAGGGACGTGGCAACAGTGAAACCGGAAGTACCACTTTCAGGTTTCACTGCCACCGCAAGCATTCTTGCCACTTCGTCAGCCCACTGTCCAGGGTAAAGCAGCCTGAGCAGGGCAAAGCAGCCTGCGCAGGGCCCCCCTCCCTGTCCACTGGCGCACTAATGCTAGGAAGTGCACCAGATGGTGCACATTTGATTAACTGGAATATTTGATTAACCAGCATCTCCCATTCCCAGGGGATGCCGGATAACAGAGCTTTTACAGTACTATCATTTGCAAGAGATAAACAGGGTTTTTCAGCATAGCTTCATGATTTTGTATGTTGATTAATAAAGCCCTAGTATTCTTCCATAATTAAATATAAATATTCCTCCATAAGTAGACACAAATATTCTTCTTCAATCTAGTGTCCACTCCTTGAAAATCAAGTTTCTCTAAACTAAAGTATCTGGATTGAAGAGACCTTCACTCTGTATAGCACATAAATTCAGAATACATGAAGTTATTAAGACAAACTTAAACATTTATTTTTCAAATATTTTATAAGTTCTAGCATTTTGTGCCTTATCTGTGATTTTAGTAAAGCTTTTTCTCAAACTATTATACTTGTTAGTAAGGTTATAGACCAATCCATATCATCTAGCACTTCTGATCATTTAACTGGTAGGTTTACGTATTTTTCCTAATCAATACATTTCAAAGTAGCTAGTAATACTTCCAGGCTGCAGAAGTTGTGTCAGCCACTAGTATAATTAAAGGAGATAGTTCTTTGTTCAGATGCTCTTTGTTGAGTTATAGCTATATTGCTCAGTGATGTAAGAACTATGGGTTCAAGTAATCATTTAGACAGATGGCTCACATTAATATACAATTTATTACTCATAATTATATGTGGTGAAATAATGTTTTGAATAGTATGCATGGCCAAATTTTTTTAATCAAAGTGATTTTTTAAAACTATACATTTTTATTATTGGAACAGTTAGACTTTGAATCATTTTTTGGTTCTTAATTTAGCACTTACCCACTTTCAGAAACCATGTGCATATGCTTGCAAGTGAATCTAAAAACTATTAATTATTTCAATAGTAAATTGAGAGGAGGACATAATGTCTCAGGAATGATCCAGCTTTGAGCAGCGAGCTGGACCACATGACCTTGTGAGGTCTCTTCCAGCCTTAATTTCCTATGATTCTATGTGGTATAATTATCTAGTGGTTAGTACTCCAAAATAGCCTGTTTTGCAAATAATATTTACTTAGAAATAATTATTTGTATCTGAGTATCTGCAATTTGAGTCTGGAAAATGTCTGACTGTGATACCCTGGGTTATCATGGTTAAGATTACTGTAGTGGTATCTGAATACCATGTATAAAATTACAGGACTATTTAGCAAGCACAGATCTGTGCCAGACCACTTCCATTTTTTATCATGGATTGGATAAAATATAGAAATAACCTTGGCACCAAGGACTAAAAGAAAGAACTCTTCCCTCTATGAGGAGTACCATACCCACTAAGTTATGGAGTCAGACTCTCTTGCATTCTCACATTCTACCCCCCCCCCCCCCCAATATCTATGCTCTTGGATGCCAAATGGTCTTGCTTCAGCAAGAACTGTGATGAGACCCCAACAGGCTCTCTTTTGAAGTAGGTTACGTGGATTTGAGTTCCCTCAGATTGAAAACACCGGTCTTCCACTCCCTGGAAAATGGATCGAAGCATTAAGGGTGCTGACAGACTTGCAGGCCCCCACTGTAACTCACAGTGCTTTTCATAAAGTACCATGAGTTAGAGTGTCCCATCCTGGCCCAACAGACATTCACTTGTTGGGTCAGGGAGAGGATTGAACTCTACTTTGGAACTGATCTAGCCTGAGGAACCTTCCTGCACTCTCTTCTCTGGCCTTGCCCTCCCTTTCAGCTTTGTGCCTCTCTGCAGGAAAGGAGAGGGAATAGTGGGGGTGGGGATTGAGTTGCTAACTGGGGTGTACGTGACCTGAGCTGGATCGGAGGATGGGGGAGGGTACATGAGGTGAGAGGGCTCCAATCCATGCTCCCCACCTCCAGCTCAGGCTGAGCAAATCCCAACTGGCAGCTTGCTTCCTCTCTCCCATGCCCCTCTCCCTTTCTGTAGACTGCCCACCTCTGGTTGCATGATAGATTAATGCTAAGGAACACATGCTCCCTTAGGCACTCCAAAGTGATACGCCTTCATATGATCCCTCATTTGATGAGAATTGATTTGTCACATGATCAGACACTTTAAAAGAGCTCTACAGTCAAGCACGTGTTACATCACGGCTGTAATGCACTTTCAAGGGGCTGTTCACATGACAAATGTAACTTTTGTCTGCTCCCGCAGTAATTGTGCAGAATCCCTTTCCCAACCTCTGTGTTGTGTTTCTGACTAAAATGACAACAGGTGCTGTACTTTCTGCTCAACTTAGTGTAGTGGTATGGTGTGTCCCCTGGCTGGTAGGTGCCACTTCTCTGGGCACTGTGGATCCCAAAGTGATGATGTGCCTCATATCCAGGGATATGGAATTTCTCTGATAAAAAAAAACAACAAAAAAAGTCAATTTCTTTTTTTTTTAAAGTAACCCAAATTCCACATTTTCCATGATTAAAATGAAACACCAGTAATACATCTATGTATTACTGGTGTTTCATTTTAATCATGGAAAAACTATAGATTTTGAGTTGCTTTTTTTAAACCAAAAATTGGGGATTTTGGATCCCTCAAGGTTCCCATGCTTACTTGTCTGTCCTGGGGGAGCAGACAGGAAAGGGTTAACCTGTCTGCCTGGATGCCATTGCTGTGCTGTTGCTTTTCTCTGGCCTGAGCCCACCCAGAGAGCAGTAGCAGCAGCCAGGCAGGCATGTTAACCCTTCCCTGAGTGCTCCCCCAAGACAGAGAGCACAGGCAGCTACAAAAATGCTAAGGGGGGGGCAGGGGGGCGGTGAGCAGGGTGCTGAAAGGGTGGTGGGGAGGCAGTGGGGATAGCCTGAGCCAGTAGGAGAAGGGTTGGGGAGGTGGGGTGTTTACACTAAGGTGTAACCTAAAGTGGTTCCACTTTAGCGTAACATGAGCTAGGTAACACATATCTGAGATAATTCTGCCCTGGAGTGGCATAATTTTGAGCTGCTTAATAAGTGTTTAAAACTAATTTTAGGTCATAATGTCAGACAATCCAAGTCTTCCCAAAACTATTGTGTAACAAGGACCTAAGTGCCTTGGCTTGAATCCTTGACTTCTGTCAAACTGGATGATTTTCCTGTGGCAAGGAGCTTACTAATAGGCATTGCAGTACTTAAGTGAAAGCACCTCTAATAATGATTTAAATTTCCTCTTGGGTTTGTGTGATTTGTAGGATGTGTGGACGTACCCAGGTTAGTTTTTAATATAGCAAGCTTGGATACCAAGAATAGTGAAGCTGTAATGACATGAGTTTCTGTGCTGTTTATCCAAGTCTTTCTGGGACTGAGTAATTACATGAGCAGCTAGTGCATACTAACGGCCATGTCTTCACTACTTTAATACACAGTATATAAACTTGTGATGCAGTCACTTCTGATTTCAAGGAAGATGTATGCTTAGGTAGGATAAAAGTACATGAATTAGTATTACATTGATTAGTTTACAAAAAGCACAATTTGGATGATCACAAAGATAACTTTTTTATCACCAACCTGTATATCTACAAGCCACTTTGGAACAGTTGTGGCTACTAAACATGAAAGATGCCTGAAACCTCATAATTAATAAAAACATTGAGCAGCAAAAATTTCATAAAAAGTGTTATGGTCCATGGAATGGAAATAAAAAGCTCAGGATGAAAGTAGTGGGACTTCTTGCTAAGCAGTGTATCACTCCAGGTGAGACAATCAAAGGAATTTGGACCTACATAATTATATCTAGAAAAGAAAAAGGCCTTTGACTCACCACTTAATGCTCTGCATAATCTCTAAAATAACTGCAAACTGTATATCTTTTGACAGCTTTTACTGCAGTTTACACAGTATGTTTAGAATATAAATTTGCATAGTTAGCTTTTGGGGAGGGAGTAAATTGCCCATCATATGTTCCCTTTCCCACATGGGAGAAAAATTCAGAATAAAGCATGGCCCATCACAGAGATACTGTGGTCATTCACTAGAAGTAGAGTGACATCTGTAACAATTATTTTCCACTTCTCCAGAGATACCATGGAGTGGTATTTCTGGCAGCTGTGCAGGTCAGGTGTCAGAGTGATGGCTATCATTCATTAACTTGGAAAGAGAAATATATTGGTAGAAGAAAGGAAAAAATATCCAATGGTCTTCTTCTGTGCCTTTATGCTCTCTGAGTTTATACATTCTTTGGAGCTTGTTATGCTATGAGATAGTTCTGACCACACCTTTTTTAAAAAAGAATTAAATGATAAATTCTCCTACATTTGCCCTTGAGGAACTGTTGTTGTTGTTGTTGTCTCTTTGTGTGGTCAGTGTAGTTGTCTGCATGCATGCTGTGTTGGGATTCTGTCTGTGCTGCTGTACTGGCAGCAGTTAGTGTGTGTTCTCCCTAAAGACTTCACTATTATAGAAAGAATGATGTACAAGCTTAGTTCAGTGGTGAAGGCTAAGACAGATTTATTACCTACAAAGCATCTACTTAGTTTAAGCATGGCCAGTGAGTTACAAGGTATTAACCTTGGAGGCTTGTGGGGGTGGAGGGGAGGGTACAGGCACAACTCACCTAATGCCTCCCCTAGTACAAGGTATCAAGGGTTTGCAAGCCCTCCTTAATACACTGATCTCGTAACACATTCCAGTTACATCATCAACATCTTATTCCTTGTATTTAGTAAAACATATTACAAGAGCCTCCTTGTACAAATCATCCTTCTCCTTGAACATTCCATCATCACAGCTGCTACTTGCCATTTTACCAGATTATTTGATGATGAGCAAATCACCTTCATTTTTACATGCTTTTGTTTTAAACCTCAATTTTATGAATTCTTGTTTTCATGAGAAAATAAAAGTAGCCTAGATTCTATTTAAAATGTCTACTAGCTAATGACCAGTATAGCTGGTGGCTAATCAAATGTATTTTCTTTGTAATGTTAATTATTATTATTACACTCTGATTAGGGAATATTTTAGCTGCCATGACATACAGTGGCCACTAATAAGTCATAATTTACTAGTCATCACACTCCAGAAAGCCAAATTTTGTGATGAATTACCCTTCATGGAATCCTACTTATTCTGCAGAGATTGACATATATACTCTCATTTGACCTTGTCCTATCTGAGGAGTCACAGATGCCCCTTCCATCCTTATGCATGTCTCCTGAACAGAAGAGAGTCAGGAACTTTTATCACAGTACTACTGCCTTCCTCAAATGCTGTGAAGAGTGGTGCCCAGGTCTTTGCTGAGGCAAATGCATAATGCATATTTTCCTCCTGGAGCCTTTTGATCAGGATATAAAGGTGATAAAGTTTTGCAGTGTTTAACAGGGTGACCTCCTGATCAGGTCTCCACCGGCTCCTCTGCTCCTGAGGTACCTGCCCACTTTGCTTTCCTGCCATGTCTTGATAGAAAAATATGAAATGTGTTATTCAGGCAGGAGCTACCCATTACTTGCCCTGCTGACAAGGGCCTAATACCCACTCTAACCTCCCTTCCATGGGTCCCATGACTCACAAATGTTACTTCTATGGCCTATAGAGATAGCAAACTGGGCACACAGTTGTAGCTTTTTTCTACTGCCCCAGAGTGTTACTCACATGCTACCTTGCTCTCACAGGGGTCCCACTCACTCTGCTGGCTCTCACCCAGCCTCTTTCTCACCCAGGCCTCTCTCAGTGGCCACACTCATGCTGCCCGGCATCACTCAGCTCTCCTTGCCTCAGTCAGCCTCAGGACAGTCTGTTGGGTATCTCCTGCTACCCCCATCTTAGTATTGACTGAGCAATTGTATGATTGTTGGCCTGTTTTGCTCCTAGCCCCTCACTGGACTACTATGCACCCATTGGGCCTCCTCACTTATCCACACACACAGGGCCACTCTACTCATTGCATCTCTCACAGCGTGTCTGACTCACACCCTCAGGATTTCCTCTGCAACCTAGGTGCAGCCTCAGATCCCTCCTTCAGCTTGACCTCTACCTCAGGGCTCCTTAAGTGAGCTCTGGGCTCTCCCTGCTCACTAGAACACCACCAGGAACATGGGGCTAGGGTTATTAAGGTGGCCCAAGTCACCTTTCACTGGGAATAATCAGAATACAAGTGGTAGCCATACAATTATTTCCTAGTGGGAATGAGGTTGCAAAATCATGCATATTATTTTTTTTTCCAATCAGAGGCCTCATTATAATGAGATGAAAAATGAAGCCTCACTTCACTAGAACAGTTAAAACAATCAAAACAGAATTGAAGGAGGAGAAAGTAGAAGGATTGTGGGTTAGGTTACATGGAGGTCAAGGAGAAAGGGATTTGATGATAGGGGTCTGCTACAGACCCCCATATCGAGGGGAAGAACTAAATTTGGGGATCCTAAGGCAGCTTTTGGAGACCATAAAAACTAGGGAGGCGGTAGTCATTGGGAACCTAAACTTCCCAGACATCTGTTGGGAGACGCAGACAGCAAAGTCCCACCATTCACACAGGTTCCTTTCCTGTGTACAGGACCTCCATCTGATGCAGGAGGTACATGGTCCCACTAAGGGGAATGCCTTGCTGGATCTGGTATTGGCAACGGGGTTGACATGGTAGGAAACCTACAGATTGATGGTCACCTGGGGGACAGTGATCACCAAATAATAGAACTCATCATCGACAAGTTGAGTGGGTAAGGTAACTAGTAGGGTGAAAATGCTAGACTTTAGGGAAGCTGATTTCAGTGAACTCAGGCATTTAGTCAAGTACTCACTGCAGAGTAAGAGTTTGAAGAGATGAGAGCCCAGGAAGGGTGGCTGCGCCTTAAGGAAATGATCCTTCAGGCACAGAGGGAGATGATCCTGATGCAGGGAAAAAGGGGGAAAGCCAAGAGGCTTTCTTGGCTGACCAGAGAAATCCAGAGCAGCCTACAGGTAAAAAGGGTGGCATATAAAAAGTGGAAATGGGAAGAGATTACTAAAGAGGAGTATACCTCCTCTTCTCGCACTTGTAGGGAGACAGTTAGACAGGCCAAAACTACCATGGAGCTGAGGATGGCATCCCAAGTTAAGGATAACAAAAAATTGGTTTTTAGATATATTGAGAGTAAAAGGAAGGCCCAGGGTTGAAAAGGACCTCTACTAAATGGGCATAAGCAATTGGTGACAGACAGGGGGGATAAGGCTGAACTCTTCAATGAGTTCTTTGCCTCAGTGTTCCTAAGTGAGGGGGAAGACAAGTCTCTCACTGGGATTGTAGAGAGGTAACAACAGAGTGCCAGACTACCAAGCATAGATCCTGAGATGGTGCAGAGTCACTTGGAGGAACTGGATGCATTTAAGTTAGGAAGCCTGGATGAGCTCAATCCGAGGGTACTGAAGGCACTGGCTGATGTCGTTGCACAGCCACTGGCAGGAATATTTGAACAATCATGGTACACGGGCAAGGTCCCGAAGAACTGGAAAAGGGCCAATGTGGTCCCCATTTTCAAGAAGGGGAGGAAGGAGGACCCAGGCAACTATAGGCCAGTCAGTCTCACCTCCATCCTTGGCTAAGTCTTTGAAAAAATTATCAAGGCTCACATTTGTGAGAGCCTGTCAGGACAAATTATGCTGAGGGGAAACCACCAGGTGTTCATAGCAGGTAGATCATGCCTGAATAATCTAGTCTCTTTTTATGACCAGGTTACAAAACTCCTGGACACAGGAGTAGGGGTTGACATTGTTTACTTAGACTTCAGGAAGGCCTTCAATACAGTACCCCACACTATACTGGTGAACAAGTTAAGAGGCTGTGACTTGGAGGACTACACAGTCCAGTGAGTGGCAAATTGGCTAGAGGGTCATACCCAGAGAGTTGTAGTGGATGGGTCGGTATCGACCTGGAAGGGTGTAGGCAGTGGGGTCCTGCAGGGCTCGGTTCTTGGACCGATACTTTTCAATGTCTTCATCGTCGACTTGGATGAGGAAGTGAAGTGTACTCTGTCCAAGCTTGTGGATGACACAAGACTGTGGGGAGAAGTGGACACGCTGGAGGACAGGGAACAACTACAAGCAGACCTGGACAGGTTGGACATATGGGCAGAAATCAACAGAATGCAATTCAACAAGGAGAAATGCAAAGCGCTGCACCTAGGAGGAAAAATGTCCAGCATACCTACTGCCTAGAAAATTACCTGCTTGGTGGCATGGAAGTGGAAAGGGGGCTTGGAATCCTAGTCAGTGTGACAAAATCATCAGAAAAGCTAATGGCACTTTATCGTGCATCAGCAGATGAATGATGAACAGAACCAAGGAGGTGATACTTCCCCTCTATTGGGCGCTGGTCGGGCCACGGTTGGAGTACTACATGCAATTTTGGGCATTGCACTTCAAGAGGCATGTGGTTAAGGCATATGGTTAAGGGCTTGCAGGCCAAGCCCTATGAGGAGAGACTGGGGCACCTGGACCTCTTCAGCCTCCGCAAGAGAAGGTTGAGAGGTGACCTTGTAACTGCCTATAAGTTCATCATTAGGGCACAGAAGGGAACTGATGTGGCTTTACTCACCAAGGCACCCCTGGGGGTTACAAGACATAATGGCCATAATGTCTTGCATTATAAGCTAGCAGAGAGCAGATTTAGACTAGACATTAGGAAGAACTTCTTCACAGTTAGAGTGGCCAAGGTCTGGAATGGGCTCCCAAGGGAGGTGGTGCCCTCTCCTACCCTGGAGGTTTTCAAGAGGAGTTTATATAGGCATCTGGCTGGGGTCATCTAAACCCAGCACTTCTTTCCTGCCTATGCAGGGGGTTGGACTCGATGATCTATTGAGGTCCCTTCAGACCCTAACATGTATGAATCTATGAATTAGGGTCCTTCAGATCTTCCCCCTCCCCCTGAGAAAATACTGGGGGGGGTCATAGGTTAAAGTAACCTGCCTACACATAGACCGGGTGCAATAGATGCGTTTTTGCATACTATGTCAAATCTAGATATTATATTGATTAAAATACAGTTCCCTTTCAGATCAGGAACTAAGCCATTCAGGTTTATTTTCAGGTTTATATTCAGGTTTAAACTTTTCATGGGCTTCATAACTTCTTTCAAAATGTTTGCCTTTACATGGGGCTTAAATTAAATACGTATTGAAATTATTTCTTTTGAAGACACATTTCCTTGCAAAAGAAAAGATACATAAAATAAGATCTGGAAAATACATTTTTTACCACTATTGACTCTATGTTCTTAATTGTGTGCCCCAAATACATTAAAATACAATAACATGAGTGTAATTTAAATGTATCATCATACTTTAGATGCCGATTTTGCTTTATAATGGAGGATTTCAAAGCAAAAAAAGAAAACAAAAAGGATGTCTCAGTTGCTTAGACCAAATCTCCTGCACTTTGGTTAAATTTAATTCTTGCCAATTAATAGACTATTAGCAGGTGTGTCTACATGTGCTATTAATTTAAAGTAGGCTTACTTTTAAGTAAAAATACTGTGCAGTAAGCCTATCCAGGAGCATATCTATATATGCTCCCACTTGGGAGCAGATTTGCCAGGGAAAGATCTAGGGAGCACAGGGCTGGCAGGGAGCATGGGGCCAGTCCCCATGTGCATGGGTCCAGGAGAGCTCTGCTGGCTGCAGTGGCAGCTGTCTCCTGACCCCATACACATTGGGAAGGGTCCTCATGTGCATGGGACCAGGAGGCAGGTGGTGTTGCAGAGCTCTCTTGCCCTGTGCACATGGAGGTAATATTTAAAAGACTGTCATAAAGGAGATGAAGAAGCATTGTTCTCCTTTGCACCAAACAACAAGTAGCAATGGGTTTAAACTTTAACAAAGCACACTTAGATTATGTCTCAGAAAAAAACTTCTTGAAGCTTTTCAAGATGAGACCAGATCAAAATCTATTTGAGCTTATTTAAGAATAATTAATCCTTCACCTGTACATAGGGTTAGACTAGATAACCCTTGAGGTCTCTTCCAACTCTATGATTTCATGATTGTATATAATGTCTTCCTGAACTGCAGAACAAATAAAAGCAGATTTGCTACATATCTCCAGGTAAAGATCAAAAGGAGAAAAATGGTATGTCATTGTACTTATCTATTACAGGCTATCAGGTCAATGAGGTAGATGAGTTTTGGGTTTTTTTCTGAAAGACACAGGGAGGAATAAATAGAAGCATCAAAAGGAGAAGACCTCCTGGTTATGGAAACTTTAATTAACCAGACAGCGGCTGGAAAAGTCATCTGCCAGAACACTGTCCATCACAAACTTGGAATGTGCTGGAGAAAACTTTCATATTCAGAAATTTTAGATCTGATTCAGTTTAAAAATGAGGATACATGTGAAAATCTAAAAGTAGAAGGTAATTAGATATAAGTAATTAAAGAATATTGGACTGTACACTTCTAAAAGTAAAGAAAGGAAAGAGTGAGAACCGTAGGATAAAGACAATGTGCATGAGAGAAGCAAACTTGAAAACTCAAGGAACTGGTAAGTACAGTCACTCAAGAAGAACACGTTAAAGAATACTTAGATAAAATCTGATGTATTCAACTTGGCAGGGGCTGTAACATACTTAAAGAAGAACCAGATGAATTAATCTCTTGATCATTAGCATGCCTATACACATGTTCCTTTTTGTTTTAATTAGACCGCATCAAATCACTCAATTAATTGAGTCTGCACTGTGTTCTAATTAGAATGTTCCAGTGCCTCCGCAGCATCATGTTTACTAAGCCTCTGTGCCTTGTAAAATGTCTGTGGGACCCTTTATCTCAACCTCATCGAATTATGTTTAAATAAAATATCCCGCGGCTATTTTTAAATATGTGGGTTCTTTATTTTACGTGATGCTGTAGTTTTTTAATTAGAGCGGCTGCCCAGGAACTGTTCTAATAAAAATGCCTCCCCCTTCTCCCCTGACATCTGAGAAGATGTATAGGTGGCCTTGGGGCATCTTTTGCTCCAGGGACTGGGGGAGTGGTGCTTTAATTAGAAAAGCTCTATAGAGCTGCTCTAATTAAAGCACCTGCAGCTTCTTATGTATTGAGTGTCCCAGGCTTCAAAATGGCAAAAGCTTGTTTGATGAGTTTTCGCTAAAGTGTCCCCACCACAATTATGAAGCACAGGGACACTGAATACATGAGATGCTGAAGTGGGTGGAACATGTTAATTAGCAGGGATCCTGGTTTTCTCTGATTAAAAAAAAAATCCCCCGTTTTCAGATTAAAAGAAGTAACCCCAAATCCACATTTTCCCATGATTAAAATGAAACACCACTATATTGATTGAGCAATTGATTGATTGATAGATGGATAGATATAGATAAAGTGGTGTTTCATTTTAAATATAGTGGTATATCATTTTAGTCACAGAAAAATGTGGATTTGGAGCTGCTTTTTTAAACTGAGAATTGGGGGGTGTGGGGGCTTAAAATCAGAGAACACCAGAATCCCTGTTCATCAATCACCATGACTTCAAAATTCAGGAAAACACTTGACCAAATTATTGGAAAATACATTGAAGAGTCCCTAGAGGATAACAATAGGGTGACAATTGTTCACCCCCTCTTGTCTATAGGGACAAGAGTCCCTAGAGGGTAACTTCCTCCCTTTTCAAAAAAACCCCTAAAACTAAAAGGGTGTATATGTTCACCATGAAAAGATTATTTTAAACACAGCTAATTTCCTTCTTTGGAAGGATGATTAGCCTTCAGGGTAAGAAAGAAGTTTTGAGACTGTCTAATAATTCTTACCTTTATTGTATAATAAACTGTTCTGCTTCTAGAAATTGGTAAGTAATTTAATTTATATATAGCTGTATCCATATATAGATCTCTAGAGATATAGATATAGATATATATATAATGGCATTTCATTTTGATCACAGAAAAATGTGGATTTGGGGTTACTTTTTTTAACCTGAAAATTGGGTATTTTTTTTAATCAGAGAAAACAGGATCACTGTATCAGTGATTGCAGCACAAATTCTTCTTCATTCTGCCTTTCAGTTGACCTTTATATGGCAGAACAAATCTGAAGGAAGCAGGATTCCAAAAGAGAGGATGGGTTTCTCATATAAAGTTTTTTCTTGCTGATTTGTTTTTTTTCTTTTCATTTACATTTCTTAATGCAGAGTTTCATCAGTTACTGTCTAGACTGGCAAAATGATTCACTTTCTACCTGACAGTATTTATAATTTTGAGAACAGATTTCATTTCAACATAGATATCCCAGATTAATCCCAGATTAAAGAGCCAGATTTGAGATGGTGAATTTAGCTGGATCCTCTCAAACAGCTAAGTGAAAGCCTTATGCAAACTACAAGACATCTTTGGCATATAGATCTCAATATATAGATGCTATCCGTATAGATGCTACCCAAGAAATATATACATGTTACCCTATTCTTCATCTATTTTATTTCTGAAGTACTTGGCTCTGAAAAAAACCCTAGTTTTTTCTAGGGTTATCATACATTTGGGTTTTCCTGGACAAGTCTTTTTTTTGGCCCCCTGTGCTGCAACCAGGCAGGTTTTTAAAATAAGAGCAAATGTCTAGGTTTTCTGCTCTCCCAGGCTAGCTGCCTGGGGCTGGGAGCAGTGGGCAATGTGATTGACTGTCATGGGTCACATGCTCCCCATGCAGGCTCCAGCAAGTTCCCAGGTAAGAGAGAAACAGATAGAGAGGGCCTTTGCATAAACAATATGGGAGCTGCTTCAGCAGCAGGGCTGGAGGGCAGGGATCTGTGGGTCAGGAATGAGGGGCCCCAGAACAGCTGGGGGGTAGAGGTTGGGGGTCCAAAGTGCAGGACACTGGTAGGGCTGGGGGGCAGGGCCTGAGGGTCAGGAGTGAGGGGCATCAGCAGGGCTGGGCAGATGGGGACATGGAGCTGAAAATCATGAGTAAGGGGGATGCAACTGGTGACTGTGGGTTGAGTTCGTAGTGCACTGGCAGCACCAGGGGGCTGTGGGTCAGGAGTGAGGAGCACTGGCAGGGCTGGCAGAGGGAAGGGATCTGGGGGGCTGGAGCAAGGGGCACAGGGGATGGGATGGGTGACTGTGAGTTGGGTATGCAGGGCACTGGCAGCATCAGGAGGCTGTGGGTCAGGAGTGGGGGGTAGGATACTGCTGTTTGGGAGTAAGGGGCACTGGCATGGCTGGAGTCAGTGGGTGCAGATTTAGAGGAAGCAGCTAGGCTGGGGAGGTGGCTTCTCAGTGAGGGGCAAGAGAATGGGCAGGGGCAGGCACCAACATGTCATTGCCCCCCTGTCATTCCACTTGCCCCCCTGCTCGTGACAGGTGTCCTCTTTTTTGGACCTGGAAATATAGTAACCCTATTTTCCCAAATTCAAATTAGCATCTCAATGTAAACCAACATAGGTTACCTTGAAGAAGTTAAAAAAGCAAACCCAAAGTGAATGAAGCACATACATTCTATTTTTGTGTTTCTGTGTGCATGCAAGTAAGCAATTGCCAAACTGCACCTGTAACATTGTATGTTTTCACTGGAAATTTGGCTTAATTCTATAATAATAATAGGTTTAGTCTGTCTGTTTGCAGCACTCTGATTGTTTGTCTTGGCAGTCAATCACAATCTTTACTTAAACAGCCAATCAGAGTACTTCAGATGGACAGAATAAGCATGTTATTTTTAATAGATCCTGAGGCACTTTAAACAGATATGCAGGTAAGTCAGAGCTAGAATGAAGCCCTGGGGGGTCCCCTGCTGAAGAGAAAAAAAGTGGTGAGGGCTCAGTCTTTGTCTTTTTTTCCCTGGAGCCTGCCCACCTCTCCCATGGCCAGGGGGTGAGATGTCAGCAGGTCCTGAGCCACAGGGGGCACCAGTGGTTCCATCCATGGTGGTGGTGCCCCCCCAGGACTGCCTGGCTGGGGTGCCAGGAGGCAAGTGCTGCCTGGGGGGCACCATCACCACCATGGGGGAAGGCACTGTGGCCCCTCACAGCTCAGGGGCTGCATAACCTACCAGCAGCTTTCTTCCCAGCTGCAGGAGACACAGGCAAGCTCCAGGATGAAAAACAAATATCAGGCCCTCACCTCAGGAGCTGCCTGGGTATGGTGCTAACTGTGTGGGTGCAGCCCCAGCTTCCAGGAAGCACCCACTGGATGCAATGGTGCACAGGGTGCTGGAAGCCTGGGTGTGCTTGGGGAAGCTCAGGCTTGGTGGGCTTCCTGCACCCAGTGTACCATCCCCGCTTCCTTCCTGCTACCTGGTACTGCCCAGGAATGGGATGGATGCCCCAGAAAGATGGCTGAAGGGCATCTGGGTGTGCTAGCAGTCAGAAAAAGCGGCAGGGATGGTGCATGGGGCACTGGAAGCCTGCCAAGCCCAAGCTTCTTTAAATAGGGCCCTTGTACATGTGAAGAATAGTGCTGTAATTCGTTACATAGCAAACTAAAATACATGAGATGTATTTTAGTTTGCTACCTAAAAAAGTCATTTAAATCATAACATGCTGCCATATGTGTACACTGTTACACAATTAAATCATTGAAAAGGCCACTTAAAGGAACTATTTCCTCGTGGGTGCAAGGGCCTTTAGTCATGTGTACAAGGGTCCTCTTATTTTATGATTCTAAACAATTCACAAGGTCAGACTTTTGTAAAAATATGTATTTATATTCATAAGCCTGTGTTTACACTTGGACAGCTTTATGTAGCCTTTTTGAGGGTGAGAAGTTTTGATTCCATTTAAGTATTAAATCAAAGAATAACTAAAAATCCTGTATTTAAAAAATACTTTTGCAATAAAAATTTAATCATAAATGTTTTGTGGGTTTCAGGTAGTAAAACAATAATAAAGAAAAAATAAAAAAAATGGAGCTGTGTAGTGCTCCTTAGTTTCCTTTTGGGCCATTGGAAGTCTGAGAGGCCTGAAAGCTTGAAGACAACATAGGAAGTCTGCTTGTGTAGAACAGAAGAAAGATGAAGGCAGTGCAAAACAGAACTTTAAGACTCTTGGCAAATTGCTCTCCTGCTTTGTGTTCTATGGATTTGAGGTGAGAAACTGGGAAAGACTGAAATATGTCTCATTGATGAACTTGGATTAATCCTCTACCTGAGAATGTCTCCAATAACATTTAGGTTCAACCCTGAGCACCCTAAAGACTGCTCTTAACTAGCTCAAGCTAAATGCCCTATACCTTACCTAGCACTCACTGGACACTGTCCCTCCTGTTTTGTGAGTGCATAGATGGCACATAGGCAGGACACAGAGGGGCATGTGCCCCCCTGATATTGACCACTGCCGGTGCTGCTGCTGGCTTCTGTGAGCAGTCATCAAGCCTGCCCTTGCTGGCAATAAGGCCACTGGCAGCTGCAGGTGGTCCCCATTTGCTGCCCACTGCTTGCCAGCCCCCCCCCCCCATCATTGACAGTGTGGGCAGTGGCTCTATCTGGTCCCCACTCACTGCTCACCACCACCAGCACTTCCGCTGGTGGCTGCAGGCAGTCCCTGCTTGCCGTTTGCTGCCATGGTGTCCCCCCAGTCATGGGAGGCACCAATCATTCACGCTTGAGCAGAGACTTTCTGTGCATCTATCTAGTCATTCCTTCTGTGTTTGTCTTGAGTTATAGATACTACAGAAAGTGGAATGCCTGAATGAGATTTGAACATACTGCAGGGAGAAGTGAACAAACTGCAGGAAGACCCTAAAGTCTGAACTGCCACTGGGGACATAGCAAGAAGTGACAATTTTCACTCAATCTGGCCATGGAAGGCAGTTTATAGCTATGTCTAAACACAAGTGTGAGGCTGCAGACTGCTTAAAAATGGCCAATTGGGCAAAAATCTTAACCCTCATTGCATGAGAGTTCAGAAGAAGATGTTTCAAAACAAAACATCTTCTGTAATATGTGTCTTCCTGCCTGCCAGCCTCTGAGCTGTTTTCAGAATGGGAGGGGCTAAGAGGATTGGGAGGAGTTCAGTCTGGGGTTTTTTCAGCCCCTGCTGAAAGGTGGAGTGGGTGTATTGTAGCTCCCCCCGGGGGGCGAGGGGGGGCTCCAATTCACCTACCTACCCTCCAGCACCAGCTGCGAAACCTGTAAATCAAGTTTCCGCTGCTACCTTTCCTCCTTCCCATACTGAAAACAGGATGGGCTAGCAGGGAGCTGGCAAAGAGGAAGGGCCATTGCTAGGGGAAACTGGCTGCAGGCTCACAGCCAGCAGCTAGATTCCTCTCCCTGCTGGAACCAACAATGAACTTCTGTTTGTTCTAGGGATCCTTGTAACGCTTCTGCAAAGCGTTCTCAGTTAAAGCATGGACCTGCACTTTTGTCTGTACCCTGGAGGGTCAAAGTTAAAGGTATTCCACACCCTTATAGATCTACCCTGTAGCAGGTCACCTGTATAAGCTAAGGTCAGTGTTAATAGATTTGTAAATATGGGTAGTCACATGACAGTGATTCTTCTTGTGAAGATATTTGACTATAGAGTGACTTGGAACTCAAGGCTGTGCCAATAGCTTGGAGGATGTGTTTAGTTCTGATACAGTTAAACTGCCTGATGGGCTGTCTTGAGGTTTGTTTAATTTTTTTTCTTCTTTTTAACTCATTTCCTTTGACTTGCCATGCTTTCTTTTATCATATGGATGACAAAAAAATTGTGCAAATTCTCTACACCTAGAGGTATGGAATTTTTTTTAAATATAAAAAAAGCATTTAAACAATAATGTTTTCTTAAAAATCCATTTCTTGTCCTTAATGTTCCTTTTTTGTGATACTAAGGCCAAGTAGATAATTTCTTAAGCAAAATTATAGCCTTTTTGCAGCAGAAATAATTGTGTCTTTCTAGGTGTGGGTGCTTAAACCACACATGATTCTTTAGAGAATTTACCCTAAAGAAAATGTTTTTTAACAATGATATTTCAGTTGAAAAGTCTTCTGTGTGTTCTTTTACTCTTGGCTTCAGGCTTCAGATAATATTTGAAGAAAAGTTTTCCTTTTCTGTAACAGTAACATGTCAGTGATGAATCTTTTAACATATAAGCCTCCAGCATGTGGTACAGTTGCCTGGAGGAAAGCCTAAAAGCATTTTAAAATACAACACTGTTGGCTGAAGTGTCCAAATTTCAAACTTTTTACAATGGTTAGCTGTAATGCACCACTTAGGGAAATGTTCACCCCTTAAGGAAATGAGATTCTGAAGAACATGATAAGCAAGAAATGCAAATAGAAATCTGGAGCTGGAAAGAAGTGTTACTTTTGTAGTCTGCATACCAGAAGAACAGAGAAAAACTAGCTAACCTTTAGAAATGTTAATTCTCATGATGTGCATATTCCCAGACAAGCATCATTATTTTGAAGTTAAGATTGATACAGCAAGCTACAATTAATAGGAAAAATACCAGAAATATGACTATCCTTGCCACTTAAAACTTTAAAGTGATACATATGATTAAGACTCTCATAGTTGTTTTCTTCTATTGATTTGAGTGAATATAATGATAATTTTAGATGATAATTCATAATGAAGTCATGAAGACTTTTTCAGTTTATATATTCTCTAACAAAAATTTGCTTATGTACACATTTAGTACTAGAAAGCACATAACCCTTAAACATTGCCCCTCTTTACCCAGATATAGCTATGATTTTAGTTTCTGAATCACAGGAAGAAAAATTTAAACACAGTGATAATAGATATGTAAACATTCAATTAAATGCCTTATCTATTAAGTTAGGCCCTATCATTCAACCTGTTCTTGGTTCTGGAAAGTGTCCAAGACTCTGTACATTTCCTTGACTAGCATAGTGCCCTAAATTTACATTATTAATCATCCTATAAGAATTACTTAGTCTTCTATAATAATTTTTGGTCTCAAGAAAAAGGAGTCAAGAGTTATTATAAAACTACCTAATATTTCTGCATGTGTATGTTTTGAGAAGATGGTCTAAAAACTGTAATAAGATTCAGATCTTTGCTAGTATTACTATGGTTAGCTCTCCTCTTGCTCCTGTCTCACACTGCTCTGAAACCAGGAGACTACTGTAGGTTTAATCTTATTTGACAGAAAAGGGACAATAAAAGATAGGGTTGTGCTTTAGGCAAGATTTCTCAGTTTCTTTAACTGTAAAGATTTAGGGCAAGAGCTGTCTTCAACTGTTTGTGGACAACACCTCATAGATTTTTGCTGCTACTCTAATACAAATAATAAATCATAACATTTTTTCCTTGAATGGCCAGATGAGTAGAAGGATTACACATTCAAAAAGAAGATACAATCTATTCAATGTGGTGTAACTAGCTGCTGTAGTGCAATGACATTTTCTCTCTGGCTCAGTAATGTAAAACTCATCCATCTCATATGGTTCATAGTTGTAGTGGTGACTGGTTCATACACCCAATCTAGTTCATGGAGCCATGTCATTTTTCCTTGGAGTCTCCCCATGAATCCAGAAATTTGGCAATAGCACATGCAATTTCACCGTTAATTGCCATGCCTACAAGAGCTGTGCCAATTAATATTTCCATTGATCACCTGTTGCCAAATTTCTGGGTGTGTGGGAACCCCTGCGGACCAAAAGACACAGCTGAATAGATCTGGCCTATAGGCTAAATCTTGTTCATCCCTGCCCTAGATTATCCATGCTAGGACCAACTGTCATTTGACCTTAAATGTATAAAACATTGATAAATGTAACAGTCTATTTATTGTATAGCTACTTTACAATACCCACAGATAGTCAGGAGCCTTTAAAATTGAGTAAACTGGACAAGCCATTTGCCAAATTCATTTATTTCAATATTAAAGGCTCCAGGCAATGATGCACAATATTTCAGTTTCATAGGCCAGATCCCATGCAAGATTGGGCCTCACATCCCTGGATCCTGCTCCGTGTCTTCCCAGATTGAGTCTCTTACCATCCAGATCTCACCGTTTATCCCAATCAGGCCTCATGCGACTTGAATCAAGCCTCATGTTCTTGATCTAGTGCACAGGGTCATGATATTTGCCTGAAGGGTTCCCCACACATCTGGAAATTTGGCAACTGGGGAGTGACAATTAATGCCGCTACTACTTCCCCCACCACCATATTTTTGAGCCTGTTTGAAATCCTGTAGGCTGGATAACGCGCTTCCATGAGCCGGGGGCTGAGCACCTGTAGTTTAAGGTGATTGAAGCATGCCTCCTAATTCTCATAGGACCAGCTTGCTCCTGACTATTCTCACCTCAGCAATGTATGTTACAATGTTATGTGGTGTACCAATTAGCCCCTGCTCCGTTGTTTAAATCTCATTAACTTTTCTTAGGTGCTCACTCAGTGACTTGCCCTTAAAACAGTCTTGAACTGGACAGGACATAGTGAGTTTCAGGGCTGCTAATAGTACAGTTCTGACAGCAGTTAAGACTGGTTCAAAGGATTAACTGCCACTCCACATATTGCACAGTTTTCTGATATCCAAAGGAGCATGTTGCGTATAGGTTACATCACAAATGCACTCGGTGAATAATCAATCATTGCCACATCCCTCAGATAGAAAACACTTGTGCTGTGTTTCTTTAGATTCAAGCATTTGGCTGTAAAGATTCCAGATGCAGAGCTGAAAGTATATACATTTTTTTTTTTTTGCATCTTATTTTTTTTACATATCAGACTATGTTCATGTGTATAAACTTGTTAGAAAACTTTTGAGAAAAAAACACATATGCACATGCAGAAGCAAGAAGGGGGTAGGAGTAGAACTCACTAATGGAGTCAAGGGAACTTTGCCAGATTAAAGACTGATAGGTGAGATTCTTAATATGCAAGGTCTTGATTCAGCTGCTACTCTGCTGTTTTATTTTGCAACTAATTTATTTATTGTACATCATATTGCACAAACAGAAGTATGAATGTCAGGTTTATCTGAGGTCAGGTTTAAAAGCTATAGCACAGAAGCCCTGCAATAACTAGACAACAACAATAAAAACCTACACAAATAAACAAATCTATAAGAATAGTAGGAACACATGGCAATAAGGATGTAATCATTTTTTGAAATCTTTGGAATTTGTTGTAATAACATTAATCATAAGGTACTCATTTGGGATTAATTTGGATAAAGTATGTACAAGATTTCAATGTTAATTAACCATTGCTTTCAAAAGCTGTTATTCTAGTTTCCAACGTGGGTGCTTCATGGACTGCAGGTGAATTCACTGTAAAGTAGCCAAAATTGCAAAATAAGCAGATGAAAAAGTGATTATGGCTTTGGTGATGGAGCTATATGTCTGTTAAACAAATGTAAAATGCATGTGGCATCGGTTGTGGTTAGCTTTGGGTTCTCACATTATCAGTTGTGAAAGCTGTTTAAAATGAAGGACCTATATGTAAAAGAAGAAAAGGAAAATTTATCCAGCAGAAGTGAGGCAGCAAGACTAGATTTCCCATATCTGAGATCTTTTTGAAAGATAAAATAGCTTTTATTAAGTTCATACGTCATCCTTTTTTGTGCCCTTAGAAACTAGAAGCAGTCCTGAGGAGTATAATTTTAATCTAGATTTTTGAACACTTCAAAAATTTGGTTTTGGTACAGAGCCATCTATATTTCACAGTGAGCTTTGGCCATTGTGAAACAACCTGCTGGTTGTGGGCAGTAGTTTCTAATCTGCTCGAAATACAGAAAAGCAATTGTAGCAACAGTAGCTACAGCTACTTGTAGTTAATGTTGTATAGTGATTTCATTCTTAATTCCTGGTACTTGTCATTCATCATTTTCTGATACTATTGGGGTTGGGAGTGCTCAAGTCTGGATTTTGCATGAATGTGATTGATTTAATTTTGGAAAAAAATGAAGCAAAATTGACCTGTCTCCTTTCAAGTGATATCTCTATTTCAGATAATATCCATCATTGTCTTCTGGTCTTAGCATGGTCTTCGCATAGCCATAAAATGTTCTCTGATTTTGGAGGCCAACCAGTCCTTAATATCAGAAGAGTAGCTCACAATTTTTTCCCATTTTAAATTGTTCTTCAAGCTTTTCAATTTAATGTGTCACTTCAGCACTATGGTGCTGAAATGGATGGTGGTAAAAAGTTGAAAGTTGGTATAGAAAAGTCCTTGTGAAATGAAGAAAAACTGATTTTCTGTGTTATGAAAACCAGACAGTATGAAAAGCAGACCATTGTTAAAATCAGTCTACACAGTATCATTGGTATTTTTGTGATTTTTTATATAGGATATTTGAGATACATTTAATGTGAGGAAAATCTGGGGACTTTTAAAATGTGTTGTAAAACTTACTAAATACATCCATTGTCTCTGAGTGGTACAGAACCCAAAGTCTGCCTTCAGAATAAAGATAACTATGAGTCCAGTAGAGCCACTGCAGTGCCATGAAAATAAGTGTATCATTACTATGATTCTGATAGTCCAACAACATCAAGTTCCTCTGATTTCTGTCCTAAAAATCATGATTACAACAACATATTTAAGTTCTTTGGGGGGATTTTTTTCCTTTTCAAGTTGAAAATATCATATTTTGACAATTTGCCTATTACCAGATTACATATTTTTCTTCAAAAAAAAAGAAAAAAAAAAGAAAAGCTGATCTTCTTACCTAAACATATGCCTCCAGAAGTTGTGGATTTATGAAAAGTAGCAAAGATTGTGAATGTTGCAATAAAACTATGAGCTCTTGCAATACGTTTTTTTTTCCCCCTAGAATGTATAATATGACGGTTTCTTGTTTGCAGCCAAGACAGGAGACAATGAAAATAGGGGTGTAACAGTTGGAAAATGACACTTGAAGGCAGGGTCATGTGGAGGTAAAAGGGGAAATTATGGAATCAGAGGAGTGTGAGAAACTATAAAGAGGCTGTTGGACATGGAGAAGAAGAACAATGGAACATTGGTGAGAAAGAATGACATCAAAGGAAGATTTTTGGACATGTTAATTTGAAGATTTCTTGATGAAGAAGAGGGGGCAACATGGGACAAGAGATTGGGGCTGGAGTGAAGGGGGCAGTAGGTGTGGAGAGAGAAACTCTTTCAGGGTTTAGGAAACGGTAAATGGGGTCCTCATCCAAGTGGTCTAAGGTGAAGCATAAAATGTACATGTGTGCATGTACTAAACTTTACATTTTTATACTGAAATAAATATAAACTGCCCAGTGGAAAAGGACTTCCTTCTAGAAAGTTGAACAAATCCAAAGGCGTATCTTAAAAAGGGCAAAAAATGAAGTAATCCCATGTTTTTAAGCAAATGATGGGTGACCAGAATATTTAGGTTGTAGGTTTGGCAGTGACAATTTTTTTAAAGATTTTTTTCATAAGAGTTCTGTTAATAAACCCTGAGCCTTCCTTGTGGCTGGCTTAATTGAGTTGGAATGTGGAAAAGTATACATTTGTTAGTAAGGGATCCCTATCTAGGTTTTAGCAGGGCAATTTTTTCAGGCAGAGGGCCACTTACTGAGTACTGGGGAGCTGTTCAGGGCCGCATAGGTAGCTCCACCCCTTAACAGTTGCTCCACCTCCCAGTCACCATATTGGAATTGGAGGTCTTGCCCTGACCCCTGGCCTTTGCCACCAGCAGTTTCTCTCCTTGCCCTGGAAGTACTTCTTTTGGGAGGAAGGGTGCTGCAATATAGAAACTGAAAAAAAACACCAAGTCATATACAAAAAAATAAAGCATCTAATATAACTTATATTAAATTTACTTAAAAATATTTTTGTACTGATTTATGTGTCTACAAAGTGTATCTAGAGGGGACTGCATAACAGGTCAAAAAACAGTCCTTCTGTTGTAGGCAGTAATGAGGTGTATAGGTGTATATGGTGGGGTGTAATTAGGGAGTGTGTGTGTGTGTGTGTGGTGGGGTGTGGATATGGTGGATGAGCTGGGAGAGAGAGAGAGACAGGGGCAGGCTGCTGCCTCCATTGCATGAGACTTATGCAGTGCAGCCAGGCAGATCCTGTGCCAAACCTCCACACTCCTGCTGTTCCACCCTGGGTCCCTTGTGGTTCCAAGGCACCTGCATGGGCTTCGGGTCCAACTGCTACCGCTGTTTCCCTGATTTCCCTCCCACATATGTGCCCACTACTTGCTCTACCACTGCCATTCCCCATGGCCCTCGCCACTCCCGGCAGCCACGGCTCTCACTACTCGCTGGTGCAGCAGACTCTGTCACACCACGACCACTGCTCCCACCGTTTGCTACACCGCTTCCTGCAGCCACAGCTGTGGCTCCTTCCATTCATTTCTCCTCTCCCCACAGCCCTTCCTGCTATGGCTGCCGCCACTCACTGCAGTGCCTGTCCCAGCTGCTCACTGTGGCTATCCAGGACCCTGTGCTTCTGCCACCCTGGCCCCACTGCTGGTCCTGGGACATTGGTGCAGGCCCTGTGCTCCTGGATGGCTGTCACTGGCTCCCATTCAGCCACTCACTCTCAGTCCCCCTTACCCCAGCCCTGTGGTACAGGCAGGGATGAGTGCATGCAGCCCCAACCCCACACACCGCATGCTCACCCATTTGGGCTGAGCAGCAGCAGCAGAAGCAGCAGCAGCAGCAGCAGCTGGGCACAAACAAACTGCTGCTCTGAGTAAAGGAAAGCAGCCTCCCCCCACGTCACTGCCAGGCAATTTTTGTTGCAGCTGCCCAGAGACTGCATCATGCTAGGCTGCACTGAGGCTCCTTCACCACCACTTGTGAAGTGTGATCACCATCTGCCCAGCATGGCTGCTCCACATGGCCACTGCTACTGCACTGGGCAGCTCACAAGTGGTAGTGAAGGAGCCTTACCACAGCCTACTGTGGCACAGGCTCTGGGTGGTGGCAGCAAACACTGCCTTGTGGTGAGGAGAGGTAGCAGGGGTGCTTGCCTCCGCCCTAAGCAGCAGTTTGTGACCAGCTGCTGTGACCACTGTTGCTCCACCCTAATGGGCAATCCCAGAGTTGGCATGGGCCTCAGGCTGAGCAGTGGCAACATAGGACAAACTGGTGTTCAGCAGAGGAGAAAAACAGCTCCCCTTCCCCTTGCTGCTGGCTCTCTATGGTGCAGGCACTCAGAGCCCACAGTGGGCTGCCTGTGCCTACTCTCCACTGTTACCACTTCCCCACAGGGCAGGCCAGAGGCAGTGGTGATGTGACAGAGACACAGGACAGCCCCACATGACCTCTGGGCAGCTGCACCAGGAAGTGCCAGCCAAGGGGAGAAAGAGGGCTTGATTTTCTCCTGCTCTGAGCAGCAGTTTGTTTCACATCACTGCTTCTCAGCGCAGATGGGTGAGCCCAGAGTGCTTGGGGTTAGGGCTGCGTGTGCTGGTCCCTGCCTGTACAGTGGGGTTGGGGTGGTGGGGACTAGGAGCAAGCAGGTGCGCAGAAGCCAGGGATAGTTAGGCAGGCACACAGGGCCCATGCTGGTGTCCCAAGGCCAGTGGTGGTATCCAGAGCAGAGTGGCAGGAGCATGGGCTCCCAGCCAGCAGAGGCTGTATGGAGCCAGTCCAGTTCCCCTCTCTCCCTGCTGGCACAGTACAGCCCAGCTCCAGACCCCTGCCAGCCCATGCCCCAAACTCCTGCTGCCCATTCTGGGCCTCACCACTGCTGGACCCAAAACATTGCCACAGGCCCTGCACTCCCACATGCCCGCTTTCTTCCAGTTTCCCCCTCCCCTGCCACCGCTTTCCCCACTTTCCTGCCTGCCCTCTGACCACTCTGCACCATGTAGCTTCCAGCTGCATGGCCAGACCATGGGACCCAACAGGAGCCAGCCTGGTCCCAAGGACTGGGGCAATTGCCCATGGTCCTCCCCTGCCTCCCCACCCCCTACCCCACCAGGCAGGGTCTCCTGACTGGGAGGGCAGGGCTGGGTAAGCCTTGCTGTTGCAGGAGTCTACCATGATTTCCCCTCCGTCCTACTGCCCCTAGTTCCTGTCATCTTTGACAGGCAGTGAGGGGCAGATAAATATTAATTTTCTAAAATGTTTAGGGGCCCCACAGGCCAGATAGAATGGCCTGATTGACTAGATCTGTCCCACAGGTGATATTTTACCCACCCTTGTGTTAAAGGCACCCATGCAGTGGAAATTTAAAAGTATGTAAAAGAGGCAAACATCTATTTTTATTCTCGGTATACAAAATGCCTTACTTCTTCACTTGTTTAAATTATATTTTATGAGTTTAGATGAAAGGAAAATTAAACGTATTAGAGTTAATGAAAGAAAACTCTCTGCTTCTTTGTTTTTGTTTTTTTTTATTTAAAACATCATTAATCATAAACTAAACAGGCCAATACAGTTGTATGCAACTCACAGAAACATTACGCTGTTCTGATGTTCTAAGGCTTAAGCACTTTGAAACATTGTTCTCATTGGCTTTCAGTGGACCTTGTGTTCTTTTGTCCATGAAAGCTCTTCTGAAAATGTCATCCTAAAATAAAGGGAAGGCTTTTTCCTCCACATGACAGAGTAGCACTGTACTCCCAAATACATATATAGTAATGTAACAGATACATTAATAAAAAGCAGAAATAATTTTTGCAAAAGCAGACAACAGTATTTGTTGTCTTGAAGGCTTTTCACTTGGGTAATTTTGCTAAACTCCTTTACCACCGTAACATAATACAGTAAATGTTGCCTATTAAACTTCATAAAGAAATGAGGCAGTAAATTGCATTATGTTTTGCATTATCTTTGTTGCTGCATCAATTTGAGCTTATATGCATGACATCTTTTACTAGAAAACTCATACATTTTGATAAATTCAGAGTCCTTGTGTGTCAGCTTTTTGTGGCAAAGTGAAGACAGACGTCATTTTTAAGTCCTTTTTTCATGAGTTTCAGGCATGTCTACATGGGATAGTAAGTGGAATTGATGTAAATGTGTGTACATTTTAAATTGTATTAGTTGAAGCACATTTATCACTTTGGCTAGGGACAGACATTAGATATAAACTGTTTTAAGTGATCAGAAACTGTTTTAAACCTGTAATAGAACAGACATTCAGTGCACATAAAGCAGTTTGAAAATGGCTGAAACCTGTTTGAGATAAAACTTGTTTAATGTAGTATCAGATGTAACTGATTTGGCACAAACTACTTTATGCAATGTCTGTCCCAGACCCTTTACTGCACACTCCTCCCTCTCCTCACCACTCCCTGCTAAGCAGGACTTCTCCCTTCCCCTCTGCTTTGCTGAGAGGTTTCTGTGTATTAGCTAGCAGACAATATGCTGGCTATGATCCTTGCTGTGACAGACCAGACAAAGGAAGAATCAATAGGTAACTGGTAATGCCCCTCAGTTGTTTTTTTAATGGGAACATAAACACCAAGTTAGGGATAATAAATACTGTTATTTTTTTTTCTGTTGGGCTGGTCAGAAGGTGGGGGAATCCCTCCCTGACCAGAGCGTTCTGCTGGGGTCTGTCCATGCCTCGCTCTGCTCATCCCTGTACAAGAGAAGGAGGGATGTTTTAGCGTCCCCAAGCTTCTAGCTTGAGCCATTGCAGGCATGTGCCTACATGTCTGGGATGTCTGCACAGTTACAAACTAATTTAGCCTAGCCTGGTTAGACTAACCTGCAAAGATTTAATCAATTCAGGGTCAGGCTTTTTTAACATATATCCCTAGCCTTTGTGGACACAGTAAATCCAAAATTAAATGGCTTTGGTTTCTTTCAGTTTGATGATGAACTAAGTGAGCTAAGGCCATTATATTTCTGAATTAAAGCAGGGGTTAGCAATATATGACCTTCAGAGCTGCTGCATATGGCTCACGTAGCTGGGAGGCTTTGACAGTGTTTTGGCAGCAGAGGGCTTTACCCCCACCTGCTCTGGGGCCAGGCATTCAGGATCTGTGACTGTGCTGGGACCAGGCAGATGCAAGCTATGCTCGTGCCACTGCTGCTTCTCCCCAGCCATAGTGCAGGTGTAGCTCCCAGTTGCTTGACCCTGGTGAAGCTCACCAGTGCCTGGCTCTGGCACAGGCGCAGCTCTCTACTGCCCAGAAGGCATAGAGAAAACCTTGCCCCACCACCAATGTGCTGCCCACCTGCCCACACTGGACCGGAGCCAGTTTGTTTTAGCCTGTCCTGTGACTCAGAATGGTTTTCAGCCACTGAATTAGAGTACCTGTAAAGTGGCATAACGTGTTTTAATCAATGCACTTTAAAATCATGTATGATAGACAGGAAGCAGTTGGACAACAGAATAAATGCTATTAGCTCTGTAGAGGGGAAAGTGAACATGCCATGTCACTCTTGAGTGTCTATTTTTACTTTTCTGTGAAATGTGTCAAGGGAGCACCTAGGCAAAATGATGATGTCTATGAGGTGAGGCAAGATGAAAAAAGTGAGGAAAAATTGATAGAGATCATAGAATATTCCAAATAAGAAAAGAACAATCAATAAAAGTATTTCTGACTGTGATGTTATACTGTTTAATGCATGTCTTATATTCATAGCAAGTCACAAGTTTAAAACTGACTGCTTCCAGTATATTGCAGAATTGCATTATTCATCACTACCACCATTTAGAGGTTTAACTAATATAATTACATATACATTTAAAAGCAGAGAGGGATTAGTGGTACTTAGCATTCAGCTAAGTTCAGCAACCCACAAATTCCCCCTCCTCATAAATACTATTTTTCATGCTGCCCTGTTTTTCTGGATCAATCCCACCTTTTTCACCATGCTAACATTTCTTTAAAATTTCCTGTTTCTAACCACTTCTAACCATCAACTGTTTGCATCTCAGTTTATTTTAAAATCCATATGAGAACTTTTTTTTGCTACAAAAATCTTATCAGTGTTGGAAAAGTGAGGAGAAGCAAAGGATGGAAATTGGAGCTAAGTACCAATCAATGACCTTTAAACATTTTTCAAAATAAAAAATGGCATCTATCAGTTTCTGTAGTGTATATTGTACTTCAACTGTTTTATGTATGTTCTAGATGTTTTTCTGCTTTATCTGCAAGGATTGTGAAGATAAAACACTGATTTCATTGTTTGCAAGTTCTGAGTGAAGAACTTGCAAACAGGCATTTAGCATAACCAGTCAGTATACAGATATTACTGAGAAAGAACCACAGTAATTTTGTGCAAGCCAGATACCCATATCCAATCTGGAAACAGAGTGCTGCAACATTTGGAGAAAAGAATGGTTACACATTAAAAACTGTAGAACACTTTGATTGACTAAAGCAATTTTAGTTTCAGTATAATGGCTTATAATGGCTTATATTGTCAGAAATATTCAAGACAATGAGGCAGAAAAGAATACTAAATATTGTTATTGTATGAAATAATTAGCTTTATATATGATTAGGCCACATGAAAGAAATAAGTAACTAAAGAAATAATTGAAATTAACATTTGCAAAAGGTTTATTACCTTGATTTTTATTAAAGGTTTCCTCTTGCTGCTTTACTCCCTGCCACTCCAGATCTTTCCTCTAAACATCAGTCATAGATTTTAATGTCATTCAACTGACACTGGGAATTTTAATTGTCAGTGTGACTGTTATAAAAAAAACTGGGTTGATCTGCCATCTGTTATGCAGCATGTATCATTCTTAGCAGAGTCAAATAAAGACAACTGCACAAGCAGGTATTATAGAACAGAAGTACCTTTGTAGGAAGACAAGCTTCTTCATACATACCAGAGCCAATTCTCAAGTGAATAATTTTGGAGGTGTGTTTATAAATAACAAAAGCCATCTGTATATAACTTAGGAAGAAGGAACATGGTGAAGTCTAACCTAGAGAACAGTGTTTTCCACATATAATTATGTTACAAAGATTAATTAAACCTCTCCACTGGAGTAGCAGATGTAATCCTATATTCTGGATTTAGTCACAGTCTGAGTGACTTTCCCAATGTATGGGAAACAAAACAAAACAAGAATCAATGGTTGTGTGTGGGGATGAATTCAGAAGCTGTGTTTCCGAGAATGTTGTTTTAATCCTGGGAAGTACTGCCTCCTTTTTTTTTTTAATGGATAGGTTAAAATGTTCAAATTGAATTACTTAATTATGCAGAACCAGATCCATAAAAGGGACTTAATTCCTATAATGTAGCTAATTTTGAGTGGCACCCGGCTTTTACAGAGGAATCCATGACCTTGAGCTATGGTCTACTGTCCTAGTAAAATCCATGGGAGAGCTAGACAGGTTAAAAGGAGAATAACACAGCCAGTACACTGAGCTGGTCTTGTATTTTATCCAATGATTATTTAGCATAAATAGCTCTGGAGCAGGGACTGGGACCTGGATCTTCCCATGTTTGGGTAAGAGGCCTGAGTACCAGGCTGGAAAAGTTAGGCATGTGCACTCTTTCTCTCTCTCGGTATGTCCAGATGAGCGTGCATATGTGGGGGTATGTGTTTGCTGTGATACAAATAGCAGCAGCACATATGTGTACCACTGCTTTGTGCCCCAGGGCACACCCCTCCACGCATGCTCTGGTGTGCGCCAAATTGTCCTGGGTGAGGTAGGGGAGAGGTTGGACAGAGTGGAGAGAAAGTAGTCATCCCAGGGTGAACAGAATGAAGTTCCAGGGAGGACAAAAAGATTGTTTGGGGTTGAGTGATCTACTGTGTTATTTAGGATGTTGGCACTCTGACCTGCTCCCCCACTTTGGAGATGAAAACACCCCTATTTTCAGGAGATGAACAAAAAGAAGGAGCTTTCCCATGATCTGCTGGGAAGTTAGAGACACAGAAGACCCAGGGGCTAAAAGTATGAGGCTTACCACCGTAGAAGCCACACCAGGCCTGCCTTTGGTGGTTCCTTTAGAATAAGGAGACTGGCTTCTCCTTGGGGAGCCCTGAGGCAGAGCTTTGCAAAGAAGTGTGATCTGTGACATGCACACACTAATTATCTTTGAAATTTAGACTTGACTTCACAGCCTGCCACATGGAAGGGAGTTTATGGGACTGATTCACTGCTTCATTACAAGGAATCCTACTTTTCTCTGATTTTAAAAAATCCTCAATTTTCACTTAAAAACAAGAAACCCCAGATACACATTTTTCTGTGAATTAGTGTTTTGTTTAAATCACAGAAAAATGTGGATTTGGGGTTACTTTTTTTAACCAAAAATTTGCAGTTTTTTTAAATAACACTCCCCCCAGGATCCCTGCTCATTAATATAATCTTACACATTGACTAATCCTGTTAAAATTGAACAGAATAAACTGGCAAAAATGGTGCCAAATTAGTTAAATGAAAAATATGCCTGTGCAATCAAGTCATTTTTACTAAAGAAATGTTCTAAGCATTGCTGTTTCAGTGACCCAGAACATTTGTCTGAGAGGTTCAGGTGAGCAGCTTTGCACAGTTTCCTGCAGTCCTGTATGGCAGGTGTGCTACGGAGCACCCTTTACTTTTGGACTTTACTGGGGGCTGAACTTTCTGCTTATGCTGAAGGTGAAGATTGAGTGGCGTTGTAAATAAGGATTATTTTTTTCCATTTTCCATTGAGAAAATAACCTAGGCCCAGGCTTTGGTATATTTTCCATGGAAGCCCACCTCTGACATCTAAGTAAAGTGTCTGCTGGACAACTGACATAGTATTGGGGCCCAGGGCTTCTGTGACACTACTATTAGGATGGGGAGGCTACCTAGGTACAGCAATCAAAGGCTCAGGCCTGTGATAAAATGATGGGGACAGAACTCCATGAGACAATTCTCAAAGAGATTTGCTTGTCTCCAAATTTGTTAATCTCTAAAAATTTGTTCATCTTTAACATGGAAGTAGCTGAGCTGTTCTACTGTAATTAAATTTGTGAGATTTAATGAAATATGCTGCTGTAATCTGAAAATACAAAATTTCAGCCAGAAGGTTATTTTAAGTGGTATATTAATAGTATCCTTCCAACAGAACTTTATTTCATAATGCCAACATTGGTACCTGCATGAGAAAATACTACGGTACAGTATGATGGCTGGGGCCTGTAGAATTCATGGAGTGAGTTCAGAGTCAGTTCTGTAATCTTACCTTCCCCTCTGGATATTAATCACACTTCACATTTTTCTCTCCATTAAGGAACATCCCTTTTTTGCCTCATTAAGGATTTCTTGCAATTTTTACTGAGGCCAGGTTTCCATGGACTTGGACACTTTCCAGGAGTTCGGAATTTCACTTAGCACCAGCAATTAATGTACTTATGACCAAGGGAACAATTATTGAAGAAAGTGAGAGCCAGAAAATTCCAAAAAAAATGTGTTTATTAACCCATATCCTTTTTAAAGACAGGTGTTAAATTCACAGAAATTAGATTATATTTAATATTTCTATTTGCCTAGAACATTGCTTCAGTTAAAAGGAAACCATAAGACCAAACAGCATTCTGAGTCATTTTTTTCTGTGAGTCCAAACATTTAATAAAAATATTTCTATATGCGTAATTCAATATATAACACTAGATAGTAATGAAACATCTTCCTCATTACAATCCATACCTAGGAATAGCAAGACCTGCAGTGTGTGATGGCCTTTCTCAACAGGCCTCCTCACTTGGTGGTGAAGAAAATTACTATTGTCTGTATGAAACCATTTTTGCATCACCCTGAGTTTAATAAAGCAGGCTTTCATTGCCTGTTAACAAGCTGAGCTATTGCCAAAGAGTGTTTAAGCAGACAAATGTTGTCAAAGTTCCTTCCTTGCAAAAATATTTGTGTGGTGTGTTTTCTGTGTTAATGTTAGTTCTAATGCTGCCAAAACATATGTTAATTATTTTATTTAACATACTAATCACTCCATTCATCCAGCACATAGAAAAATGTCAAGGAGAATAAGTAACAATAGGTGGAGCTCAGCACGCCTACAGTACATTTAATCAGGTAAATTTGCAATAAATTCCTATCAGAAGGTAAAAGGTACCAAGAAGTAGAAAGCATATAAATGTTTTGTGCTCACTTCCTAGGCCCAGCTTGTTTCTTAGGTCACATATATAATTAAAATCACAACCAGGATATAAAATACTATGGCAAAATAATCAACTTCTCCTTTGCCATTAAATCGAAGTTTATGAGCACATGCAAATTATTTACAACTCTGAAAGTTATTTAAGGTGTTTTGAATTTGGAAAACAATTTATGTAATATGGGATGCATGGAGCTGAACAGAATTTGGGATGTCCACATAAAATTAAGTTTCAAATGCTGAAGTTGAGAATGAGGAGGAACCTCAACAATGCAGTGAAAGGGGGAATCTTGCAAATGGAGCTAAAAGGTATGTATTGTCCAAATTTGTTAAAAATTAAACATGTTGTTTTTCTTAGAGCATGTGCCAAAGGAAATAATGTGCTTCAAGAAAGACTTGGGTAAGACTTTACTGAAGCAGCTCTCTCAACACTGGTAACATTTCTTTGCATTGCAGATTAACCTTAAATGTTATCTAAAAGGTTAGGTAGACTTTTCAGGGTAGATTATAGCTTTCTAAACTAAGCTATTTCACAGCTCCTGGTAGGTTGAAGAGGAGATATGTTGGTGAAAAATGTGAGACTGGACTGTATTGGCAGCCTTTATGTCTTTGGGAGATATTACAGCCTTGCATGAAAATATCCCTATAAATGTTGATGGTAGGTCTGGTTTTCTCAACAGCTCAGACCCAAACAGTAATAGAGCTTTGAATTTTGGGAGTTAGAGTGGTGTGGGTGGTACTGTTTAAAACAAAAGAAAAAAAAAGGTATTATCTCTTGCATTTTATTTTTAGGAACTCCCACTAAAATAGAATTAAGATGTTTTCTATGGTTCTTTTTAATATAGCAGATTTATGGCCAGATTAATTTAGAAGGATGAAATATGTAATGCATGGAGTTGAACTGGATTTAGGTAGGCCTTAAGTGCCTAAATTCAAAGTTGTAATCTCAAAGAAGACCTGATTCAGAGATTGTCTAACCATGGAAAGACCTACAGTTACAAGGATTTTGTCCTTTTACCCAACAGTTTTATCCAGGGTAAACTTCCAGACGATCTTCTGACTTCTGCCGATGCCTAGAAGGGCATTGGTCTGAATAGCTAGTCACCTCCAGATCCAGATATTAAGTTCTTTGTGTGGCTTGGTGGGCATGATCTGAGCACAATTACCACATGCTGAAAGGAACAGGACACACAAAATGAAGCTTCCAAAAGAGAAAGACAGTAATGCTACCACTGCTAGTCACTATTTTTAAGAGTCTAGTGGTTATATCGTAAGAGGTTTTCCACCTGAGGGAATTGAAACCCACATCTTCCATTTCATAGGAAAATGTCTTGGCTATCAGACTAGTTCACCCACCCCATACTAAGCTGGAGAAGAAAGTACTCTCTATATTCTGTTGAAACTGCATCACATAGTAGAAAGGAATGATGTGCATGGCCAGAAAGATAGAGAGTAATGAAGCCTGGTCTGGTAGCTTAGTGGGAGTATCTTAATTAGGCAGTGGAGCTCTGGGTTCAAGTATTCCCAGGTCTATTCCTGCATTTTATGTTAACCAGGCTTTGGTAAAAAAGAAGAAATAGCTCTTGAGGGCAAGAACCTGGGTCTTCCCCTTCTACCCAGGTGTCCTACCTATAAGGTTACAGTGTCATGCATTTTCTTGTGATCTCTCTCTCTCATCTACCTCCCTCCCTCCACCTAGAATATTCCATTGTTTTGAAAGAGTGTCACAGTTTGGAAAGAAGAACATGCCCCCATCCTCCCAGCCTAGTACAGCCAGCTAATTGTTAGAGCACTATTGTGTAAAAAAGGAAATAAAAATGACATTTCCCAAGTATGAAGTAGGCACAGAACCCTAGCCTTCCACTTGGTAAATATTTCCCTTTTTTATATGCAAGTTTGCATGGTGGCTACTTTTCTGGCTATGGATTTATTTTATGTATTTTTAAAAGTGAGTTGTATGCAATTTGTTTGGGCTCTGGAAGGAGGTTTTTCTATGCAGGTCTTAGTCAACTGGCTAAGCAACACACAAGGGCAAAATTGCCTTTTGGTTAGCTGCAACAGCTCAGTTAGTTTATGTATTTTTGTGAACCACCATTCGGAGACATCTGTTTTTCCCCAGGAACTGTACAGACAGCCAGTTCAACATACAAATTCCACTCTGGTGTCAGGAGCCGAAAAGTTAGATATTGCAGCACTGAAATTGTGAGTCCCCTGATGGATGTATCCTTTTCTAATGCATTATGTGGGAAAGGTGAAAACACTTAGACCAAATTAAATCTATGGAACGTTAAATGGGGTTAAAGTTAGAACGTGCTATGAGCAGTCACACAATAAACATTAATGCCATTTCTTGCTTGCATAGCTCTGACTTGCCACTAGAGGGCTTGTGATCAGGGGCATGGCTAGGAACCAGAACCCCTGGGCTCTATCACTGTTTGGGAGGAAAGGGCTGGGAGCGTTGCATCCTGGAATGCTGCAGGTCTTCATATTGTTTGTTTTATCTCTGTGCAGCAGACTGAAGTTACCCAACACAAGCTAGGTAGCATGGCCCAGTTAACCTTTTCCTGAAGTGGCATAACTTTAAGATGCTCAGATGACATTTAGCATGAGTTAATGTTGACACACATCTTAAATGTCCTTAGTATAATCTAATTATAACATGTAACTGAATTGGCTTCTTACTGGCTTAATCTAATTCCTTAAATTAGCTGCACCTGGGAAAACAGAAAAGTCTGGCATCTCAATTAGTTCTCAGGGGGTGCATCTATACATACAATGAATGTGAATAAATATACTCCCCCTCAAAACTAATCCTGATGTCACTGTCTACATGTGTGGTTAAGCACAATGATTTACTGCACTGCTGGATACCACCTGAATCTAATGGGACTATCCAGCAGCACAGTAAATTAATCTACTGTACCCTAATTGCCATGCATGTGCAGCATATTAGTCTGCCATGCAGTAAAGTGTCTCATGTAGATGTACCCAGGAAATACCTGACAAGTTCAGTTTTTTTCAGAGTTGAGCTGGAGGAAATGTCAACTCTTAACTTTTTACTTTCATGCATTTGGAAAATGAAAAGAAACAAAACTGAATTAGGATAAGGTTCTTTTTGTACTGTGAGTTGTTAATCTGTCCCCCTCCTAACATACACTGAGTTTCAGGCACTCTGTGCCATGGTTAATATGTCAAAAAAAAAATGGAAATACCAAAAGCAAATTAGTTTTCTTTGTGCTCTGTGGTATAGTTGAGGGCTGAAATGCAGTAGTCATTTAAAAGAGGAGAAAGCTAGATAAATACTATTCATGTACCATCTGTGTTTCTCACCACATCCCTAGTTACTGTCCTCAGCATAGAGCTTCATAGAAAGAAGAAGGCATTCTCAAGGCAGGAAAAAAAAGTAAAGGGAAACAATCCCAGTGTCTTGCCCAGAGGGAAGGAGGCTCTCTAGATCTTCTTTTCATTCCTTAAACATACACAGTCAAGGGGATAACAAGCAGTGCACACTGCTGTTTATCTATGGAGCCAAGATACCTATCTGTTATTCCCTGGCATAGAGTGCAGGGATAAGGCATGGCTGGTCACTTGGCTCACAGACACTTATGTCTGTGTCAGGGCCAGGAAGAGATCAAAGAGCCAAAACCTGCTAGCCATTGATGTTTTTATCAAAAACTCAGTTTAGTAGTGAATCTGTCCCAGTACATCTAAATTATCTTATGTAAAACATCTTATTTGACATATAGTTCACAAGACTTTCATTGAATTTGCTGCACAGTAGTGTAGCTCAGGATGACTAAAATATCTGCAGTATAGTTCTGCTTTATAATTGGGATCCTGGTTTTCACTGATTAAAAGAAAAAACAAAACAACCCCAATTTTTGGATATAAAAAAGTAACCCAAAATCCACATTTTCCATGATTAAAATGAAGTGCCACTAATATATGCATATTTATAGTGGTATTTAATTTAATCATGGAAAAATGTGGATTTGGGGTTACATCTTTTTAAATCCAAAAATTGTGAATTTTTTATCAGAGAAAACCAGGATCCTTGATTTTTACAAATAACTAGCATTCATATGGATGTTCATATGCTGAAACAGTAAGGTATTGTCTTCAGTGGCCCAGCTTGATATGAAAAGGCAGCCTAAGTAGCCTTTAGCAAGCATGTTTTGTTGAAAGCACATCATTGCATAAAGGGACTGGCCATGCTTACACCTTAAAGATGGTGGTAGCTTCAGTCCACTACATTTTATGTATCCCATGTCTGAACAAAATTGGTATTTTGCACACTTAGTTCAGTTTATAGTTGATGTCCTCATGGCACATCACCTTGAAAACCAATGTTCCAAAATAAGCTGATTTTTGTTCTTCATGTACAGAAACTGCATTTCTATTAAAGTATTTTTAAGGACATTGTTGTAGATAACTCACATCAGTTATCAATGTCTTTGTCACTTTGACTGGATTACTTCAGGATGCTCTGTAAGACATTAGGCTGAACACAATTTTGAAACTGTCTAATGTCTGATTCTGTCCACAGAAATTGCATTACACCTGCTTCCATTGGCTTCCAAATTGTTTTTGTCTACAAATCTGTTTGTTGGCTTTTGTGTCTTAGCAGTCACATTTCTCCTTTTAATAGACTGCAAGACTAGGTACACACATTCAAAAATCCTGAGGTGGAATCGACCTAAGTACCCTGTTTTTCTGTAAGCAGTGTAGTTCAGATTGGTAGCGAACAGAACACACATTTGCAATTTGGTGGGGTGGAGGGGGGGTGCAAATCTTAAACCAGGTTCTGCCATTTTAAAACGAGTCTATTTGTGCCAAATTTCTGTTCTGTTATGGGTATAAATTGGTTTTGTGCACTGAACTTCTTGTCTGTTACAGGTATAAATCAGTTTCCAATCACTTGTAAACATAAACACTTATGTGAACTAAATGTGTAAAGTTTGTACCTGGCCCAACAATCAAGATCAGAGGTGCTAAAGCTAACAAGTTACAGATTCAGGAAGAGCCATGGTAGGAAAGAGGTTTACAGGAATTCTTGACTCTAGAACTTGCTGCACCAATAATGCTTAAATTCATTTTCAGGACATAGTACCCAGCCTATATGATTTCATAAGGTTTCCCAGAAGTGGGGCAATAGACATTGCTCAGTGCATTTTGAAGATGATGGGGTTGGGAAATTTGATTGTTATATTACATATAAAATTCAAAATTGCTTTTATACTGGTGTGTACTTATAAAGCTTTTATAAGTACACACCAGTACTTTATATACCCCACACTTTTTTAATCATAAAAGGAAATCTCCTTGAATGACAATAAAAATGATAAAGGGGTAGAAGGCAAGCCTTATGAGGAAAGACTTAGAAAACTAAGCATGCTTAGCTTGGAGATAAGGTGTTGGGGGAGGGAAACACGATAGCATTCTTTAAATATCTGAAAGGCTGCCATAAAAAAGAGGAAGAATAACTGTTCTCTCCTGCCACAGAAAGCAGGATGCAAAACGATGGTTTTAAATTGCAGCAAAGTAGACTTAAATTAGATATCAGGGAAAAATTTTCTTCCTCAGGAGGAATAGTAAGTCAGTGGAATAGTCCGCCCAGGGAAAATGTAGAATTTATTTCATTGGAGGTCTTCAAGTAGAGGCTGGATAAGCGTTGAACAAGGACAATTATAGAGCAGTATTTTTCCAAGGGTTTTAAATAAATGACCCTTGAGGTCATAGGAACTGCCTTTTTTTTTCTGGAGGGAGCCTAAGATGATGGACATGTGAAAAGTTTTACACATTTCAGGTGACAGCCCTCTTCCTGAGGGGAGTCAGGGTCCTTGGGCCCCCACATACTTGGCACCTATGCTTGAGATCCTTCCAGCCATTTGAGTTTACATCTGAACTAAAAATTTTAGAGATTAAAATTAGCATGCAGGAGCAGATTGCTTGTACAAGCTTATGTTCTGGAATAAAATCATTGAGATTAATGACAGTGTCATTTATCATTAAGTTCTGATAACTGCTTTAAAGGAAAACTTGTAAACACAAGATTTTGTGACTATGGAAACTTTCAAATGAACAAGAAATATAACCACTTTATTCTTACTTTTTTCCCCCTAATCAGATACTTGTACTTCTGTTTCAACATATGATTAGCAATCTCATTGCCAGTCTTGAATTCAAGAACTTGAGCAAACCTGGTGGATTTATAAGCAATTACACTTGCTTTGAGTAGATTTTAATTTTTGGATAAAGATTTCAATGCTAAACAGAAGATTTTTCAGAAAGAGATTACACTTGCATTGTGTTGTGCAATAAAGAACACTGTATATTAATATTGGTGAAGAGATTTGCACACTGAGAGGCTTGTATGTATGATTATGTGCACTCCACAGAAAACCATAAGTCCTCTGTAGGTTTTCTCACCTCATCCTATTACAGTACATATCAGAATCCTATGACCTTAGAAGGCAAGAGTAGGAATGGGAGGGAGAAAAAATTAGTTTTATATTGTTACTCATAAAATAAGCATCAAGTTAGTTTTCTGCAAGGGGATTTAACACAGCTGAATGGTTAAAGAAAGCAAAATAAAACATCATGTTGACCTAATGCAAAGAGACTATATTGCCAACTATTAAATTTGTTAGGAATCAGAGGATGCCCCTGGCAAAAGAATACTCCCAAGAAGCCAAAATAATTCAAAACATCCCACTGGGCAGGCTCAAGAGAAATTTGTAAGAGGCAGCAAGAGAGCCTAGGTCCTTTAGAAATTGGAGTTAATCTCCTTATTAAAAGATACTGTGCTAGTTGATTAAGACATCCTTATTTGATGGCTTTTGGTTGCATACAAATGAAGCTGAATCATTTTAAAGCAAACTGCTCCAGTTTAAAGTACTTTGTGGTCAATGTGTGGCTTAAATTGTTTTATACATTAACCTTTAAACAGGGTAGTGAATTGGAAAGCGATGTACACAAATACTTCTTACAGTTTGGGAGCAGTTAGTTGGAACTACAATATAAATTTACTTCAGTGCTGCAATTATTCGATCTGTAACTGAAGTAGTAATGTAGTAATGCGATTACAGGAAAATGCCTGTGCAATTTTAACATTATCTAAATTAGCAGTGAACTCTGGTAGGAAAAGAGAGGATAGATTTTTGAGTTAAGTTCTAAAAACATAACTTAATATCTCAGTATTTTGTTTATTATTTGAATTTACTTTCCTCTTTTTACCTTCTGTTTCTAGGGGCTGCCATTATAAGAATAAGAATTTTTCAGAATTTTGATGCTAGTGATTATAGTTTAAATCCAGTTTTGAGGAAAGCTGCTTCTGTGTGGAGGATGAATTAGGGTCTAAAATTATGCAGTCTGCAATGGCAAACCAGAATAATGCCATACATTTTTATTATTATTTTAATTATAAAATGCTCTGTGATTTTATAAACCTACCAATTTATGAAACAGTATAAAACTGTTTCCTTTTAATACAGCAATCCAGGCTTGCTAGTTGCTGTGGTTCCTGCCTGGGCAAAGCATTTCCAGTTGCTTCTCATGTATAGAGATATCAAACCAAAACATTTTTTCCTCTTTTCAAGGAGAAAACCCCTTGCATACAAAGAAATCTCCATCTGATTTGTTCGCTTGTCCCATTACCTTCCTTGTTGTAACCAATCAGCATTGCTAGACATGTATATTGAAAATGTAGGTATAGAATGAGTGACAGGCAAATCTTTCATCTCCCATCTAGCAAATAAACAGGTCATCATCAGGCCAGTGAGAGGTATAAAAGCACAGAGTTGGCAAATTTGGGATATAATGAGACACAGGACAAGCTGTGGCTCCTGTAGTAAAAGCATGACCAGGCATAATTTCATTTTAAATAGCCATAAACAGATATTTATAGTACCATAAATATGACTTAGGACACACATCTCTCATTTAACATAAAAAATGATATTCTCAAAAGAAATCTATGTAGGAAAGCAGGTGAGAGCACATTATGCAGTCATTTTTCTATACTTTGTTACATGAGAAGTGCATTACATCCGTTATATAAACCTCTGATCATTTATTAATGTTATCATTTGTGGTGACTGAATAGGGCCAGGTCTTTTGTTTCTGTTACACCGGAAAGTATTTTGTTCTACAGGCTTCAATGCTTTGTTAAATAATTTTTGTTTAGTTTACCTTCTGCCTGACCATTCAGAAGAACTTTGCATGTGCTTAAGATTTGTTTAAGGGATCAGTGGACCCCAGCTCACAGACAGTGAGGCACACTGTGGCCAGGTACAGACATTACACTTTTACAGGTATCAATGCTTGGAAATAAATCTAAAATCATAACACTACAGAAATTTGGGTGCACATAGATTGGTTTAAAAATGGCAGAACCTGGTCTAAGATAGATCTGGATTGATAGCATGCACTCAAACTTAATCAATTTAGGTTAGATCGGGGAGTTGAGCTTCTGTTCTAGATCCCCTGATTCAATCATAGATTCATATTAGGTCACTGACCTTCAGCATCCCAGGCACCTTTGTGGCCCCTTGCTAGCCCTCCTCTTGCAGCGAGGAGCTCTACTACTCGCCCTGTACTCAGCTGCTCTGGCTAAGTGCCCAGCCAGCCCTGCCCCACTCTGTCAGAGCTGAGTCAGCATAATGGCTGACAATAACAGAGGGAAGGGGCAGAAGTGGTGCTAGGCTCCCTAGGGCTGTGCCTGCTCTCAGAGGGCATGGGAATCCCCGGATGGGTGTGCAGGAGCAGTGGTAAATTTAAGCTAAAGTAGATCATTAAAATTGCTTTGAATCCATAGATTCCCATGAACCCGATAAGCTGCCTGCATTCACAAGTCATACATTTTAGGAACCCAGTCAACCTCAATTCAGTACTACTTTTATTTGTACTTTTCACTTTGTGTGTTCACAAGTGAAGGAATGAAGTTGTACTTAAAGGATACGTATAACTGCTCTGACTGCCTGTAACATCACTAACAGATTTTACATTGTATAGCTTTTTTAAAGGTTTTCTTTGGGATTCCCCTTAGTAGTATTTGAGGTTGCCATGGACTGATTCCTAAAATTTTTAAAAAAGCTCTATCTGTGGATCATTTTTGCCTTTTCTTTTGCTTGTGTCCATTTGAAGCACATAGCTTAGGAAATGGAAATATAATAGACCGATTTTTGAGAAATGTGAAGGAAGTTGAATAGTTAAACACTATAAGTCATCTTCAGTATTCAAATTCTTCCTTTTCTGACTATAAGCATTCTATAAAACTTTGTTCTCATCTCCCTAGGCTTCACTCAAATGCTGAGTTTCAAAAAGAGTTTTTTTCATAAGCAAGTCTTTATTCACCATACAATATGTAGATTGTGGCTATATTTTAAAAGATATTACTTGTACTCCAAAACTCTTTAAAAATCTCGCTCTCTTTTTATCATTATTATGGTGATGAGATATTTTTTTAATCATCTCACAAATCATTCTCTGTACTATCAGAATTTCATGGACTAGATTTAAATGGTGATTTTTTTTCAAACTTTTAAAGAAAAATTAAGGCACAGAAAAGATAACTTGAAATCCAGAACCTTTCCCAGCATGATCTAAGTCTACATACACTGTGAAAAGCCTAAAGCTCATCTCCTTCTTGCAATTTGTTTTATTAACTAACAAATTAGTAATAAGATTACTACGTGTTATTTGCGTTACCAAAATGCCTGAGTCACAGTTGAGAACCCCATCATCTCAAATACCGCACAAGCACAAAACAAAAAAAGGTCATGATTATGACCCTTTTACCCTGGCAAACAGTGTGCATGCCATAAGTCTAAGGAGGGAGAAGATGGGTTTGAGGATGGGTTAATCTAAGAAGTTTTTTGTTTTTTTAAGAAATCCATTTTAGGGTCAATGTACAGGAAAAAAATATAACGTAATAAAAAGATAGCAAGACAACTATTGTGACTACACTATCTTAGCTCTTCTACTAAGAGGAAGGTAAGAATAGCAGAGAGCAGATATAGACTGGACATTAGGAAGAACTTCTTCACAGTTAGAGTGGCCAAAGTCTGGAACAGGCTCCCAAGGGAGGTGGTGCTCTCCCCTACCCTGGATGCCTATCTCTCCTCCTTCAAGAGGAGGTTAGATAGGCATCTAGCTGGGGTCATTTAAACCCAGCACTCTTTCCTGTCTATACAGGGGGTCAGACTCAATGATCTATTGAGGTCCCTTCTGACCCTAACGTCTATGAATCTATGAATGAATCTATGAATAATATAGCTTTGTGTAATTCCAGAGGAAGAGAGACTCCTTTATAAAAGACAATGATTTTCCCTCTTTTTTTACATCCTTTGGTTTTCAAATTAACATAATAATACACAAAAGGAGTTCAGGTTCTTGTAGAATAAAACCATTTAGTAGGTATAGGAGAATCTCAATAGCCCCTTCTGAATATGAGCTCACAATGCATTCTGCTTTCTCTAGCTTTCTCTAGAGAAATGTCAATTCAGCTTTCTCTAGTTCATGCTTTTGAGGCAAAATTTAATGCAGCTCATGAAGAGTGAATATTTGGTGGAGCCCAGTGCAGAAGATGTGGAATCTCTGCTTGTGGACACGGGCTGCCTGAAGAAGAAGGGGTTGTTGCCTTCTCTTATACAGCCTTTGATGGAGAAGCCATTACTTACTGATGATCCCCCAGAGTCATCATCTTGTATCTTAAGCACTAAAGAGTAAGTCTACAGTGAGAGCTGTGTGCATGACATCACCTTTTTTCTGTGCTTAAAATGAAACACTACTTATATAAGTTGCCCAAGACAGGGTACTGTTTTGTAGCCCATGCCTCTGCCAATCAGGGTATGGGGTTGAGGCAGCTACCCTGGAGACAAGACAGCAATGCTCTGCCCCTCAGAGCTCAGTTCTGACCCTTGTGCCTTCTGGCATCCCAGGTCCAGCATGTGGTGTAGCCTAGAGCTCCCCCTGGCTGCTGTAGGGAGGCAGAATAGGGCAGGAGTAGCCCTGCACTGAACAGCTCCCACTGGCAGCAAATTTGCTTCTGATGGGTGCACTCGTAGGTGGTGGAAGGCCAAAGCTAACGGGGCTTATCCTACAGGGCAGCCCACGTGCAGGCTCTGGGCAGCTGCAGCGGGGAGGAAGGGATATGACCACACAGCTGCAGCCTGCAGCAGCCTGGTGGCATGCAGAACACTGCCCACTGCAGCAGGTAAGTCTGGGAAGGGTAAGAGGCATGAGGTGGGGGAAGAATGAGGCCTCTACAGTGAAGGTGGGAGTGGGGCAGAGGCAGGGATGAATGGGGCCCTGGGGCCAGGTCACAGGACACTTGGAGCTGTGGGTGGCTCTTCCAGAGGTGTAGGGGAAGGGGGACTCCTGTCACTGTGTACACCCCAGTGGAGGCAGGCTGCTGCAGGGGTGGAGGTGGGTTGTTGCTGTAGGATGGGCTCTGTGCCCTGCTGCTGCTGCCCAGGAGTAGTACGACACTGTGTGTCTGCCTCCCACTGCGTCGCATCTCCTGCTCACCTGGCAGCAGCAGGCACATGGCATTGTGCCATTCCTGGACAGCAGCAGTGGGGCACAGATCCCAGCCCGTAGTGGCAGCCCAACTCTGTGATGCCTCACGCATGAATTTAGGGGGCATGTGTCCCCCTGTGCCTCCTCTGGGGAGTGTGCCATGGCGGGAACTCCCCTACACCCCTCTGGATGAGCTGTCTATGGCTCCAACTGTCTCACAACCTGCCCTGGGCCTCCATTCATCCATGCCTCTGCCCTACTCTCTCCCACAGTGTGGGGGCATTGATCTGCCCCCCCCCCCCATGTCCTTTCCCCATAGGAGACTTATCCGCTTAGGAGAAGTGTGTGTGTTTGTGTGTGCATGTGCACATTCAGCCCCCCAAATAATATTTTCTCCCTCCACCTATAGGTGTATATATAGATGTACTCCTTGGAAAAGCTTACTGCAACTTATATTACTGCACAGTAAGTTTAAAGCACATTAATAGCACATGTAGATATTCCCATCAGTTACTAAAACAAAGTCTCAAATCGAATCAGCTCTTGCTGACTCAGTGACTATTTGGTGACAAAAATCTGTCAGCTGTCACATCTAGGGCTATCTAAGTCTTAACATCATCACTAACATATTGTCTCCATAAGCTGCTGCTTGCAACCCAGCCCCTACTGCAGGCTGCAAATCTATGCACCCAACTACAATCATCAGTTGCTATGGAGGAAATAGGGACTGAGGCAGGCAGTAAGACTGTGGGGACACCTCCTCTGCTGCCACAAATGGAACATGCTATCCATTTCTTGAGATGCTATGTCCTGGATCCAGGATGTCCACAGGCCAGATCCTGCAGCCCACAGGAGGAGTGCGGTTGTGAGCAGCAGCTCATGGCAGCAAAAGCTTACTGACTCTTGTAGCAGAAGATAGTAAAAGGAACAAAAAAGCAGAAAGAAAATATTCATATTGCTGAAAGGATTAGTCGAACAGGCAGTGAAGTTTATAAAGAAATCCAACTAGGAATCAGAGCATCGTCAGTGAGAACTGTCATATGTATACATGGACCATAGTTTCCCAACCCCTTCTCTACTTTTCCCTTATCCATTATTGTATCCTTGTGTACCTAGTTTCCTCTTTCTGTAATTAGACATAGACATATAAAGTACTGTAAGTCTTTCCCATTCTCCTTATTTAATAATCCAATATTTTCCACATCAGTTATCAGAGGTGTGTCTTAAAAAAACTAGCATGTCACTAATGAAATATCACATATATATTGTGGTGTTTCATTTTAATCATGGGAAAAATATGGATGTTGATTTACCTTTTTATATTAAAAAATTGGGCATATTTTTATTAGAGAAAATCAGGATCCCTGGTGTTAAGCAACCTATTGATTTAACAGTGTGTTCACATAGATCTGCCTCTTCCATCATATACCTACTCAGGTATAATGTGCAGCCTGAAATTTCTGTATCTAGTCAGATGTTTTGTCTCCATTTTTCATGTCACTTCTACTGCTACCTCAAAAACTGTCATTGTTCATTTTTTCTAATCCTTACAATTAAAACAAAAGGACATACTTCCCTTCCAGAAAACTTACATGCAAACGTGTCTTACAAACTCACATGGTTTCTGTTCTCTCTTTGATGATGTCTTTGGTCTGTGTTTCTGTGTAATACACTTGACATAACTTCTTTTTTATTACCTTTTCTCTCTTACGTTACCAAAGACCCAAGAACCTTTGGGAAGCTATTTTAATGTGTATGTTTTAATGTTTATATAGAGCAGTAGCTTGAAAATCTTGCTTCTGCTCTACTTCTTTGAGATTATAGGAGACGATTTAGGAATATGTTGTGCTTTGTTGACACTACTCTGCCCATTATTGAGAATCATTTAAATATAGATATGAAAGATATGCATTAGTGTCTTGTAATGGATGAAGAGCAGGCTATCCCTAGAGCCACAACTTAGTCCTAACCCATAAAATATTAACACGAATGATTTAACAAATAGATATAACATCTGGGAGTTACAGTTATCTCTTGTGTTATTCAAATGCGTTCAAAAGTCCCACCAACAAAGCATTTGGCCTCAGGTATATTCAGAATGCAATGGTGGCTCAGTCACAAGTTATTTATAAATATTCCACCTATATTGAGATAACTAGTGACAATAAATCTTTTCTTGGTTGCATGGAAGAGGTTTCACAACATCAGAAGGATTGTTTGCTTTTTTGTTGTTTCACTGCACTTTACTGATCTGGGTTTATTAAATTTCCTTCTGTTCTTGTGGATTGGCAGAAGTTACAGAAATCAAAGAACAAGTAAAATATCTTTCCTTCTGGATGGTCTTGGACTGTGTTATGGTTCAAGAACAGGAACAGAAGGAATGATTCCTTTTCCTACCCTTATGACTTAGCCCTAGAATCTACATGATCTATATATATCGTTTTTTTCTGTGTGCAAAATGAGGAAAATTATACTTAACAAAGCTGTGGAGTGTGCTTCATTAAAATTTCTCTATAGATAAAAAATACTATAGAGATATAGAAGATATTGGCCAGCAAGCATTTTCATCAGAACTGATCCTTTTTTTATGAAAAAGTCAAGGATGAGCAGGTTGAGAACATGACTTTAACTTTGCACTGCCTGCATTTTTATTTTTTTTGTTCATGGATGGTTGTAAGATGACTTCTGGGACATTGTTAAACATGTGCCTTACTTTTATCTCTAGTAATACCACATGCTATCTTGACCTGTACAACACACAATTAAAAACATTTTAAAAGTATGTGTTCTGTTTTAGTACATTTTATGCCATTGGTGTGAATATACTAAGAGGCAGATGGTACTCCCAATAAGTTATTCATGAAGGATTTGCTTTGTATCAGCACTCGTTTGCTAGTCAGATCCTGTTAAAATCTTTTTTCCCCCTTTCTTCTCGATGTAAGTGTCCAGTGGGATAAAATTAATCTTCTCTACCATATGTATTAGCCTGTATAGATACAATAATGTGATATGCTCTCTAGATTTCTTTATTCTGAATAATTTTTATGAACTGATTTATCCTTTATATAGTTTGTGATTCTGTGAGCATATGATAGCTTAACTCCTACAACTATTCAGTTTGCCTTATTTTAAAATTAATGGCAGTATTGTGATCATTAAAAAACTAATTGCAAATTCAAATAGATATTTGGAAATATCTTTTTCTTCCGATTGTTTATGAAATACAAATTTAAATCTCCAATCCTCCAGGCATCTTGCACAAGGAAATAATTATATGGAGTCAGTGAGATAAGGACTTATTTGCTTGCTGAGCCATATATCTCATCTGTATAGTGGACTTTGTAGAAAGTACAGTAGTTCAGAATAAGTCCATTTTGTTTTCAGAACTTGACTTTTTTACACTGAATGCTATCAGGGTTACTGTTAAATATGAATTGTATTGGTGGCAGATTTTATGATACAGACTCATCACTTGGGGCTATGGTTCAGTTAGAGTAAAAAGTGAAAATCAGTAGGTGTTTTTAAATCAGTTATTAATTTAGTAAGTACTCTAAGAAAACCTCAGGCTGTTAACTGAGTAAGACTGAGTTGTGAGGACCAGCTTATTGCATATTGCTCAGTGCATCTACACATGCATTTACTGCACAGTAAGCAGTTTTTATTCTGGCATCTACACATACAGCCATTAAACCACACTACTGCTCTGTGTGGACTGACTTAGGGCTAAAGTTAGCCCCAAGTCAATCCATACACACAGTGTTACTGCACAGTAAGGCATCTAGAGGTGCATTACTTCACAGTAACTAATCAGGCATGATGCATATATCAAATTTATGCCCAAATTGGCATAAGTCACCATAGTTACTGCACAGCTTGGGTGTGTGCATGTGTAGATGCATGCCCGCATGCACAGTTTACTTTGCTATAACCTAAATTACTGTGCAGTAAATGTGCATGTGTAAATGCACCCACGGAGAATCTGAAACTCTTTGCATGAGCTATACTAGCACAATGATCTTTGTCAAAAGTGGAATTTAACTTACATGCCTACTATCATAACCAAATCAAGTGCGTGTTCCTGACACAATAGACTGCCCTCCAAATGATTGACATCATCTTAAATTTGGTGTGTTCCGCCTAATTAAGTATTCCTACTTGGCAGTTTGTAATTGGCTACTCTAAAGGTATAAAAGTTTGCATCGTTTCCGCCCAAGTCGGAGAGCTCTGAACATGTGGTAAGGTACAGAGGACCTCACCACGCACGAGAGAAAAACTGGTGGATTGATCACCTACCAACATCTCCCCATCTGTTCCCGATGTATTCCTAGCCCTGCATGCTTGTTGTGCTTTCAAGTTCATCTTGCAAACTCGTTGCGTTATCTTCCTTTTGAAACTATGCAAGCAACTTTACTGCCTGTGTCACAGCCACCAGGGGCGTAAGTAAAGCTTAAGTAAAAGTAATTTTTGCAACCAATACGCTGTATCTCACCTCTCCATCCACCAGCCCACCTGACGTCTGCTTAATTAACCGGCATTTCCCTTGGTCGGCCCTGACCAGTCGGCTGGCCGAGACAGCTACATAGCCACATAGAGAATTATATAAGCCTATAGCTTATTTGTCTGTAAGTCAACATAGTCATTATCCATTTTCAAGTGAAAATGATGTTTTCCTTTCAGTTGATGACACATATTTTATTTTTATTTAGAATGGCAGGTTTGAAGTTCAGTGCCAGCCTCCCTAATTAGGAGGCCTTGAAGATCTTAGCCTTGAGGTTGTTCAAGCAGAAAAAGTATTCACAAGCACAAACGTATTTTATCTCCAGAACATGTATGCTTCTGTTGTATAACTGCACTTGGTTCTTATAGAGATGTACCCCGTTAGCTTCAGGCAAACACTGTGAGTAGCATTTGTATTCAAGACAATGGCCACCCATCAGTGTAAATTCCTGCCTTCTATGCAAGGTGCATCTTTTGATCTTTTCAGAAAGAGCTGGAAAATTGGTTGGTATTTGCAAGACTTTCAGCTGAGAAATGTCAATAATGCAATCGTGCTGAGACCAGTACATGGAATTGGCTTGATGGCGTGGGGCCTGGTGATGGTTAGAGGTGCAAGCATGAAATGTGTATCTTTTGATTACATAGAATGAAGTTAAAGGGAAAGAATTGTACACAAGACTTGGGGTCAATAGACTGTATCGCAAAGACTTACTTAATATGGCAAATCAGCAGGAAGTACAGGTGTGCAGTTGTATGCTTTTCTGGAAAGCATTTCACACATCTGGAAATGTGAGTTTCAGAACACCAAAAAGAGTACAAAATATGAAGAAATTAAACATGCTTAGTGTTCTTTAGCAAATGTGAATAAATATATAAAATAATAATATATTTTTAGTGATGCTTTCTCTCTCTTTTTGTAGGTGTTTGCAATTCTACAGTGTTTAATGTGATTTACTGCAGGTCACTTCTCCCCATCCACATTAGTTCTACAAATAATGGAAAATAATTACCCCATGTTTTTAATGACTATTATTCTGTTGTTATATATATTCATTGTTAATCCATTAATATAAAAAGATTAGTAGTCTTTTTTCTTGGTTTTTCCATATTTTCTTAATCAAAAAGACTGTTTAATGAATGCATATATTTCTCTTTCCTCCTTCATGCACAATACTATTTTTAATGCTGCATTATTCAAAAGTTACATTTTTAATAAACCTGTAAAAATGTCAGGATGCTTATCGAGTATAAAGGCATAAAGTACAATATCACAGGTCTCAAAAATATTGTGATACCTCTCTAAAAGGCTTAATTTTAATACAGTATAAAAAGAGTTCAAAGAGAAAAAAAGAACATGCCAAAGGAAAAAGGGGAAAGGGGAAGTTAAGTAGAAAAAGAATTTCAGTGCTGGTTCTTAAACTGGCTTTATGACAATACCAGGGTTTCAAACTTGTCCCATTGTGATCCTGGGGTAGGAGCCAACAGTCAGCTAGTTTTTGGCTCTAGCCTTCGGGAAGTCCCAAACATATCACATATTCATTTGAGGGTGCCACAGATATCAGCCTTAAAAAAAATTTGCATTACATGGGGATCATTTTGTGGCTGTTTTGCCATTTTATGGTGCCTTAAATTAGGTGTATGTGTAGCATATTGCCTTTTGTGTTTGGATACCTTGGCTACCTTAATTGCAGCAAAATATGTAATGTTTAGAGGGATTCTGAATCCCAGTGAACTTCCTAGGATATATTTTTTTGCAGGTTATGACAACTGGCTTGACCTTAGTTTGGTCTTGAACTCCAAACAGTCCTAGAAATCCCATATTTCTTATGAAAATGTAGAGGATATGCCTATTTTTTGAAGTGCACAGGTTGAAGGAGAGCAGAAAATAACCCTAAAGCTTTATTGGTTGAATTTTTTTTTTTTTAACTGATGGAGAAGTCTGTCATCAGCATTGACACTTTCCAATTTGATGCTACTGACTGGGGGCTTTATTAGTTAATTAAATATATGCAGATTACATGCACTGTTGCACATGATAGTAAAGAGAACACTGCTTGCTTCAGTGGATTTAAACTTACTTTGCAGAAATTATCAGATAATGCTAAATTATTTGAATGTAATGCTTCTTCCAAATCTTCAACTCATTGTTGGTAGTAGCCTCCCACACGTACCTACAAATATAATGGAGAATTCTTGCTCTGCGTGTGTGTGTGTGTAAGTTTTTAAAACTACTGTCTCAATAAGATAACTTTGAATCTGTAAATGAGGGTAAACTGATTGTTAGGTTTGAAGGACCAACAACTAGTTAGCTGTTTCAAATGCAGCAAGTTCATTCAGGTCCTTCAACAGCTGGCCAAACATAAATTTTGAGACCACTAGATAGTTTCATTAACAGGATAATAGTGGACTTAAGACTACTATGGAGTCCCTTTTTAACAGGGGTTAAGTTGCTCCCTATCAGGAGGAGTCACAGTGTACAGAGAACTTGCTTCAGACAAGTAGCACTGTTCCAGTAAACAAACAAACAAAACAGAAGTGGTTTTTTTCTGTGTGATGATTTTTAACACATGATGGCAAGTCTTTTTTGGAGAGGTTGAAGTTTTTTGCCTCATGTAATTCTATAGGTCAGGAAATAGGAAGAAGTCCACATCTTTTCCCATTCCTAGCCCTGTGCTTAACCCATTGAATTCAGTACTTGTCAGCCTTAGGGTTGTGATCTTAAGGTGTGTTTCACAGAAGATGCTATGGAGTTGCAGCCACAGAGGCAATACAGATATTCTTATAGGTGATCCCCCCACTGCCATGGTGAGACACCCCATGACTGCCCAGCAGCAGCAGGAATAGTGACACGGAGCTGTATCCCCTGCTGATGCCAGGTGGGCAGGGGGCATCTTGCCACGGTGGTGCAGGGCTCCCAGTGGTGGCACCAAGCTTTCCTTCCCTATCCTGCCATGCCACACTGTGCTCCCTTCAAAACTTTGAAGAAAATATATTGTGTTTTTCATTTATCTTTATGAACTACAACCAGAAAACTGGACTTGCAGCTGAATGTTAATAGGAACAAGCAATAACCATATTTTCTGATCTGTTATATGAGGATAAACTGAGGTGAGTTGACCAGTCACTCCAAATAGCCCATTAAGTGTACTTCAGCCTTTTTTCATTTCAGAGATGACAGCAAAATATAATCCTATTTAGTCACCAATTTATATTTTAGTCACCAATCTTGTTGGGTTGTCTTTATATATTTAAAATCACAAAATCTGAGCCTCAAAATCATTTAACCTGTTGGTATCATTTCAAATGATAGACTTAATTATGTCTTAGTAAGCTGTGTCTCAATAAGTTCCTTCTACAAAGCCCTCATTTAGATTTCCCTAGCTTTCTTAGATTTCTCCTAAATAAAATAAATACAACTTGAAAATATTACAGGTGGATTATTTACTGGTTTTGTTTAAGGAAGAATGATTTAAATGGATAGCTCCACACTAAAGCTTTTTGTAGAAAAATCCCAATCCAGGAATTTTCATGAAATGGGTAAAAAGCATGCAGCTTCAGATCACTTTAGTTTTAGCCTTTAGCCTCAAAACTAAATTGCCTCATAGCTAAATTTTGCCACTCAACTGAATCAGGTGCTACCATATTTGTCCTACCAGTTGTCTACCCAATAGCAATAAGATTAATATCCTATTAATTGGTCAGAACAAGGACTTAAAGATCAAGCTTTCAGTGAAATGTTGATATTGTGGCTACACTTCGCAAGGGATTTAAGTAGAGGTTATACATGAATGGAGCCTAGGGCTTCCACACCCTCTACCTTCTGTAGACTGAGCTAGTTGCATAGATGAGCTCCTCGTACTTCCCCCACCTTTCACAAACAAAACAAAACAAATTCTTTGTGTGCAGCCTTCTATTTTCTTTCTATTTCAGAGATTGCCTGCAATTCCCCACAATTTCAGCTCTTCCAGGGTGTTAGTGTGTCCCCATTTTTCCCTCTTCCTATATCAGGATCCCCTCTTCTCTCTCACATTCCCAATGGCTCTGTGTCTTTCATGGCCTCCATTCTACCTTAATTCATTACTGGGAACTCAAATCAAAATCAAACTCAAATCAAAATCTCTGAGTTCTCATTTCCTTCCTTCCCCACAATTTTAATGTGATTATATCCCAATTCCATCTTGTCAGAGATTTTTTGGAGTTGATTTGAGACCAGCAGGCAGAGTGACACCAAATTCAGTATAAGACCTTGGAAGCTCACTTACTGAAAGAATGGCTGAGCATGCTGAAAAGTGACTTGAATGCCCATTAAACTTATGATGGGTCCTTACCCCAAGCACATCACATTTTTCCCCTCTGTCATTTGTTCTATGAATGTTATTTCTTTCTGTTTTATAAAATCTTGTGATACGTTTTAGATATTTTCAGTTTTTTACAAGATGGTTTTCTTTCCCTTCTTTTTCTGTGTTGTTATAAGCTGAGTACTAATCCATGCTTAGCCCCCAAATCAATCTATATGCTCATATGGAAAGATACAGAATAAAACTGGAAGTTATGGTAAAGGGGCAATCCTTTAGGTTTTGGGTGGCCATTAAAGTTCTCTTGCCCCATGTGTGCTTAGTATCACCAAGAATTTCAAGGGCCTGAAGGAAAATGTTGTGTACAATTTAACATGAGGGTAGGGCTGTGTTGATACTGTGATCTGGAGAATTTTGAAGGTTGCCCCTCTGAGCCTGTTGTATGCAGCCCATTCTTAAGGAATACATTAAACAAAAGCAACAAAAGTTTACAGTGGACCTTTTCCTTTTTCCTTTTGTCCCACTCCACTGAGAAAGTAACTTAGGTTTCAGTTCTTGCATCACTCTAGTCAGTGTTTCTTTGATTTTTTATTAAGGCACCTTATTCCTTATGTGATGTTATTTCTAGCCCTACGAAAAAAACAGCAACAAAAAACAACTCCATCCCCCACCCCCTCCTCCAAAAAACCCAAACCAACAAGTCTCATTTTACAAATACAAAATGTAAAATATAGTAATACAATCACCTGTATAAAAATCTCTGAAAGGTCATGATAAAGAAATGGCAACAAACATGGAAATTTTATTTCCTTCTCATGCATAGGTTACGTTGTTTTCAGAATAGTATCGTGAAAAATAATCTTCAGATGAAAACACAGTTAGGTCTGCTAAAGAAATGGTAGGAAGTCTGTTTTGGATTGAGCAGGCAGAACAACAGAGAGTGTAGATTAAAACCACGTGAAGCAGAAACCTATATAGGATGATAGGAACTGATCAAATACCGATTACTCAAAGCACAAACATGGAAATGCCTCCACTAAATGTATTCATGCACAAAGCAAGCGCATCAGCATACATAGTGTTTTTCAAAGTGTGTTTTTGCTCAGCGTTTAGAATTCCTTATCAAAGGCTTTTTCAAAGACCAATTACATTTTAAACTAAGAGCTCCAAGTATCTCTATTCAAATGAAGAGGATTTTTATACCTCTGTTAAAAATGACTTTATTTAATGTACTACTGAGAAGGATGTAGTGCAATGATTTCCACTGACAGCTGTGAGTGATTACACTGAATTATTTTTTGTCAATATTCTTATTGGTTAATTGTTGTTAAAAAAATAATCACCCAGTCATCTCTCTCTCTGCCTAGAACCACATATTTTGAGCTCAGACATAATCTTTTAGTCACATTTAAGTATTAGTTCCTAATTTTGAAAATTATTGTATTTTTCTTTAATAGGACAATGTTAAAATGTTGTGGTTGGAAGAATAAACAAGCAAAAGAAAGATAAAAACAAAAGAGAACACCTCCCCACCCCCCCCGCAAAAAAAGCAAAGGAGAAAAAGGCATTGTTCTCCTCCTTTTAGCTTAACTGCATGTAGTTTTGTCCCTTGAATTCAAACTACTGTGACTATCTTCAAAGCAAATAAAGCATAGAATTCATCTTGTAAAGCAGCACGCTGACATGTGAGCAAAGATGTGTGTACAGAATGTCAGACTGCTGCTGGCTAGCAGAAACATTCCTGAAGGACACACCATACTGTGACTTGTGCTTGGATGCAATTCTGCTGTGACTAGACAGATGGGTGACTGCAAATGAAGTATCTTCCTATTCCCTCTGCGACATATGCAGTAGTGTCCTTCCTTAGATGTTCTGTCATGGCATTGCACACAATTAGCTACAGAATATTAGTTACCCTGCTGGATGCAAATCAACATCTTTCTGTAAAATACAGTTGTGGAATAAACTTACCAAACAGTATCAAGGCTTCAGGTTCACACAAACTCTGCTTGCAAATGTCAGTGATTTGGTTTCTCACCAAAGGAGATCAATGCGAAGAGTGGGGTGGATAATAAGTAGACAGGCTTATATTTACTTGTAATGAACCACAAGTTAATGTGTCTGTCTCTTCTTGCCCATTTGAATGCAAAGGAGCAAATTTCACTTTGTAATGAACTATATACATTGACATGCAATCTCACTGATGCATCTATCTCTCCTGAATCTTAGCCTCCAGATGTAACAGCTTCACAGTGGTGATTGTATATCAGTGTGGCTAAACTCCAGTAGAGGTAGAAACTAATCAGAGGTAGAATCTGCTCTTATGTTTTTTTTATACATAAGGGGAAAAAAAGAAATGTGCCTGCTGCAAAATTTAATATTTTAAACGCTGTAGGTGTTCAACTTTAAGGATTTCCTTGAATTCACTGTAATCTGAGTTATACCAACAGGTGTCCATATATCTATTATGATCACAGAGTTTGCTGGATGGATTGTTTAAATTAAATAATGGAGTGATTTGATGAAAGACTTTAATTCAGTGTTTGTGTAAAAAGAAAGGCATCACTTATGGCAAGGATTAGTGGCAGGATATGCAACAATATTTAGTGCTTTAGTTCTGTTTAGTCGCATTAATAGGTTTTCATAGCAAAACAAGGCTGTGATTTAGACAGCTGCCCAGCACCTGATATTCCACTGGATTGTGAAACTTATATACTCACTGTCCTTTAAGGTTAGTCCCTAACTTGGGACTCAAATTGCTGGGCAGTAATGTGGTTGAAAAAAGTATTGTAAAACTCCAAACATGCTTTAATAAAAACTTTTGAATCCAAGAAATGATCAAAAAGTAATGCTATGTAGTTGCACTTCCAGTGTGATTTATGTAATGTCTCAGTAGAATTAATTCCAGTTGTTATGCCAATTTTGACATATGCAGACAACCACATTCAGCGTGTTGAGTAGGAAAAGCTGTATACCAAATTAATACATGATTGTTTTATGTTGCAACTCACTGTCCTACTTTAACAGTAAATCAAAATCACTGCAAATGTATTGCTACAAAAAAAAGGGGGAATGTTACCACATGGAATGAGTCATATGCAGGAATCCTGGTTTTCTCCAATTTAAAAAAAATCCTCAATTTTCAGATTTAAAAAAGTTACCCAACGTCTATATTTTACCATGATGAAAATGAAAAACCACTAGATATAGCTATATTAGTGGTGTTTCATTTTGACTGTGGAAAAATATGGATTTTGAGTAACTATTTTAAATCTGAAAATTGAGGGTTGTTTTTAATCAGAGAAAACCAAGATGCCTGGTCATACGTCACTTTCATCCTGAACTGCATTTCTTTAATGCAAATCTGATTCCCTATAACCTGAATCTGAAAGAGTTGGCCCTGTGTCTGCTCTTAACAAAGAATAAATTAAACCTCAAGTAAATTCAAGGGTGAATTACTCCTCAGCAATCATGTTGTATGCACACTTCCTAGTTTTACTCTGGACCTTGTTCTGATTGCTTTGTTACTAGGTCTCTTTTCACTTCTGATCTTTCTGCTTTTCTTTCATAGATATGCTGATATTTACTAAATAATACCAACAAAACCCCTCTGCCCACATATGCTGCTGTTTTGGATGGTACTTTGTGCTTTGTGGAGGCTGTTATTATTTTAAATGATCACTTACTCCCATCCAATATCCATGGAGCTTTATTATGTTTATTTTTTTCCTGCTCAGTATACCTTTGGATACCTAGCAGATTTCATAGAAGCCACAAACTTTTTTCCTCAGGACTTACTGAAATGCCCTGCTATCTGGAACAGAGTTTCTTTATTTATGTTGTAATGCAGGGCTCATTATTTTCCAACCCCAATTTTCACAGCTGTGTTCCATGTTTCAGGAGGCAGCCATGCCGAAATCCTGTCTCCCTGATATCACCTCAGATGGTTCTTTATGGATGGATAACTTTGGTTTTAGTCCTGAGAACCAACAATATCCTATTATTATCTTCATTTGTTCCAATTCCATTCTCCTTTCTTCTGGGATTATGAGATCAAATCCATCTTTTAAAAGTTTCCCTTATGTGCAATAGCTTCTTTTTTACTTTGAGTGTGTATTTTTGTTCAATTTATCACAGACTTTTTTTCAATTTTGCCCCAGAAAAAGATGAATGTTTTCAATTTTGTATTTCAAGGTTTCTATGTAGCCTGTAGGGTTCAAACTATTTTGCTCCCTTTTAGGATCTCTGTATAAGAGACCTTCTGGTGTCCTTAGTGCCTGCTGTGAATATTGGGATATATTTTGATTCCTCTTTGAATTCTGTTCTATCAATGTGGGAAGAGATTGGATATTTTGATCCCAGCCCTGTGGGTGCTCTTCCATAAAGATAGCTACTTGAATCCTTAGGCTGCATCCAGACAAGCATGTTTGTTTCCCCAGGGACAAGTGGCAGCAGCACACCTTGTGCTGCTGCTACTTGTCTTGAGAAACACCAGTGCCAAGCATGCTCTGGTGCACAGCAGCTTACCCTGGCTGTAGTAGGGCAGGCTGGGACCAGCAACTGTGCTGGCTCCAGGAGACTTACCAGGGATCCTGGGGGCTTCCCAGGGCTGTAGCTCTGGCAGGCAACCTGGCTGGCAGGTAGACTGTGGCTCCAGCCAGGCAGGCTCCGGTTTTGGACAGCGTGTGCTGCCACTGCATATGCTGCCCTGCTTTTTTTTGGCATGGGTTTTCTTTGACCCGCGGATTTCCTGGGCTCAACCTCCCCCAACCCTGCTCTGCAAAGTAACAGTGCAGGGAACCCCTGCATGTGTGGTATATAGTGCCACATACCTTTCCAGATGAGAGTGGATGGCATATGGCACCACAGACTTTTCTGCAGCACCATATACTGCATGTCCATGCTTGTCTGGGCGTGGCCTTAGAGATCAACTTTTCACTATCCTATCAGAGAGTAGGTTTGGTGAGGTGGTACGTATGTTGAATATCTCTAGAATCTCACAAACCAGATGAAATACTTAAACACTAACGTATGTCCCTGAAGGGTTTTTGAACCCGAAAGCTTGCTTAATAACTATTCTCCAACCGTTTGGGTTGGTCTAATAAAAGATATCAAATTCATCCAAGGAACCTTGTCTGCCTATGTCCTTAGACCAACACGGCTACAATCTACTCCCCTATAATTCTTGCATACACCCCAAAGATGGTGAAGCTCTCATTCAGCTGAAATTATGATACAGTCACAGCTTTTTGTTCCCTTTTTAGGTAAATTTTGGGCTATTTTGTGAAATAGACCATAGTTATCAGAAAACATTTGCCCTTATTCCTGCTACAAAACCCAAGCACATGATGGCAACATTTTATACTGATGTACCTGCAAACTCCCTCTTTTTGTAAAACAAGCATCTAATTTCATGAACTAATATCTTAGATCCTACCTGCGCTACACTTAATAGAACATTACTTTTACCTTGGTTGGTTTGGTTTTTTTTTACCATCCCAAAATGTCCATTTTAAAATCTTGACATAACCTTAGCTTTCAGCTAATAGCATCCTTCACTATTTGAATGGTGTTACAGAGTGGATAAAGAGCTAAAATCTTCTCAGTAGTGGCAGATTACAGAACAAGAAGCAATGGTTTCAAGTTGCAGAAAAATAAGTTTAAGTTAAATATTAGGAAAAATCTCTCTGACTAGGTGGGTAGGAAAGCACTGCAACAAGCAACCTGGAGAGGCTTTGGAATCTCCATGCTTAGAGGCTTTTAAGACCATGGTAGACAAAGTTTTGGCTGGGATAATCTAGTTGAGGATGGTGCTGCTTTAAGCATGTGGTTGAACTAGATGATCTCCTGAGGTCCCTGGTAACCCTAATTTTCTAGAATCTGTTATTCAATACCTTCCTGCCCCTCCTTTTTAAAATTTGTACAACCAGCTGATAATCAACTTCTGTTTCTCCACTTTCCAATAAGTCCCAAGGTTTCTGCTATCAGGAAACTTGTATTGTACTGCTCTCAATGAATATGATATTCATGGTTAGCAGCATTGCCAAACTGTCTTTCTAGACACACAGTACTGTAACACTCGGATTTTTCATAACTGGATGGTTCATAAGTCCCATAGTTCATAACAGGCTTTCTGAATTAAGAACAATTTACTCAGCTGCTTCCTATGGGTTTTATTTCAAAGAGTGCTAGTGTCTCACACAAGTGACTAGGGTAGTAACTCCCTTTGAAATACAAGCTGCAGCAAACAGCTTATGCACTGGAGTAGTTCTGCACAGCTGTTTGCTGTTGATCCCTATATCTCTGGCCAGATCCCTTCTTCTCAACTCTCAACTTCACAGGGAAGTTAGGAATCTGATCATATCAGCTATCCAGGTTTTATTGTTTTCTGAGGTAAGGATCATTTGGGAAGGCTTCATTGCCCTGGAGTCCATTCCTGCAGCTCCATATGTACTGTGCCAGTAGATGAACTGGAAACATTTGCCCTTATTCAAATTGTGAGAAGGTAGCAGAAACTATTCTTGAGGAGGAATCTTATTCCCTGGAGCAATCAATTCTTTCCCATCCTGCTTTGGGCAGTGTTTGTAATTGTCCAGATGGCCTTCATGAAGCATTACTATTACTATGCTTTTGCCCAGACATTTGACTTACAGTGAAAATATAGCACTGCAAAATTTCCAACCATCTGGCAAGTTGAGCCTTAGGATTCTTAAGTCTCAAGAGCTCTTGCAGGGATGTGTGGTCTTCTCATGGAATCAGGGGTGAAAATATCTTCTACACTTAATTATTGCTAGGAGTTCCTTTGGGGTAGTAGAATAATTTCTTGATGGAAAACTTAGACTTCTGTTGCAAAAAAGCACCATGCTTTCAATTACTTCATCTCCTTGTATAATTAAGGTCTCCAAACCAAAAGTGCCATCACCTGTGTCCTTCCCAAAAAGGTTTAAAATGTGTAGGCTAGAATAAAAGCCATTATAAGACCCTTTAATCTAAAAAAAAAAAAAAAAAGTAAACTGTTTGGTGACCCTTGAAATGGCTTCTTGTCCAACTCATACAGGGCTGGTATGTGACAGGTAGTGGTTCAGTTTGTACTATTTCAAGGTTAAATATATTTACGTTACTGCCTCAGTTTACTTGACCAGCAAAGGGAAAAAAAAAAAATGGATTAATGGTATTTTGAAGCAAACCTGTGAGGGTCTGCTTAAGTGCTCTGCTAGGTGTGAATAGGCCATCAGGCAGCAATAAAACAGTTTGCATATTTTAACATACACATATCCTGACTAGATTCAAGCCCCAGCATCTGGAGAAGCTCCCTGCTGCATCTGCTGCCAGAAGGAATTTCAATGAAAGCAGGTGGTAAAAAACAAGCTTGAAATAAAGAATTCCAGAAACAAAGGATTTCAGTAGGGCAAGAGCAGACTTAGGGTGACACCATTCAAAGATAGGCAAGGTTCTTTGTGTAATTCAAAGGCCCATTAAAAGGCATTCAAAGGCACTTAAAATGTTAAACTATTACAAGTACCCTCTAAGAATCTTAAAATTATGTCACTTTCAACCAGGGTTTATCCTTTGAGCAGTTCTACTTAGCTTGAACTACCATATTGTTAGTCTACTTGCAAATGGATAAATCGATCAATTTTTACTCATCCGGCATCCCTGAGTTTCAGCTGCCAGCACTCTTACCATGACAAACCCTTTCAAGCTTTACTGCCCAGAGGTTAGTACTGCCCCCAAACTGCCCCCGCTATCACTATTGCCACATGCCCCCAGTGGGTACAACTCCAGCTTGGATGACACGAACCTGCTAACTCTAAAGACCCAGGAGACCTGATCTGGGCTACGAACTTAATTATTTGCCCATATATAGGGGGGTCTCCCCTAGTCAGGAAAATGTAGGCCAGGTGGCATGCTTTCTCTGCCCAACTTCCCAGCTTCCTAGCAGGGAGTGTGGAAAGGGCTGGCTAGTGCTGAGAGTGGTGACAGCATGGAGTCTGGGATGTCATGCTTCTCTGGGTACTATGCTCTTGACATGCTTGACCCTTCGAGCTCTGCTCCCAGAGAAAAGAGAGGGTATTTGATCCTGGTTATGGGCCAGATCACCTGGTCCCATAGTGACAAATCACAGTTGTGCAGGTTAGAGAAAGCATTAAACCTTAACCTGTGATTGCTCTGAAATACCACCTAATATTTCACAGATTTAGAATGGTTTAAAGGTAACAGCTCCCTAAAAGTCTTGAAAGGGAACAACCAGGGTTGTTTAGCAGACCAAGACTCTGCCTGGGAGTTGGCATAAGTATTGTAGACAAAGGACTCTATTTGCTATATCATTACTGAATAATAATGATGTTTCTGTTTAAAAAGAGCTGCCTGTTTCACTGCAGGTGAGTTTGTGTGCACACCATCTCTTAGAATAAGCAAAGTCTCTCTTCAGGAGCTAAACCAGAATTCACCTGTCTGAAGGATCATAGGTAACCAGGGGGATCAGGGACCAAAGCTTGGGTTTTTGATTCCAGGGTCTTACCTATTCTAGGACCTATGCGTGGTCTGACATTAGGGGTACTCCAAAAGATTGAGGCTGGAAATTCCAAGCAAGTGCTGCTTTTGGGTATCTGTGACATATAATCTTGGCAGAAACAAATAAAAACCACATATACTAACGTCCTACAATTGTACCCACCTGTGCAGGTATGGGGAGTCTGACCATTCTACAGAAGGCATTCTATGTGTACTTACTTATTTCAGCTCAAATCCTGTGCAAAATTGTGATGACCTCTGAAACAAAGTGTACTCTCTGGATTCATCACAAACCATGTGTAAATGTATTGGACTGTTTTATAGAGTTTTATCATCATTCGGGTAGAGTAAGCAGAATGAATGTGTCATACAATGACCTCTCTGTAAGGCTCTCATATGTAGCATATTTATTGCATGAACCAAAACTATCACTTTAAAAGAAAAAAAAAAGGTTTACATAAATTAGAAATATTTGGTTGGAAATTAAGTAGAAAGAAACAGGGCTACAATATCCTGGAGATGGGATGGAAATGAAGAATTACGTAGGTGTAAACCAAATACTAAATTACATGTTTATCTGTTTTTAACAAGGACAAAGATATGAGGATAATGGTAGGGTACTTCATGGGAACAAATATATGGTCATGGCAATTACTCCTATATTTGATACTGAAGCAAAACTTCTACTACAGTGATGACATTTTGGGGCTTGGATAATTTCCATCCCAGAACAGTGAAAGAGCTGATTCCGAAATACAAATTCCTGTAACATGAATCTTAAATGGATCTGTCGATTTAGAGAGATGATTCTATGTTTGGAGAATAATATGATGTTTATGTTTAAAATGTGGAAGTGAGGAAAGAAGAGATGAGACAGGCAGACACAGATCCATTAACCTGATTTCAATACTCTGCAAGATTTTAGAATGGGTACTGAAAGAAAATAATTGAAGGTATGGGGATAAGCAGAAAGAGAGATAAAATGCAACATGGTTTTATCCAAGGAAGATTATATCAGGTATCTGATTAAACTAATATTGTCCTGTGAGAGGATAAGTGACTTTTTAGTCAAGGACAATATGATACATGTAACATTTAGATTTAAAAGATTTAAGCAGAACATTTTATATTATGCTTCATGGGAAATTCTTAACATAAACCAGCTCTGGAATTAATATTATATTTGTAGTCTATAATAAAAGGTGCAGAGAAAAGTGTAACTTCCCACTGTAACTGAAATATTTTGAGTTACAATGATCCCCCCAGACCAAACAGAAAGTCGATATTGATTCTAAGAGAGAGGGGAACCTACCTGCTGGCTGCCAGCCTTCAGCTGGTTTACCCTAGCAACGGCCCCTCCTCTCTCCCTGCCTGTCCCTGTTTCTGAATGGGAGGGGGCAAAGGGAGCAAAAAGAACTTTTTCTAGGGGTTCCCCAGCCAGCACTGGAGATTTGGGTGGGGAAATTGGAGCCCCCATACCTCTATACACCTGCCCCACCCTCCAGAAAGGACTGAAAGCTCCCTAGACTGCCCTCCACTCCCTTTCCCTGGTCCAGTTCTGAAAACAGTAATAGGATGGCAGCCAATGCAGACAGAAGTTACAGAAGACACTCTATTTTGAAACATCTTAATCCGACCGTTCATGTAATGAAGGCTCAGATTTTCATCCAATCAGCCATTTTTAAAACTGTCTGAAGCCATGTACTTGTGTTTGGTCACAGCTATAAACCTCGTTTTGTGGCCAGATTGTGTGAAAATTGTCACGTCTGCACCCAAAGACTATGATGGCTTATACTGACAGGGATGTTATTGTATTGGAGAGAAATTACCAATGGTATTCCTTAATAACTGTTTTTTGGGGGGAAACATTCTGTTTAATACTTTTACTGGCAGCCTTGTTACCAGAACAATATATAAACATAGGAAATTTGCAGGTGATACAAAGTTAGGAAATATTGCCTATGTAGAAGAGGATTTTATTATCCTTCAGTGAAATTAGATAAATCTACAGAGCAGAGTAATGGAAATAGTATGAAGTGTAACAGTACAAACTACAAAGTAATCTACTGAGGAAATAATTTCAAGAACTCTATTGATAAGCAGGGGAGTCGTCAACTAGAAGGAGAGATGAACTTGCTTATATCGACCAATGGTACAATGATTAAGTGACCAGTGAAATACAGATATGAAAATGGTATTTTTTTTGTATAACATACTAGGTAAAATATCATCAGAAGAGAGACAGGACAAATTTGGAAGACCCCATTGAGAATGTTGTATTCCATTCTAGTCACCTTTGTTGAAAAAGATTCACTTTAACTGGAATGGGTACAAAAAAGGCTTCTAAGATAAACAGGGGACTGGAGAATTCATTTCAAGAGGAGAGATAATAGGATCTTGGATAAGAAAATAAAGATTAAGAAAGAATGTATTTATAAATACATTTGAGAAATAAAAATCAGAGAAGAAAAAGGGCTATTTAAGACAAAGGATAATAGTAGTTCCAGAACAAATGGCTATGAGTTGGTCCTGAAAAATGTAGATTCATGGTTAGAAACCTATTTCTAATTTCCAGGGAAGTGGCACTCTGGAAAGACCTTTAAATTAAATTAGTGAAGGGGCAAGGCACTTGGAATATTTCAAGGTGGATTTTATTAAGTGTATAGCAGGGATAGCATACAATTGGAAAATCATGGAGAAATACTCAGAGTATTAGAGGACAATCTGCTCTTAGCAGGATCATCTGGTTCTAGAGCAGCACCAGCTGCAAGTGCTGGGCTGACTGGCTGCTGAGCTAGTCCTTCACTTGGGCTTTGGTCACTCAGCGGTTTGAATGTATCTGTAATAGCTTAGCCTTGTCTCTGTCTTGCACCAGACCTGGACTCTCTACCTCATTTCTGCTTGTTTGCTTACACACATCATCTGGGCCTCTCCACTCCTGACCTGAAATATTAATACAGATAAGCATATATACCATTTTGGATTAGTAATGTGAGTCTGACTACTGAGTTTTGTTCCCTTTGGCCTTGATTACTGATCTGGTTTTCCCCAAGGCCCAGATACTTGGTTAACCTCTCACTCTACAAGACTGTTTATTCCCTTATCTATACACAGAGCAGAGGCTTATTCAAGTATTTGATATCCCCATAAGCCAGCCAAACCTGGTTCACAACTCATCTCCTTATAAATTCTTGTATAACTGGGAACAGTATGGTAATCACATACATCAGAGCTGCAAGGGCTAAAATACCTCTTTTTCCCTAATAGCAAGTTTAGGCTTTTGTGTTTCTTTTTCCCTTTCTCTGATACTGTGGCCATTAGGCATGGTGGAAGAGTGGCTAGGATATGCATAGGGCTTCCTTGAAAACACTAAGACATGGGTCTTGCTTATGTGCTTGTAGTCAAAGTAAATTGATAGATTTGGGCTTGGGTGTTTACCCTTTCTCTGTGATCCCTTGAGCGTATTATACTGAACAAATCACCTGCTGCTGCAGCTGCTAATGTATTTGTGGTACCTTTGTCTCTTCTCTTCTTGTGGCATGGAGTTGTTTTGTTTTCTCTTTGTATAATAGTGCTTGAGTGTTTTATGAAAGCTCAATAGAGGCAAAATTGGATGCTTTTACACACCTCATTGGACCAAATGTTACCTCAGAATGCAAGAGATTATACTTCATAGGACTGGGAGTGACAGGATACATGTTCCTGAACAGATCTTGTTCTGCTCTGAAAGAAGTTTTTTTCTCAATCCTTTAGATTTTTGTCCTTCTCTATTTCTCCTCTACCCTTTTCTATACCCTTTTTGAAAAGGGAAACGAAACTCCATGCAGAATTCAACGTCTGAATGCACTATAGATCTATAAAGGATATATTGTTAATTTGTTTACATTTCTTTTCTTAATCCATAAAATATCATTTGTGTTTTTGACTGCTAGCACATATTGAGCTGGTGTTGTTAATAAACTGTCCTCAACAAGTGCAAAATCTCTTTCATGTGAGGTAGGAGTTAATATAAGTGTACAACACTTAGCAAGTCAAAACAAGTTGCTGAACTTAACTTTCAAGTGCTTATTTTTTGTAGGGATTGGCTTGACCACAAATAAACATGAAACAAACAAAATGTTTGTTAAATCAAATGATTCATAGTTTTTGACTTCTCAAAACAGCTGCTAGGACCTGCCCCCCACTTTAATTCTGCCTTCCTAGGCTTTCATTTGGGCCAGCATGTTTAACTGAGCCAAATAAGACTTTCAGTGAAAATTTCCATTAAAGATGAGGTTTTTGCATTATTTGAGTAGGGATGATGGAAAACCCTTATAATGTATTTTTACCATCATCTTCTGGGGGTCCAATATCACATCTAGTCAATTGACTTTTTGGCCTCTAATCCTTGGATATCCTTCTCAGAATGATTTCTTAGCTCTCAAAGTCCTTGTTATAGCTCTCCTTAATTAGCCTGATCAAAGTTGGTCAAACTTTTTTAGGTTTCCTTATTTCATGGAAAGTCATTAATCCAGTGTGCATACATTGCTGGTAGTCTCATTGATCTGTCTTGCCATATGAGGGTGGGAAAGTTGGAGCAGCAACTGCAGTTATAAAGAGTAAGTCCTTTCTCAGTCCTTTCTGCTGTTTAAATCGTTTTTGAAACATCTACAGTTCTTGCGTTTAAGTTCTCTCTCTTTATAAAGAATCCATAATGTATCCTTGCATAAAAAACAGGAACCACATGATAACAGTATCTCTGCTCAGTTTCAAACAACTTTCAGACAAGATTTAGCCCAGAGCCTAAACTTTTCTCAGAGATACGCCTTCAGTGCATCTGTAGATGCTTGTGTATCTATAAGGGCCAATTTTTCTAAACTTCTTTTTTTTTTTAATAGAGATGAACAAACCTTCACAGAAACTAATAAAATCTCTCCATCCTCATGTTTTGTACGTACCTTTTTATTGATAGTAACGCGTGCCTGTGTGCGTGATAGTGGCTGCTAGTGTTTCAGCTACTTAGTTCCATAAAGTTATCTATTTAAACTAAAGTTGCTTTAAAGTATCTTAAAAGGTGTTAATTTTACTATCCTCCCCAGCCTTTGAGGAATTTTATCCCAAACCGTACCAGTCTAGCCATGGTTAGAGACCTATCTCCAAAAAATTGTTAATGTATAAATTAAACCTCATTTAAACAGTTTGAAACCATGTTTCACATCTGTTTCTATTTAACCTTACACATTACTTGTTATGTTAGAGATGGCAGGGCAAAACCCATGAGATAGTAATGCACTATATTTCATGCTGTCTTAAACAGTCAAAGAATTGTGACTTGCATTTTATTGGTTAGTTTAGCTTCTTTGCACCCAAAAGGAAAAGGACATTTCATGATTCCCCACCGTAACTAAAACTTCATATTTAGTGATGAAACACTGCTTGGGGGAGGAGTCAAAAAGAGAAGAGAAAAGGATAATTAAGTACTCTCCAAGCTTCTAGGGGGAAGAAGCTTGGAGAGTACTTAATTATCCTTCTTCTGGGAATGTTTCCTATGATTTTGAAGCAATAACAGTATCTCTAAATGAGATTTGACATACAAGTTTCCAGTTAGGCTTCAGAACTAAGCTTCATAATAATTTCCTGAAGAAAATTGTCTTTTACTTTGGTTTGTCTTCCTGATGTCAAAATAAGCCTGTCTTTCTCTTCATCATTCAACCTCATTCTTTTATGTCAGAATATTTATAGTAGTTTAGCTTATGCACACATTTGTGTAGAAGCTATTGATATTATGAGACCGGTTTCATTACTGTAAAGGGTTTTCCATGTGTACAGGAATAATGATAGATTGAAATTGCATTAGCAGAACCCCAACCTATACTACAAGAGAAAAAGCATATTGCTGACCCTTTTAAGTAGGGGTAGAAATTTGCAGCAGTTCACATGTCACTAATCATATGTAGAACTGCTATGTTTAGGACTGTCTGACTTGGAATGTCAGTACTTTTGTGAATAAAAAGGAGGCTGTAAAGTTCCTGGAGGTTCCTCTGTCTCTAATTAGTTGGTAAAATTTGGAACCTTTAATTAGAATGGAGAGGAAAATAATTTTCCACATTCCTCAGATGGTTTTAAGGTTGCAGAAACCTGTTTTTGTCCCAGTACAGAATATAGAAGTTCCTAACAAAGGAGAAATAAGAGGTTTACTTCCTGGTTTCAGTCTAAAATAGAGACTTATTTGTCTCTCACAGACCATCTAGTGATCAGGCTAACCACTGGATCAGTGGTTTTCAACCTATGGTCTTCAGACTGCTGTGGGTCTATGTGTAAGGGCTCTGCAAAAGATGACTATGATCGATCAAAAGTATGTGAATAGCCACACTTGTAATTCAAATGGAACCACACCTCCATTCAAAACTTTTTAGGGATCTGCAAATGACCAAAGGTTAAAAACCACTGCACTTATTCAGAAGTCTCAGATAAGGGCCTCTCATGTTTCCCTCTTTTATTATTACTACAGTTTAATTACTTTTTGTTATCAGTACCACATGCAGTTCTGTTAAATGTGTGGGTTTTGGTAAACCAGTGCTGTGATTTGTGAAAATCTGCTTGTTTGTTTGTTTGTTTTCCCTCCAGAAAATTTCCAAGTCTTTCTTCCATGTACCAAACTGAGGCATAATCATGAGCAGGGATCCTGGCTTTCTCTGATTAAAAAAAAAAAATTCCAATTTTTTGGACTAAAACAAGTAACACCAAATCCATATTTTTCCATGATTAAAATGAAACACCACTAATATACAGACAGTGGTCTTTCATTTTAATCATGGAAAAATGTGGATTTGGGGTTATTTGTTTTAATCTGAAAATTTAGGGATTTTTTTTAAATCGGAGAAAACCAGGCTTCCAGATCATGAGGCATGATACATTAATAATTATATCACTGCTTGCTATCTTGTGTGTGTGTTTTGCAGAGAGTAAATAATAATAATAATAAAGTATTTTTAAAATCTTTCTAACAGATCTTCCTCACTTTGCTGTATGTTGTAGTATTGTTTTTAAAGTTTGGTTTGTCTGTTTCCATAGACTTGTATAGACGAATGGTTACTTGCCTTTGTGGGTAGAGGCTCTCTCCCTGTTTGTACTAGATCTATACCTGCCTCTAATCCAGCATGCCATCTATATGTCCCTTGTTTTCCTATTTCCCTATCTGTCCATCCAACCATCTCTCGTTGCTCCCTTTTTCTCTACATGACGTATTCTCATGTGTCCTACTTACCCTTCTCCCTGCTATTATGGTATCTCTCTTTCTCTTCCCTAGATCAATATTTTTTTTTACCCTCTGTTTTCATTTGGCTTCCCTCACTTTCTTTACCCTCCCATAATGACTTCAGATGTGTTCACCTTTAGAATGATTACCTTTGTTCTTTGGAAGTCTGAAAAGGGAAGGATTTATTTGGGCATTGCTCTTCCCACCTAGATATCAATTAGCAACCATGTAGAACAGACACCAAACATCATTTCTGAATGACCCGATGCTTCATAAATTTACATTCAGTTTGATTTCTAAATGCCTTTATTCAATGTCAATTTATTCTTTAGCTAATTATGGTCACCATCGCTGAGTTTCTTGCCAGTACTTGGGTACCCAGATTTTCGAGTGTACCGAAATACCATGTTAAGACGCTTGAGTATACAAAAGGCACCTTGGAAAACTGCTCTGAATTTTTTCAGGTATCTAGGCATAAAGGAAGGGGGAGGGAAAAACACCTATAATACCAACTTCAATGGAACTTTCAAAAGGATGTGCTGCATTTTCACAAGAGCACTGTGAACTTGGAGATGGGCACATTTTGAGTGCTTTGAAAGTTTCAATTGCTCTTCACAGAGAAGTATCATTACTAAAGCACTTCAGTCAAGCTCTTTTCTTGCTATTGAATTTTTAGTGTTCAGCAGACTATGGCAGCTGCAGCAGAATTTGGATTGCATCCCATCTCTTATGAAAAGAAGAAATAATTTGTCTCTGGTTAAAATAACATTAGCAACCTTTGTTTAATTTTGTCTGGCATTTATCTTTTTATTATGATTAAGGTCATCCTTTTCAACAGATGATTTTCTGTTGTTGTTATTTGAGCACATTGCAGTAAGACCTCTGTGTGCATGTAAAATTCTTCATGAATCAATCTCTGTATTCTTATAAAATGATTTATCAATCAGTCAGCTCCGTAATTGCTGTACTTTCCCCATCTCAAGTTAATAATAACACAATCATGGCCCCCATAAATTAAAAATAGTACAGTGCTAATGTGATAGCAGCATGAATTAATTATTCATAAATTCTTATTTATGTGATTATTCCTCTGACTGATGTAAATTATGATATTTAAAGCCAAGTCCCTATTTTTGAAGAACTTAAGTGGCACTGCTTTCTTTGTTTTTATTAATCTGAGGTGAGCTGAACTTCTGATGTGTAAAGAGGCAAAATTAAAAGGAGCCATACCACACATCCTTCCTACTACTTAGTCCTATGTTTCAGTGCATAGCAAGAGATGGTTAATATATTTCTTCTGCGATAATAAACATTGTAGATATTTTTCTTTCAACATGCATTTGTTTCCAGGCTGGTCTGCATAATTAGGTTGGTCTATACACCAGTGCTCACCTCGTCCAATCCAATTCTGCAGAATGTATTTTATTGGATGAGTCTCCAAGTCCACTTGGAGCTTGCTGCAAAGCAGATTGGTCAGTGAAAAGTTACTTATCCTACATAAGTCCAGTCAAGAACTCAAGATTGTTTTAAGGGATTATATAAAAAAAAAAGAGATAGTATTTCCCAATGACTAGAATATCCAACTGAATTGGGAGAATATCTACTTCCCACAGTAAGCTCTGCTGGCTCAGAATGATCTTTGACTAGAAGCTGGAGCACAGACAATCTTTTTCTTCCTTATCCCCTTTTAGCATAGTGACTTAAATGTTCTGGCTTGAACTTTTCCCATTCATCTCAAAATTAACATTATTAAAAGTTACAGTCATGATCAATTTAATATTGCTAGAACTGTGGTGAAAGTTCTAGACAACTGTATCCGTGTTTTTATTTTAGTCTGAGCAGTGACCACAGCATACACTGAACACATGGGACTGATTCTACTTGATCAATTAGACACATAACGCGACTTGGGCACCAAAATGCAATCCAAATTCCACCCTAAGATCTTTAAAAACTCTTAATAGAAAAGGTGGGTGAGTCCTCCTATTTGTGACTCATTTTTAAGGGTTAGATGGTGACAGATGCCATAACAGAGTCTTTTTTTTTTTCCCAGGGACTCAAGCAGGTTGGGATAGAATTGCAGTTAGTCCACTTATGCATCTAATAGGATAGAATCTATCCCTCTAATGGCCCATATTTTGTGTTTGTGGGATCACTCATTCTAAGTTGGATAAAATGTTGCTGTAAAAAAGACAGTGTAGAATCTATTCTTCATTGCCGTCTATAAGCACTGTCTTGAAATGCTGCTTTATCTGCTTTTTATTTCTATTGATGCCTTGGTTTGATTTAGGATGCCATGGTAAATATGTACTGTTTATGAAGCAAAATGACTGTTTTATAACTGTGATGGAAAATTGAATGAGGGGGGAGAAGGAGGGAGAAAGTTGTCTTTTTCATTTTATTGGATTAAAACCAGTATTCTATATATCCTGAATTGCTCCAAAGAGCTTTACAACTCCACACATTTGTTGCTACAATGGAATAACTTTGACAGTGGACATTCTATTTCAGTTTCCCATTGTTAACACCCAAACTGTGTAACTTTAAATAAAACAAACAAATTTGTAATTACATAAGATTTTTTTTTTGAGGACTAAATGTAATTTCCTGATTTGGAATTTGGCCAAAATGCTGGACTTTTATTTTCCTTAATTCTGAAAAGTATCATAGAACCAGTTACAATTATGCACTTCGGACAATAGTTGCATATCTGACATGAAAGTCTGCCTCCAGCAGCACAGAGCATCAAACTGAGACACTGCTTGACTCAAAAGGAAGTGCCATACCATATAATGAGTCATCAGCACATTCTTTTCCTTTTCTTTTTCATTTTGATATATGTGCATACAGCTTGTCAGAAATGTCTTCACTGCTAATGATGAGATATTTTTACTGTGTTCTGTTCTGTAGTCAGTAAAATAATATGGACCAGAATAATGTAATAAAGTACTGCGGGTTCATTAGAACCACTGCAGAAGAAACTTGCCAGCATAATTTCAATGACTGTCTTTATCTAAAATGATTTAAAACAAGTTGAAAGACAGATGATGAAGGGACTACAATTTCAAATATATTTTTGCAGATGCTAGCATTTGAATAATTCTGTTCTGTAAAATATAGTTGCAGAATTAGAGAGAAAAGTCCCTTTTATAATTTCTAAGCATTAAGGTAATTAGAAAACATTGCCCTGGTTTCTCACGCCCAATCATTTGGAAGAAATGCATATGGATGCAAATTTTTAAAATTATTAATCTGATCTAATGTCCAGTGAAATACCAAATTAAGCAACATTGGGCAATTTCATATTTCTAACAATGTTCATAAATGGAAAATAATGTTCTGACTCTTTTGTAGTACAGGATTGCTTATAGCTTTTAAAGATGGAGATAAACCAATAAAAATTAAAGGTGACAAATGAAAAGGAAAGTGAGTTTATATTTGCCTTAATAAAAAAGTTTTGCATATTATATTTCAAAGAGTTTGCAAAGTAGAATAAATATGTTACAGTTTATGCATCACTTTTAAAGATCTGCATACTTTATGCAATTTATGATGGAGGCAGGGAATATGTATAAAACATATATTTATTAAACATCCTCAAGAATCTTCAACTCCAGATTTTTCTTTTGAAAAGAACAATTATTAGTAGAATGCCAATTGCAGTAAACCAAAATGTGCATTCCAATCTTACCTCATTGGACAATAATAGCATTTTTATGTAGAACACATAAAATTCTTCTTTAACATTGCCTCAATCCAATTTGAGCTGGAACAGATGTGATAAATTGTTTTATTTTAAGTATGTATATTCACCATGCCCCTCAAGTAAAGTGATTTGGGGAATTAAATCCAGTTCAGTGTTGAGTATTCTCGAATCTCAGAGAGAGAGATATCCCTAATTTCCCCTGATTGTAGTTTTAGTAGTAATTTCTCTTATGTTTCCTTTTTTATTGTTTACAGTGGTAACACAAAAAAGTAGAATTATCCTTATTGTTAGCAAAGTATAAAATAACCCCACTAAATGGATGCATAAAAAAAGTTGTACTACTTGAACTGAAAGTGTAGTTATAAGCCAACGTAGTAAAAAAATAGTTCAGGCCTTTATCGGGGCACTCATTTCATTTTAAACAAGGACAATTTTAAAAGTATTTATACTAAATCATTTCCCAAACAATGTAAAGCAGCTACAGGATGAGAAAAGACTAAATCATCATTCACACAGTGGTTTGCTCTACCTTTACTAAATTGATTTAAATTGGTTAAGGGAAGAATGTTCTTTCTCCCATTTAAAGTTGTTTAGAGTCAGCATACTTATATTCTTTGCCTTTTATGTGTGTACCCAGTGCAAAAGGCCCTATTGTGGAGTGATCTCAATTTACTGTGCATCTAGGGTCAGCTTTTCTTCCAACTATTGGGTGCCTGTGTGGATTTAGGCTTATAAGTGTGATCCCATTACATCTTGCTCAAGCCCCTGAAAATCCATTAATGTCTCTACTTTTTGTAACAAGCTGGCATAACCTTGAGATTGAGTCATGAAAAAGCAGGAGGAGGAGGACCTACCCAACTTGTGAATTAACTGTTTTTCAGGGACTAGAACAAGGTGGAATAAAATGGCACTTAGGGCATCTTCGCATGTGCCTGGGGTGGAGGGGAGATGTTTTAATTGGAGCAGCTCCAAAAGCAGCATTGTGTATTCAGCATCCTGTGCTTCAAAAAGATGAGCTTTAGTTAAAGCTCTCCACTGCCATTTTGAAGCACAGGCATGCTGAATACACATGATATGGAGGCTGCTGGAACATACTAATTAGTACACTCCAGCAGACTTGATTAATTGAGCCTTCTCTGATGAGTGCTAATTAGCATATAGAGCAGACATCCGGCATATGTATAGGTTCCCTTAGAAGCCTAAATCCACTTACATGCCTAATAAGTGGAATAAAATCTGGCCACTAGATGTCTGTTTCTTTTCTTTTAGTAACTTTCATATAATATTTAGCTTAAACTAAAAAGGATCAGAAACTTTCTGAGTTTCTCATGAAACCCTAAATAATTTTAATGTGGCTTGCTTGAATAAAATTGTTCTCAGTGGTGCCAGATAACAGAACAGGAAGCAGTAATCTCAAATTGCAGCAAGAGAAGTTGAGGTTAGGTATTAGGAAAGCCTTTCTCATGAGAAGGGTAGTAAAGCACTGGTGTAGGTTATCCAGACAGGTTGTGAAATCTCCATCCTTAGATGTTTTTAAGACCTGGCTCGACAAAGCCTTGGCTGGAATTACCTAGTTCAGGATGGACATGCTTTGAGCAGGGGGTTGGATTAGATGTCCTCCTAATGCCCCTTCCAACTCTCATTTTCTGTGATTCAGTGAAACTGAAGGGAGAGTGGGATAGAGTGGTTCAGGGAGAGGGGGAGGGGAGGCGTGTGTGTGCGCACATGCATGTGTGCAAGTGGGTTTTCTTTGAGTTGGTTCTCCTGGGAGAGGTAGTGTTATTCAGGCAAATTCTGGTCAACTTCATAAGGAGAAATCTTATCTTCTGTTTCTCTTTGTGATGATAACAGACTGAAAGCAGGTTGTGAAGGATGTAGTCACAGATGCAATCCTCAGATTTTCACGAGGTATGTAGGTGGCCTCCTACGAGGCAGCCCAAATTTTAACAAGCTATTAATTGATGAGCAAGAAAGCATTTGACAGAAATGCAATTTATATATAGTATTAAGTTCTAATCAACTGGAAAGGGGGAATCAAAAAACCTTCATGGTATTACATAGAAACAAGGACTTTGTTATTCTTACTTAAAGAAAATGGCTAGGCATTTTTTTTTAATTTCACTGCTCAACCTGTGACTGAGCTTTGAAGAATTGCCATAGCATATGCTCCAGGGCGTGATTTAAGTGCCATAACAATATACTAGTGTGCTAATTGTTAGTGATTTAGTTGTTGCTATACTGTGTTTCTTTACTGGATAAGCAAAAGAAAAGAAAAAAGAAGTGAAATGGCTTGCTTTTTTTTTACTGGGAGGTCCCACCTCCTCATTTAATCAGTCAAGTGTTGTTATCCTTTCATTACCCTGTAATTTGATGACCAGTTCAGTGAATAACTGCAGAGGCTATTAGGAGCTGTCACAGAGAATTTATCTGCCTTTAAATGGAAAGTAGAAGCAGTATAGCAGAAGCAGAATTGCTTCAATGTGGATAATGCTCCTGTTTTAAGCTTTTTAATACTATGTTTATTGTTTCCTAGCATGTCTCCCTGGACTGTTCTCACACCAGTGATGATGATGTTGCCTTTGCTGTTCTTGTCAGGAATAAAATTTATGGAAGAAGTGTGGCCCAGGAGAGTCAATCTTGTCTTGTGTTAGTGACTACAGTAATAGCCCATACTGAGTGTCAATAGAGACTTTCAGAAAACATGGTAAATCTATACCTCTGTGGAGGCTTAAAGGTTCTGGTGACTTTTTCCTTTCCTTGGAAAAAAAACAGTTCTTCACTACTGCAAAATGCAGTTGGCCACATTATACCATGTTCTGATCTATCATGCACAAATTTAAATGCAGAGCAAACTGTATTGAACTGGAATCGTTATAGGTTTATACCTGTTTAATTGGTTGTGCTTGAATAGTAGCTATTTTTCTGCTCTCAAAAGTACGCTATACAACTTGGACCAGATTTTAATCTTGTGTACCCATGTAAAAGCTTGGTGCCCTAAGACAGATTTTTCTATGTAAGATTGCAATATTTATAGGCTTATACCGAATAGCTGAAGATATTCTAGGGCTTCTGGTTAAATATTCTGTATCTTCTCTCCCACACTAGGTACAGACTTTGAAAAACCTGAAGTGGAATCAATCTACGTTATGTAGTTTTCTGTAAATTGTATAGTTTAGATTGGTAGTGAACAGAACACACATTCACCCTTTGATAGGAGAAAGGGGAAGATGATGACAAATGTTAGACTGGGTTCTGCCATTTTTAAACCAGTTGTTCCGCAATTGTGAGGTTTTGCGGAAGATTCGGCAGTCGCTGAGAGTTAGGTAGGTACTAAAGCTTACGGTGGAAGAACTTAAGTCAGCTGGTGGTAAGCTGAGGAGTTTATTCTTGAATGGGAAGGATTGTAAACAAAAGAGAATTTACTTATAGTACCGAGGTGCGGCTAGTCTTGGTTACAGAAGCATCTCAGTTATAGAAGCGTTTACTGTTCATTGCGCAAACGTGCGGAGGCCTGTGGTTACGTCAAGGATCGCTGACGGGGAGGAAGCCTTACGACTGGATTGCCATCCGGAGCTCTCTCTACCGGATTCGGCAATGTGTCATCTTAATATAGTGGGTGACACGTAAGCAGCATTGCATAGCACTGAGGCATCTTTTAGCCAATTAAGGCTTGTGAAGCTCTGTGGCATCTCTTAGCCAATTGAGAGCCGCGGCCTACTTCCCTCTTTTTGTGGATATGTGTTCGGTTAGTGGCTTGAGCATTGTTAAAGCTTACTTTACTTGACACCAGTCTGTGTATGCCAGACTTCTGTCCAAACTAGTTTCCAATCACTTAAACTGGTAAAAGTGTAATGTCTGTACTTGGCCTTAGTAGTATAAACTTTCTATACTGTGACAATAACATTTGATCTTCAGAGAAAGTGGACAGAGCTAAGGTTACTTTTCAGATTTGTTGTTGAATGTTCTGACTTGTGCATGCTTTAAAATCTGATAACAGCTCTGATGCCAGTTATGCAAGTAGAAGGCTAGACACTTGAATGGCATAAAATGCCAAGGCTTCATGGAAGCCAATGAAGTTGATGCTCCTTTATAGAAGTTGAGCATATGGCCCATGTATTTTTAACAATTTTGTTAGAAAAAACCTGCACCATCAAAGCAGATGCCCACATAACAACTGTCACAGCATACAATCAAAAGCTTAAGAGACAGATCATATTACATCTATTTGGCATCTAAATGGACTTAGGCACCTAAGAGTAATTTCTAATCCTCCCGTTCAAGTTCTTGAAAATGCATTAATGTATCTATTTTTAGTAACACATAATCAGTTTACCCAAAAGATGAGTTACAAAAACCAGAGAGTAGAACCTAACTATGCCTTTGTGTAATAGCTTTTCCAGTGCTTTAGTGGGGTGGAACAGAATCATACTTTGGCACTGAAGATCAATTGTAGATAATATTTAAGCATTGAAGTCCACTTATAGGTGGGACAGGATTTGGCCCCATTATTCTTTCATGAAACTGAAAGCTCACTGTTTTCAAAATCCTGTTTTTGAATGCATCTAAAACCATGGATCCAGGATATACCAAGGATGGGTTTGTTGTACCACCCCTCAGACTGTGGAGGAAAATGGAGGCAAGACATTGTTGGAACCCATGGATCAATGAGAGACATCAGGGAGAGAAGGGGCCAGAAATGCTTCTGCCCTGCTCTATTCAGGTCTGTGGGCAGCTGTTGTATAGGGAGCTGGGTCGGTAGGGAAGAGTGAAAGCAGCACATGTACCACATGGACAGATATTTGGCTGGGGTGATATGATTCCAGCCCCATTTCTGCCCATGGCAAGGAGTCAGATCTGATGATCTGTTTAGGTCCCTTCCGACCCTAAGTACTATGATACCTTCTTCTAGAGCCTGCTTCTGGCCAGCAGGAGATATCTGTTGGGGGGGGGGGGGCACCAATCAGGGGCAGGAAGAACCTATGCACTGCTGCTGCTGCTGTTCCCTGCTGAGCCTGGCACCATGCACAGCTCCACGCATGGTAGGAGTAGTTATGTGACTCCCCATACAGCTGGGTCAGTTGGGAGCAGTGGGGATGGTAGGTAGGTATATCCACACTCCCTAGATCTGCCCCTGTCTAAAAATCCTATAAATGTTTTAGCTAAATGGATAATTTCTGTTCATTGCTCTGAGGGTTTGGGGGTGGGGGGGAGTGGCGGGGCAATCTTTTTAATAAACTGAATCACTTATTTATAAAGGAAAAAACAGTTGTAGTAATTAAGAAACCATGCTTTAATACTGTGTGATGTATCAACTCTTCTAATTCAGATTGAAGAATTCAGCTCTTAGTATGCAATTAACTGGTCAACTGCATTCAATCAATACAAAGCCTTTTGGCATGAATGATTCTTTCCTCCCAACTTCGGGGAGGGGAAGGGGGAGGGGAAGGGCGAGTGTTTTGGTTTTGTTTTTATATCTACTTTCTGACCAAAGAAATTCCCACAAAGCACAGACCTTACTTCTTTTTATAAAAATAGCATTGTTATTTTTTTAAGGATTGCCTTTGATCACTAGCTTTCTCACTTTAATTAATAGATTTTCCCAAGCTGTTAGAAATCCCCAATGCAGGATTTCAACAGTTTACAAGAGGCAATAGCAGAGATTTTTCTGTGATAGTTCAGCACGAAGCATATCACTTTTGCCAATAACATTACTGTTTATTGCAGCCTAAGATAAATACAATGTTAGAGACATTAAGGCCCAAGTAATGATGCAACTCTAAGACCTCTTGGCATTTGCAGATCTTTTAGCCCTCTGTATCACTAAATGTGATCCTATATCACCCCCTGTAGCAGCCAAAAAACTAGGGCATCAAGTTCAACTGCAATCCTATTCTACCTATTAGATGTCTAATCTGATCCTGTTCTGCCCTGCACAGATCCCTGAAAAATGCATAATTAATCTACTTGCGTAACACACCATCACCTTAGTTTAAAACTAAATAACAAAAAGCAGCAAGGAAAAGGAAGAACTACCCCCCACCTTCTGTTTCTACTTTTTTGGTAGAAAAAGCCCACACTGCTTCTGTTGGGTCTTATAGCAGCACAGCATCTCATTCTGTACCCTTCAAGGAGCTTCCTGGCCCATTTGCAGCTGCCCCACAGCTTCTTGCTCGCCTACTTGTTCCCTTTTCCCCTCTTAATTCCTGCACTCTTCCCCTGCTTCCCTTTTCCCCCTACACCCCACTAACTTGCTGCCTGGCTGTTTCTACCTGTCAGGCCAGATCTCTAGAGTCCAAATGAGTAGCTGGTCCATCTGATAGCATTGCCTTCTCAGATGCTGGAGGATTGCAGCTTGATTGTTTCATCTCTGTGGAACAACCAGAAGTGCAGGTAATTTATGCTGGGTAGGAGGACTTGGAGAGACCCCTTGCCTGAAGTGGCATAACTTTAACACTCCTAAAGGGTCCTTAACACTTAATGTTAATGAACTTGAACTTGTGATTTAAGTCATGTAATTTGAATGTATAAGCTCACTGAGGTGCCTGATAAACAGACTGTGATTTGTCCTCCAGTTCCCTTATGCCCCACTCTCTTAGCCTTAATGGTTCCTTAGTTGAGTAGAATGGGCTTATTATGCATGCTCAGAAGGGCAATCCAGAACAGCCGCTTTGACATGTATCTGCTTTTTAACTATCTTCTGGTCTTACTCTGATCAGATGGGTCAGCTCTGAGATTTTCCCTGTTTTTTTCGGCAGAGAATGTCTATGACAAGCGTGGCTTGATACTGAGATCTCTGGTACATTAAATAACCATTAGATAAAATACATATACAACATTATGAGCAGAACTCAGAAATCTTTTCCTCCTTGGGCAATGTCTGCTCCACTAAGCTAGAGTCAGGCTTCTTCTTCTCTGCTTTCTGTCAGGCATCATGGTTCTTGAACTTCTTTTCAAACAGTGGACTAGCTTCAGCAAAAGTAATACGGGATGCCTTTAGCTCTGTATGTGGGGTTATTATGGCAAATACTTTTTATTTTTACTGACAAGTAGGAATACAGGTTCAAATCCCATTGTGGTGATGCGGGCCTGGAATGTAGGTCTTGCACTTCCTGATCAAGTTCTTTATCTACTCTGGTGTTAGGCAAAAGGTAAGTATTCTTCCTTAGTTTGGAAGCAGATAATTTATCTCCAATTAGTTCACCCAGACTAATTTCCTCTTATTGAGTTGGATGAAGGAAGATTTCAGTGTGTAGGTCTAAGGATCTGCTCCAACTAAAGCACCCTCTCCCTCTTCTCCCACCTCTTACCCCTTTCCCCTCCCCTTGCCCCCTGGAGCATGTGTATAAACACCCACTGTTTTTTCCCTTCCTCATTCGACTATAAGTAAGCAACTTAGATTTTTATATTTATTTAAGTCCAGAGGCACCATTGGATTGTCTATTTTAATCATTTATATTCCACAGACTATTACATTTCATCTGGTTATCCATATGTAGGACCATATAACTTGGATTAGAGTTAAACTAAACCATTTTTTATCCCCCAGAGACAAAATAGCCACACGTCACAGGCAGAGAAAAGAGAATGCTTAGTTACTGAGAGTGCTGGGGATTCTCTAGCAACAGTGAGCTGATTATATAAGACATGAAGGCAATCCATGCCTTATGCTCCAGAGCAAGGAGGACAGAAACCCGAAAAACTCAGGATTCCAACTAGGTTAATTTGGGAGATCATTCTGTTGTGACCTGAAACTTGTTGTACAGTTTGATCCGGAGCATGTAAATAGGGGCATGCCTCCATGCTAAACCCTGGAAGCACAGAATCATGCCCTACCTTACTTACTTGATGTACTATAAGTCCTAGAAATGAGGTCACAGACCTTTTTAGAGTGGCCCTGTGTGTGCCCAGTGTGCACATCTGAGCCTAAGAGCTGCTGTGGGCATGCTCAGGATTGCTCTAAAGTGGCTATGTTGCCTTATTTTTTGACTTTGGCACACAGTAAGTGAAGAGAGTAAGAGAGAGACAGGAGGAAGTCCAGAAAAGCCACAGAACACTACATGCAAACCCTAAAAAAAGATTTTCTTTACCACTCCAGAGCACTGATTCCCATGTCTGGTGTCCTGTGTCTGGATGCTTCAGAAGACTGGAAGGAGAGTAGAATACAGTTATTACACACTGAGTGTGCAAAAAGTCCTTCCTAACCTCTGCAGATGGCTAGCTGAAGCCATGAAACATGAGACCTGACAATGACCATTGACTAATAGCAAAGCTGAATGTATTACGAATATGCAGAATGCATTATGACATTAATGCCTGAACGCCTTGTTCTGTAGAAGGTTGAAAAAATAATATTGAGGTTTTATTCATGGAGATTTGTTTCCCCCTGTTATCCTGGAGACAGGAATGAGAAGTGAGGCCTTCCTGCAAATCTTATGGCTCTTGAAGATTAGCAGGATGCTGGACCCACGTATGCAGAAGTTCTGCACTTCTCCACCAGCAGTCATCCCAAATACCCAGCTCCTTGGCAGCTGCCCCTGAAAATCCCCTTAAGGAAATGATCTTGTGTCTATAGGTCTCCTTTTCCTGTCTGAGTCCCTAGAACTACAGAGTTCAATTTCAGGATTCTGGGGAATGTGGGAAGTCAATGCAGCTGTAGTGCAAGGCTAAGGACCAGCTTTTTTTTTTCTTTTTTTGGATTTCTGTTCTCAGTGGAAGTGCTGAGCTCTTCTGAAAAAATGATCCTTAATTATGGATACTAAGTACTTTTGAAAAATCTTACCTCAAGGCTTCTAGGAGAACAGAAGTGTTTGTGGCTTTTTTCTGAATCCCCCGATAGGATCCAGGTATGTTTTCCAGCCCTGTGGACTGGCTTTGGCAGCAAACATCAAGGTGACCAAGCCCTGGTTTTATCAGGCCATTCTGAGGTAGGAGAAACTGTTTGGGGAGGTTACTCTTACAGACTGTGTATCTTTTGAAAAAAACGTTGGGTATTTTCAGCACACAGACTTCATGGTTAAGACATTGTTAAAAAAAAAATGAGACTGAAGAGAGCTTATTGATTGGAATTTTGTTTCCCCCTCCGGTAATATAAAATATATATATCTAGTTAATCTTAATTACATCTAATCTTCTGTAGAGATAACTAGCACTATTTTAACTATCACTATTGCAAAGTTAATAAGCAGGTTACTGGTCCATGGTTTCTCTCAGCATTGCCCAATATGTTATCAATCCTGCGTAGATCCTACATAAGCATGGTTGCCGAAGGACAGATTTTTAACTCTCTTATCCAGTAGAAATAAAGGACAGCATGTAGTTATCTCAAAAGGAGTGTTGTAAGAGATACCAGGGGAGGTAATCAAAAGAAGGATTTTTGGTCCTAGAAAATCCAGGAAGTATTTTAAGTGTGTTTGGGGGCCATGCGTTATAATTTGTCTATTAACCATTTAGCCTGCATAGGTAGACAATCTGGTTTCTGCCTGCTGTGGGGAAGAGATTAGTTTATATTCGCCCTTGCTAGCAAATATAACTTTTCTTTCTGCTCCAGTAGGCTTGCCTGAACAGCCAGGGAAGATGGAAAGTTTCTGGATGCTGCATGTGCAAGAGGGAGAGTAGCGCATTGAGTAGTCTTCTCTTCCCATTGCACAGACTCCAGTGATGTGGTTGGCCTGTGCAGGAAAGTAAGGAAGCTTCTCCTAGTCACTTACTCCTTAGCATAAGTATTCAGCATCAGGACTTGCCATGAAACCCTGAGAGAGAGAGCACACCAAGACAAATGAGCACATTCATATTTTTAATTGCCTGATTTTTACAGGATGGATGACTCATGTATTTCCACAGGGCATACAGGTGTCACTGTATGAATGTGGATCATAGCTTTATGGAAGCCCAAAGGGAAAAGCACTCATTAGAAAAGTGAACAGCACGTGGTTACTTAACTGTCACACCACCTCTGGAATATGCAATGCACATGCTGAATATGCACTGAAAATAGAAAGCAAATAGTTACTGATATATATTTACGCTAGAGCAAACAATGTAGCTAAAGCTTTAGTATTTGGATTAGTCCAGACAGTTGGAGACATTCTCTCCTTCCCTCTTCCTTCACTGTTTTAATAAAATCTCTGGTGCTTTGAGGACATAATGGGGCCCTGAGCTTTTGACTTCACCTTCAAACAGTATGATTGATCTAAGGAGCATAGAATGATAGAGTGGAAATGTATCCAGGTAAAGAAAATGAGACAGTGCAGTAATGACAGCCTGCCCTTAGAGTACAATAGACCGTCACAATTATTTAAAGTGTGATGCTTGCCTAAGAAGTGGTTTTGTAAAAATGGTATCATGGGGTTCCATAGTCAATGCATTTCACCTACATTTTTTTCCACATCATACTTGCTAAGTTTGTAGATTTAAACAATATTGATCATCCCAAATTCCTCCTCAAATTCTTCCTGCCTGTGATGATCAATAGGGCTCTTTTCCACTTGAAGGAACCTTATCAGTTGCTGGAGGGAGGGTCTGCTGTCCCATTCTCCACCCCCCGCCCCATCCAGGATGCTTTGCCAACCTGGCCTGGGCTGTGCTGTCTGTTCCAAAGCAGGCTTGGCCTTTCCCTTCTAGGCAGGGCTCAGGATGGTGAGGTGGAGGGACAGCCTGAAAGGGACTACCAGCAAATAAGGGGCCAGCAGGAGATCAGTAGACTCTACCTTCTCCTACGTCTGGCATAGACTGAGGCAAGCAGTTGATAGGGGCAGGGGAAGAGGGTATAATTCTCCTTGGCTCCACCAGACCATGGGGGAAATTGAACTGGTCCCCTGCCACCTGTGAGCTCAGGGCCAAACCCTGAAAGACCAGACTGAAAGGGGAGAGGTGTTGGCAAAGACCTGACACATTCATCACATGTATGTGCTGGACACGGACTAAAGCAGGGGTGGGTAAAATGAGGCCTGGAGGCTGGATGCAGCCTGCCAGGCCATCCTATCTGGTCCATGAGGCCCCTAAAATTTTTAGGAAACTAATATTTATCTGCCCCTGGCTGCCTGTCATGTAGCCCTCAATGGCTTGCCAAAACTCAGTAAGCGGCCCTCCACCTGAAAAAATAGTCCAATCCTGGACTAGGGGAACAGAAAAGGGCCCCAGACTGTTTGGGCTGGTGTGATCAAAGAAAGCAAAGAACTACATTTACATTATAAAGTAGAACCTGTAAAAGGTGGGAGCCTAGACTAAAGAGACAAGACATAAAAGACACTAAATACATCAGAGTCTTGCCAAAGGTTTTATAGGTGACAAACATAATGTCAAAGCACCCAAGAGGGAGAAGAGGTGCACATGCACCTGTAAAAACCCAAGTTCAAGTAGAGAATGAGGGTTGTGTGATCTCCAGTCTAGCACCTAAGACTACATGCTGATTCCCCAAGAAGGACTTTTGGAATACCTGGCTGTAAGGAGACACTTTGTTTTCAGGATTATGTAAGACTTATGCAAAGCTTTCTCTTGTCTTTTTGGTTTATTACATTTCATTTTAAGTTAGACTAAGTTGTGTGTGCTCTCACTGCATTTTACTTGGACATGCACTGACAAATCAGTCTGATCAATATAAAGGAAATGTAATATATTGGAAAGCAGCCATATAAGACTGATAATTTGACTGATAAATGGCCTGTGCATGCACAGCTGCAGTGCAGCACAGGCAGCAAGGAGAGCTGCCTCCAGCTGTAAGTCTGGTGTTGGAAGAAGGGGGGAGGAGAAAGAGAAGGGGTCTGGAGGGGAGGTCAAGGCCCTCGTGGGAAGGTGGGAGGGGGGTTGGGGCAGGGGCAAGCACTTCCTGGGTGGGGCGGGCATGGGGCAGAGTTGCAGTTTGTCTGAGGGGCATGAGGAGGGGGACGCAGCTCCCCCCACCACATGCTGCTGGTTCGGCTGCTCATCTGGCACTTGCCTTCTCATCCCATGGCACCCACCACTGCTGCTGATGCTGCTTATCCAAGAGGACAGGGGACCCCGGATCTGTGTTGGGTGGGCTGGGGCAGGGGCTGCACTAGGCTGTTCCTGGTGGGGCAGGGTGGGGCTGCGCTGGGAGGGGACTATAGAGGGGCTGCAGCCACTAATTCACCATAGCTCCACTGCTCCCAGTGCAGTAGCTGCCTGGCCCAGCACAGCCCCACTCCAGTGGGAAGATCTTCATGCAGCCCCAGCCTCAACCCACCCTGTGCAGATCTGGGGAATGCAACCCCGCACTCCTGGGTGAGTAGCAGGAGGCATGGGATGAGCACGTGAGTGCCGGATGAGCTGTCAGACCAGTGCCTCCTAGCCAAGCAGCGTACAGCTGTGGGAGCTGCCCTCCACCCTGTACTCCCCAGACAAGTTGCAGCTCTGTCCCATGCCTGCCCCATCCTGGCTGGGCAGTGCTTACCCCTGCCCCAGCTCCAGCCCCTCTCCTCCCTCTCTGCAGGGCTCTTGATCTGCCCTGCCATGCCCCTTCCCTCTCCTCTTCCCCCTCCCAGACTAACCAGCTGTAGAAAACTCTCCACACTGCCAGGCTAGTATCAGAAATCAGATCAGTATCAGTCTCAAAAGTCTCTATCAGTGCACCCCTAGTTTTACTCTCTGTGTCTTAGATGAAGGTTTATGTTTGTTCTTTATTGTTTGCTTGATGTTGCAAATTGCTGTGTTCAGTACATGCTTGCTTCAGAGAAAGGACTATTCTTATTCAAGCTTCTATGAATTCAATGCACTACCTTTTTCCCCACCCACCCCCTCTTCAGCCTGGAAGGGGCTGCCCTCCCCCTCTCCCCTGAGCAGGGAGTGTGGTGGGGGGCAGAAGCCTAGCAGGCGCTGCCCCATTCTCTCCCCTCCCAGGCAGACTCAGCCAAGGGATTTAAATCGCTATTCTCCAAGTGCTAGCCCATGCCTGGGACCTGGCCACATCCCCTCCATTCAAGCAGGGAAGGGGAAAAAGCTTTGGCCCTTCAGTCCCTTCCCTTTGGCAGTGGCTAGAAAGCATGCTATACCATCTCCCAGCTTCTGATCTGAGCCAGTGCACGCACATGGCTGCATTTTCCGAATCAGAAGTGAATGCCTGTTCAACTTGTTTTTCAGTTTTTATCTCTGCAGTTTAGACTAACCTGCAAAGACTGAGACAATTCAGCCTTGGGCTTTTTGACTGTACTTAGCTTAATACACTATCATTTTGGCAAATAGGATGAAAAAACTATCATAGTAGTAGCTGATAGGGTTATTCATATGGAACGTGTATCTCTTATTTCTGTACTCTAGATATTGATGGGGAGTTCAAAATCCTAAAATCCATTGCAGTAAAGATGGGGTCATGATAAAAAATGGGATGTTGGAGTATAAATACCCATTTGAATAAGCTTCAAATATTCCCATTCAGCTTGTTTCCTTGTCTGTCTTCCAATCTCCTTCTCTCTTATCTAACTATAGCTAGTAAAGAACTTCAGGAAGTTTTAGAATAAAAGGCTGCATTTTGGCAGGAAGCTTTGTATTTCCTTTTCTAGTTTCTTTTAAAATAATGGGGATAAAAATAATTATTAAAAAAAGTACTTATTTAAACAGCTTCCTCAGTTGGAAATCTTAATATTAAGGACTCCTACTCTGCTGTTTGCTCACCATTTGTGTGCTTGGGTCCTGAAAACGTATGGATCTAAATTCACTTCTATATATAAAAGAATTAGATTTAATAGAATCATACAATCACAGAAAATTAGGATTGGAAGGGACCTCAGCAGTCACCTAGTCCAACCTGCTTCTCAAAATAGGATAATCCCCAACTAGATGATTCCAGCGAGATTTTGGCGGAGCACCATTAGTGGCTGCCTTACCTTGACATTTTTTTCTGTCACTTTTTTGGAGATCATAAAATGTATTTTATTTAACTCTTATGTGTAGGCACTGATTTTTAGCTCTGTCTGATTGTATCTACTTTGTGGATTTTTTTTTTCTTTGTCATTCTGTTTTAACGTTCTTTTAAACATGCAATTAGCACTGTGGGTACAGGATAGCTGGAATTTTGTAGTGTCATATTAACTTGTATTTGTTTTCTAGACTTCCATACATCCATTGTATTAATGAACTCTCTGCCTTAATGCGAGTTTAAAATGTACACAAAAGTTATTGTTTCCCTCTAAGTAATCTTTGTGTTGGCAGGCTTGTTATTTCATTGCTGAATATTTTCTTTGTGACAGCCTGATTTCCCATGCGAGCCATTCTACCTGGATTGTTTCCTTCTGTCCCAAATTACCTTGTTTTTTCTGTATTTTTGTTGTCTACTTAGGCTGTAAGTCTTGAAAATACACATGATTATTTGAAGACGATATGATCCAGAAGATTAGAAATAGTGGCCAAGAGCTGCATTTTAGTTTTTTCCATCCAGATTTGGCTGATGCACAGTTGATAGCCTGTGCATGATTAGTGTGCATCCTTCTGGCACATCCAATAGTTTAATTAAAACCAGTCTGAATCTTTCATAGTCTTCTTTTGGTCTTTTCAACTGCCACATCATCTGTAGTTTAGCCTGACTAGCTTGCTTGCAGACAGTGATGAGCTCACTTGCACAGAAGGATAATGCAGCCTCTTTTAGAAGCAGTGACAAAAGATTAAGAACATATTCAAGAAAGATGCCATAGTTCAAAAATACAGAAGAGATAAAGGGCTTGATTCTGATTTCTAGCTTTTACACCATCGTGTCTGACTGCTAAAGTAAAATTCATTAAAACAGCCGTATCTTAAGGCCCTATATCTTTATAAGATGTATTATAAAAAAAAAACAACCAAAAACCAACCAACTTAATTAAATGCTTCAAAAGAAAATGACACCTTTTTTGATCTTGTCCTAAAATTTCTAAAAGGTCAGGGTGTCACCATTTGAACTCCAAATTAACTGTTCTTTTTATGTTAAGGCATAACATTATTCATATTTATTATGCTATTTTATTGTGAAAATCATCTGAATGTGTCTTTGTTAAGCTTACACAGATCATACTATATATTTGGAATCATAGTTGGGTATTTCTTTTATTTTACCTTGAGTTTCTCTTTTGCTGATTAGTCTTCCAACTTGAGCAAATCTATGTGAAACGTCTTGTAATCTTCCACACTTCATGAACCCAAATCAGGAAATATCATCCACTCACTGTCCAACTCCTCTGCCAATACAGATCTACAAGGCAACCTAATATTAACATCTCTCTCAGTCTTCTTGAAGATAAATCATTTTCTAATCACTTCTATAAGAGTTAATTCTGTGTATTTGATCTTGATTATATTTTAATAGGCTGCATTATAAGCCTCACCTAATGTTAACAAATATTTTATTTTCTGCTGGGTCACCTTTTTTCTTAGGACCCTTTATAATATAAAAAGCAAAATATTAATGGCTATTTAGATATTAAGGACAAGTTAAGGGCTTGATTTTTTGCCCATTTCTAAGTAGTTGAGGGGGGGAAGGTTCAGAGGCACAGAGCAAGTCATTATTTTGTTTTCTACAGGAGCCAGACTGTCAGTTGTTATGGAATATATATATATATGTGGAGATTATATATATAAGCATGAGGGCAAGGACAGTTCAAGGCTGGTCATGCACCTGATAAAGAAGGCTGTTGCCAGAGAAAGCTGCATGCCTCTTTGAACATGTTAGTTTATAAGGGCACCTATACACATGTTGGACATCTTAATGCATTCGTGTCATGTCTATTCAGTATCCCCACACTTCAAAATTGTGATGGGATGCTTTAACTAAAAGTTGTTGAATGAGCTGTAGTTCAAGCACCCCATCACCATTTTGAAGCACAGGCCACTGAATACATGTGACACTGCACGTGCAGCTCTAATTAAACTGCTCCCTGCCACCCTGGAGCACGTGTATAGATGCACTACGATTTACCCAGCCCTGACTACTATTTAATTTCAAAATAACATAAATAAGTCACTCTCTCTTGTGTAGAATGGAAATCAGCACTTTGTGGCCACATCCAGATGAGTGCAGTTGCGCCATAGACGCGTCTACAGTGCCACATACTGGACATTCAGCTGTTCTCTACACTGCAAGGGAGCAGTGTAGAAGGGGTTTTTGATTCCTGGATATCCAGGGGTCAAAAAAACCTGCACAAAAGAAAAAATGGAGTTGCACACCAGAGCCTACCTGGCTGAAGCCATGCCCCAGCTGCCAGTCAGGCTCTGAGCGGCAGGATCATCACTGCTGCAGCCCCAGGAGCCCCCCCCAGGACTCCAGGTAAGGCTTCTGTGGCCAGGCCAATGCTGGCCCCAACCTCCCCTATGCCACCTGGAGTAACCTGCTGTGTGCCAGAATGTGCATGACACAGGTGTTCCCTAGAAACAGCTACTATTGGCTCAAGATGTCCCTGCTCATGTGAATGCAGTTGGTGAGGGTGCTTAGTTCTTTTGGAGTCTCTAGGAACTCTTGTTGGAGAGCATACACTCCTGGACTCACACCATGGTTAGCACCTTAATAGCAGAACAGATTACATTACAATTTTTTTAAGTCTTCCCTACTTCATACATCTGCTCTTGGACTAAGTAAAGACAGCTTGGGCCAAGGTTAGCCTGCCCACCCTGTGTGGACAGGGGTGAGGTGGAGGTCATGGGGGAGGTACAAAGCATCCTGGGATGTTGGCGGACTGTGAGTTAACTTGAATCTGGAGGGGATCTGGGGCAAAAATTCGATAAATTAATTTAATCCAAATCAGATAAATCTGATATTATATACATCCAAGTTTATCTTAAACCAATTTAGACCATTTTGAAAGCATTTTATGTGCACTGAACTTCTGTTGTTTTACAGATTTGAACCAGTTTCTGATAACTTATACAGGTTTATGTGTAATTTCTATCTCTGCCCTTGATGATTTCCTTTGCTTTATTTTCTCCTTAGAGAATCCTGCTTACACAATTCCATTTTTAACATTCTGTGTCTTAAAAACTATCTTGAGTACAGCAATTTCAACTGTTTTTTTTTTTTGTCTTAAGAGTGTCACAACTTGTGAATATTTATTTACCTGGCACAATTTAAATTAGGTTTGCATACTAATGTTAATTACATTTGGATCAGGACCAGACAGATGAGATCCTGGACACTATTAGTGACTTGCCCACTGGGAGGCATGAGAATTTGGTTAGAACCTTTTTCATTTACCAAGAGATGAGCCCAGAATGGAAGCAGGCAGAGAGAGCTTAAATTGGTGCAAATTACTGTGGTGGAGTTATTTCTCCAGGTTTTCTTAGGAAAATTCTTCATTAGGCTGAGTGAGATTACCCATATTTGGGAGTTTTCATCACCCATCTGCTACTTTTTTTCCCCTCCAGTGTAATCTTGATTGCACTGGAGTAAACGTTTAGGGCAGAATGCTATGTCCGGGGATGACCAAAATAGACTGCTACTAACTCTAAAATACCCAAATAAAATGTAAGGAGGATTCTATTGTTGCCTCTGGGTATCTAAGTGCCCCCATTATAGGAGTAGTATTGTCTTTTGGAGATGCACAGATGTTTCCCTTTTCCCATAATGGGTGTACTTGTGCCCACTAGAGACAATACATTCACTTCTATACCCAAGTCAGATAACTTGATTGTTTGTAGGATGCACTTCAGTTATCTACTAAGTGCAAAAGGAATTTGTCCCATAAAAATATAATAATCCAACTTCTGCGCCCAGATAGCCACCCTTTTCATCTCCTCTTCAACTTGAAGCTCATGGTGCCTCCCATAGTGTAGCTGGGGATGGGGTAGCTCCTCCATCCCCTTGCTACATGTACCTATTAGGCAAGTTGTAGGGGACGGGGATGCTCTCCCATCCCTAGCTGCTTGTACCATGAGCCTTTTAAAAAGCACCTGCGGCTGGGGATAGAAAAGCTTCCTATCCCCAAATGTACATGCTGGGTGGTAGCTCTTTAAATGGGTAAGTACAGCTGGGGATGGCAAAGCTATTTCATCCCTAGTGGAATGTACCCCTTTTCAAAACGTGCTAGGTGTGAGAAGTTGACAATAAGATCAGCTTCCCTATCCCCTGACACACTCCCATCCTTGAGTGGATCCCCAAATCCTCTAAGGAAACAGCAGGGACAGCTGGGTTTGGGGACCCAGACCTGCATCCATCCTGGTCCTGCCAATTGCATGGCTTTGTCCCCGGCCCCAGGGCTGTCTGGTGCTGAATCTTGATGCTCAGCTGAGCATCTGGATATGGCAACAGGCGGCCCCAGCCTCAGCTGGTATTTAAATCTAGCCCCAGTCTCCAGAACTGCCCATGCCCAGAGGCTTGATGGGACCTGGTGGTTTAAAAAAGAGGCCTGCAGGGAAGGGTCTCTGAAGTACCTAGTCCCCCCAGCAAGCCCACATGATTGTCAATATCAGGACCAGGGCAGCCCCCAGTCAGATTCCAGACTTGTGGCTACTCAATTTCTGATGCTGACAATCAGCAGTTTGTTGGCATTGATATAATATTGGATTATGCCATGCCCAGTTTATGTCACCGTATGTACCAGTCATGAAGATGTTACACACTTCCTTGAGGAGTATCTTTGCAAGTGGTTTGCCACTTTATGGCACCATAAATTCAATGAATGTGTGGCATGTTGCTATTTCTAATATTTCTAATATGTCATTAACATAACATGTGCCAGGGGTTGTCAGTAGGATTTGGTACAGGCAAAGAAAGTACTGAAGACACTCATTCCCATCTACAAACACAACTTGTATTTAATGGATGCTCCATAGAGACAGCATCTTTAAAATCTGCCTCCATCAGAACCCCACTTGTGGGTGCTTGGAAGTGTTATGGAATTGATGGATCTCTTTTTTAATTTAGCACTATCTCTGCTTAGGCTTGAATTAGCCAGCTATGACTTCCTCAGAAGTAGCTAGTCCCCTAGCACCTGTATTTTTGGCAGAGGTTTTGCTTCTGAGGGGCCTTTGTTCTACTGTCACAGGGACTGAAATGTGCCTATAAATGTGACAAATTTCTCTCTGGCATAATTCTCCCAGCTTCAATAGATTTACACAAGGGATACATTTTGACGTGTTCAGTGGTACCTTGTGATTTTAATACCTATATGCGTACAGTTTGGAACATGTATTTAAGCTGTACAAGTAATTTGATAGCTGTCCCAGAAAGATAGGTCACCTTTTGTCAGAATTATTGTACAGTATATTCTACAGTTAGGAGAACATTAAATAATTTATTCCAAAAGCTTAATATCCTCAAACTTCATTTTTTTTTTCCAGGGAATTAAATGTTTATTCCAACATAGTGTAGGCTATTTAAAAAAAAAAGAAAAAGTTATCTTTCCCCTATTGAATTATTTAAAAGAATGTAGCAGTTGTTCAAGGGCCTAGACATAAACCAATTCACTTCAGTAGCACAAGGATAACAAGAGTATAGGCAGATGGATATATTTATGTGTACGTACTGTAGAGTGTGTGATTCTTTGTTGTACTTGCTAGAATCTATCGCTGTACTCCATCAGTTGATTGTGGATTGACCTACTTGCTGGTAACACATGGTTCCAAGCCAGTTGGATCTGAATAGATTTTAGTGGGTATTTGGGTCTAAAATACTCCAAAGCTCCCATAGTTGATGAAGCACTATTGCCTTAGAATCCAAAATCAGTGTCTGTGGCTTTGCCAACAGTTCTAGGCTGTGTAGGCACCCTGGCCTTCTAGCTAGTCCTGTCATATATGAGACAACCCAGGCTAAGCCATGGAGCATCTAGCCCTAGTGATTCCCTCTTAAAACACTTGAGTTATAGATCTTCTGAAATAACAATGCAGTGATATTTACTTTCCATTATTCCATTTTCAGCCCTTCTGTAGTTCTTACATTCTTCAGGGTTGATGGGCTGACTTTGTCTTACTCTGTCTCTAACAAATCCTTTAGTATTTTAACAAATTTATCCTCCTTGTACCATCCTGAATCTTGCTCTTAAGTAGGATTTTCTGCACCATGTAGTCAACTTTGGCTCCCCCATATCAGTTATGCTTACTGAACTACTCTATGCATTTTCCTGTGTAGAAAATCCATTTTTCCATTGGGATAGGCTGATGGCTTGATGCTGCAGTCAGGATGGCTTATGAGTGATAGTTTATCAAGATGTCAAGGAATTTCCCTCAGTGAACATCCCCTATCTGTGATGTGATGAAAAATAGGCTGTTTTGGTGTTTCTGGACTTGTGTCAAAAGTCCCAAGATAGAGTTCATAATATGATTTAATTGCATCCTGTTCTGTCACAGGGGCTTTATGCCTATGTGGCAACTTAGGGTTACAGTTGATTAATCAGGCAATATTGTCAGCTGGCTGTGATCTGTACTGTTACTTCCAGATAAGATTTGTGGCTAAAGTTGTCAGAAATTCAATTTTACTTTTTATTTTAGTATATCTTTGTTGAAAATTTGCACAGGAGTGTTTGTAGGGACATAACTATTTCCTTAATCTATCTGATCATTGGCTTATCTAATGCACACTGCTACCTTTGAGAAACAATTGATGCTCTTGATTTTTTTTTTTTTTTAGGCCAAAATTCACCAAGAAGAATAATAGTTTATTTATGTGTTTTAAAAAGAGCCTCCTCACACCTTCGGGCTTTTCCACTGTTTATATTCACTATACAAGCACAGTTTTATTTTGTATGCCAGGCTTAATTGGCATGTTGGACCTCACAATGAACAAAAACTTCCTGTTCTGATGAAGTAAGCCTTCTACTTGTGAAAACTTAGGCTTCTACATCTCCAATTTAGTTAGTCTATATGGTGCAGATTTACTTGGCTTTCTGAAGGGTTCCTGCCATTTTGACAGGTCATTTAATAGTAATGATTCTTAATCCTGTGGCACTGTGTGATACTTAAATAGCATTATGGATTTATCATGTACATTTTACTGGTTTGTTTGGTCTCCATTAAATATAATAAGCCACCTCCAAAAGGGTTGTATTGATTCTTGCCTGTAGGTCTTGACTCTGCAGCGTGCCATCCCATTCTACAGAAAGGTCATCCCTACCAGAAATATATTTGCAAAATATCTATTTCTCTGCAACCAAGATGTGCAGTTACACAGTCTAATCCAGTGGTTCTAAAACTTTTTCATACTGTGGACCAACATGGGGATGGGATGGCGCATGTGGAGCCAGCTGTCTCCCTTGCAGGGATGCCCTGTCACCCAACTTTAACCCTGCATGTGACTGCTGGTGGCAGAAGCCACTTGCCTGGGCAGGCAGACAGGGGTCTGAGTAGGGGGCTCATACCACAAGCTGACAGCCAACCCTTCACAGCCCAGTACTGGGCTGCGGCCCGGTGGTTGGGAACCTCTGATCCAATCTCTTGAGAATTTTACTTTTCCCTGACTTTTATCACAGCCACAGTTAAGGTTGGGCATTTCCAAACAGCTTGTAGCAGTCAGGGCCCTTATTTTTCACTGAAACATAGTGGGAGTCAGAGACTAGCTCCCTTAGATGCTGGGAGAATATCAAAATTTAAGAGCTGGAATTAGCTTAGAAGTTTCACATCTTGGGGACTGTTTCAAAATTTAAAAATCTGATTCATGAAGATGGAGAATAGTCACACTCATTGTTTTTGGGACCTGGGCTGCTTTTTTAAAATCCTAGAAAAAGAAAGGAAAATGCATTAGAAAGTCTGAATATCTAAAAACAAAAGTTAATAGACACAAAACTTACTGCCTTTCCATGGTTCTTGTGTTTTCACCATATTTACCATATTCCACAATGGCAGTGACAGCTGGAATTCACTGATTCTGCTTTGCCCTGGGCACCTGGCTGCACCCCTATACTATTGCTATTCACCTTTTTAAAACACAGATAGCTTCCATGCCTCTCCTTGTTTTTGAGTCTTAAAAATCAACAGGGCTTTGGAAATTCTGTTTCTGCACACTCTTTTCCCAGCCAAGTGATTGCTATACCAAGCTGAATCTTTTTGCAAGAAGAGTTTAAATTATTGCTTTAAAAAATTTGCTTTCATTTCTTGTGATGAACAGTACATGTACATAACCAAGATTTTGTCTCACACTCTCTAAATAGCATCTACAAAAAGATAGGGAAACCTGCCATTGGATCAAGCCTCCTTTTACAGTTGAAGACTAGGTCAGTAGTGCCCACCCACTATTGTTTGCATCCAGTCTGGCCTCTGCAACCATCACAAATCACATATTAAAAGCAGAGGAGCTTATAGCTTCTGCTGAAAAACATACATGCCTGACTTCAGCATAATGCTGTTGGGTCTTTTCACTGTTGACACTTGTTAAATGGGTTATGGAACTGTGGAAACTTTACATTTAGCTTGTAACAACACTGGGATTGCAGCAGTCCAAATAGCTGTGGTGAGCTAAATTGTAGACAACTTAATAGGAGGCAAGTATAGGCAGCTGTTTTAAAGAGATTGTAGTCTGGTAAAATTGAGAAATCCTGATAAGGAATGTTATGAGATTTCTGGAGCCTGCATTAAGGCAGAAAAAAAGCCACTAAAAGATAATGAGGAATGCTTAATGTGGCATTTTGATACATTTTTTTTCAGTTTGCCAAGTAAATCAATAATAACCTTTGAGATGTTTTGATGTCTGCTTATTGAGACGAACACACATTCTTTTGGTACAGAGAACCTAAAATCATTGCAGACAAAAACAATTAACACAACTGTGAACTTTGGTACATATGACAGAGCCATCTATTAGATATAGAAGAAAGATTTCAGATGAAGTAGGTTGCTGCCTGCAAAAGCTTATGCCTCTCTGAACCAGCTGTTCTCTGTGCCTTTCAGACAGAAAAATGAAAACAAGTTAGCAAAAACATATTTTGTAATGTCTTTATTTTGAGTTTCTAATCACAGAAATGTTTACATGTTTGAAAATGAGCACTTTTTAACTTCAGGTGCACTAGTTAATGGAGCATACCTGATGGAAGAAAGACCAGGATTATATAAAATGTTTGATTTTTTTTTCTCTTTTAAAAAGTTTGTAAGCAGAAATTCTTTGTGTGTAATCTTTATCTTCTTCATGTAAATAACTGATCCAATGATTTTGTTACAGCATTTCCTTATTCATAATAAACTAAGATGATAAACATAACGATTTATCATCTTTATTTTCCAGTGTTCAAGATTCCTTTACACATTTAGTAAAAGAGAGACTAATATAGACAATATCAAGACTGAATCCAAATATGAGGCATGGATTCATGCTGTTGATGGAAGCAATGAACAGTGATTTTCTTATTATTATTAGTTAATTAAATCAATCAAAAAAATCTAGCATTAATGCAGTAGGTGAGAGCAGTCCATTTTTACTCGTGTACATATACATAAATCCAGATATTATACATTTTCCTAAAATAAAACATACCCATTCACAAAGCAAAACCTTCAAATGAAGCAAGCAAATATCCATAGAAATTCCCAGGAATATTGAATTAGAAATGCTGTTACAACCACTTCCAAAAGATTTTGTAATATTTGGATGATGGACCATTTTTTGAAAACTTAGTCACAGATATAAACTATAAAAAATTTTAATCAGTGAAATGGAAGCTTTGATATCTGATTTAGATACCTTGTAAATATTGTGTGCTGCTAGCAGCTAATTAGTAATCAGTAGCTCAATATTTGCTTCAATACCTTATTTGTAGGATACAAAAACCTACCAAATAGTGAAAGGGAATAGTGAAAGGTTCTCAATACTCTGGATGAAATCTGCAATAAGAAAACTAGAATAGGTGGTGGATACCCATTAAATTTTTATGAGAACATTCAGGACAAAAGAAAAGCTTCAAATTTGTTCTGTAGAAAAGTTTATGAGATAGATTTCAATTATTTACTTTTGATGACTAAGATTAGTTTATTCCAGTTACAACGTTTTCAATTGTATTATATGAAATAACTGACTTTTAAAAACAGTAGTGCTGATGACCTGCAAAACTAAACTTGTTTTTTTAACAATGTGCTTTGAAATTTTCATTTCTTCTATATGGAAAATTTGGGAAATCTATGCATTTCTGTGGAAGTTGCTTTCAACAAAATGGCGTTTTCTAACCAAAATATGTTTCTGTGGAAAATTTGAAATTAGTTTAATTACCATTCCTGCCCAAATTCTTTGTGATGATGCCTGATAGCTTTTCACCTTATAAGCCATTTAAGGCAGAGCTAGCAGAAATTAGAGTAGCTGTAGTATCAAAGAACCAATACGTAGGCCGTAGGCATTGGCACTATAACAAACATACTGCTCTGTGTCCTCAGGATACAACAGTTGCAGATTTTCCCCAGGCAAGCAGACCTTTCAACTCTTTTTCTACCTCATCTCTGTCCTTTCCACTGTTTCTCATACTGATATATTTATTTGTTGAAGACAGCCAGTGTCTTTTAAAATTCTAGTCTCTCCATGCCTTTTAACAGTCTCATTCCAGACATGAATGCAAATCCAGTCTGTATACTGAAAGGATGTCTGAGAGGGAGCTGCTGAAACAATTGTATGCTAATACACATTCATTCACAAATACCCACAATCTCATGAATAAAAGTTCCTTCATAAACATTAATTTAAGCAAAATCCAGTGTGATGAATATTCATGGGAAAGCAAATAAAGAAGTGTCTGAATATCATCTGGTTGAACAAGTCAGACTTAAAGACATATGTACAAATATTTGTCCCACTGTTCTCTTGGTTCTGGACTTGTATAATGATCCATTTCCAATAATATGCGAATTACTAATATTACTGCATTAAACAGTTCCTGGTGAGATGTGTAACATGCACCTGCCATACATATTGTAATATTACTATTTGCAAATAAAGTGCTAATTTACTGACCTGCCTGACTGTATAGTTTATTGACAATTGATAAGACCCATTGATAACATATTTGCTCCTCAGTGTGTAAATATGACTGTCATTGGTCTACAACATGCAAGCCTAGAAAGTAGGGCTTGAAGGGATCTCTAGAGGTCATCTAGTCCAAACCCTGCTTGAAACAGGATCAGCCCTATCTGAACTTCCCAACCAAATTCTTGTCTATTTTATTACTAAAACTGTGCACACAACCAAAAAGCATAGTGCCCTAACCTGCCACAGGTAAAGCAAGGGGATAAGGGCATCCCATTTTCTGCTGCTAGATGTGTTGATAAAATATGCTTGAGAGGAAAGGAGCCAGACCCCACCCATTGGTAGAAGACCAAAGCCACCACAGCATGTACCAATCTGACCATGGGATAAAATTCTTTCAAGTCCCAACTGTGGTTGTTGGGATGACCCTGACTGGAGGGGTAAGACACTCTAGGCAGAAAACTAACCATGATAAGTCTTTAGCATTAATCAATATGATATGTCACAATGTGGACATTCTGACATATTCTTTTTCAGAAAAAGTTAAGTGGTAGTTCTGCAAAAAAATCAGTTGAACTATAGAACTGAATAGTCCATTTTTGGCACAGACATTATGCACTTCAAAAACTAAAGACAAAACAAACCAACTCATTGCCCTATTCTTATTCAGTTCCTTGAATTAGATTTCATAGAATTTGATAACACCTATTTATATATGAATTTGTCTAGTCAGGCTAAATGAAAGTAAAATAAATAAATGAATAAACCTGAATAAAAGAAGTGTACTATGGTTAAGGGTATCTCCAAGGAAGTTGTAACATGTATGTTCTTCTAAATTCTTTTCATTACACTGGAAGACAAAATCTTTGGGTAGAGGTGATATTTTTTTATTAAACCAACTAAATAGTTGTAAAAAAGTTGTTATTTTCAAGCCTTTGGACACACACTATCTTATATCAAGCAAAAACTTATTAAGTAAAAATGGAGGGAGAAATTAAAGATGGTCAGAGAACTCTTGGGTTTTAAAAAATCCGGCCTTGGAAAGTTGTTCTGCAGGAATGCAAATTTAAAGGCGATGCAGGAGACAAAGGCCTGTTGTTTACCTACAGGTATCATATGTCAGGCAGACTGGGTGTCAATGTTAAAATTTTAGTCCAGATTGTTAAAATTGGCTTTCATTTTCTTCTTTTTTAACATTGTGAAGTTTCCATTTCATTACACTGTGTATTTTGACCCTTGGAAAAACATGGCTTGCTAGTGTGACTTAAGCATTGAGGATGAAAAAGGAGAGGGCTGTGAAGAGCAGGAGTATTTGCTTTGGTGTCTAGTTACAGTCAGTATTCTTGAGGCACTTCATGAGAAGTGGGAAGCAGTGTTGAGATTTTTACATTTTCCAAGAGAAGGGATTACATGCTGGTCTGTTTAACCATATTATTTCAGGACTCATGTATAACTAAGGCACCTGGCAAATGTTATTTCCATCAAGCAACAGGTAATGTCCTTTGATGGAAATGTCACATTATGCAACTGGCTTCATGTTCACAGGGCAAGCTAGCTAGAGGAGGGGAAAAAAATCACCCTGTGAACTTGCTCTGCCAGCCCCTTCCAGCAAAGGAGCAGGAAAGCTGCTGGTAGGGGCTGTAATTCTCCTCTCCTCTCCCCACCCTCATCTTCCAATGTGCTGTTAATGAGAAATGATCTTCCTCCCCACCCTGCCCCCTCCCTCAGAGCTGATCTGTAACCCTTGTGTGGAGCAAGGTAAACCCATGCAATTGGTGGAAGAGGGAGGATAGGAACAGTAGGGCTCTAACGCTTAAACAATTTTTTGTTATTTTTCCAGGCATACATTTTCCTCTCTCTTATCTTCTCTTGTTAGTTTCCCCCCAAATTCTCCCCTCTATCTCCTCCCTTACTCTTAAATTCCTTTTCTGTGTAAGTAAAGCATGTCATATTTGCTTACACTCTGCTTTCTCAAGGAAGTGGTTTGAAATGGCTTCTTGAAGAAACAATTTTGAAGACTACTTGGAGAGGGATGATGTCATGCCATCTGTGCTGAACTGAGGGGTAGCAGAGTTCAGCAGGAGTCACAAGGCCTTGTTACACCTTACACTGTGAGCCACACAAATATTGATCGGTGCTAATGCTAGCTTGGAGTTTGGAGCAATCACATCCTTAGTCTAGAATTTTTCTCCTACTATCCCCTACCTACACAGATATGACTTGGCATTAGAGGCTTGGGGAGCAGAGGCAGGACTAGAAGCTGTAACTGTAAATTGCCACTAGAGGGCTGGTAAGTCAGGACAGGCTTCTATTGCTGCTGCATGGGTGGGGGCATGAGAGATTCTGGGATACTGAAGGACTTCAACTTGGGCAGCACATCTTTGGGGCATGACTACACCCTAATGGAACCACACCCTAGTGCAGATCAGACAGAATCCTTCCCTGAAGTAGCACAACTTAGAGCTGCATACTATGCCTTTAAAATTACTTTAAAGTGTTAATGCATGTACAATCCAGTGGTTAAAAGCTCTAGGAACCACCCAAAATTACTGTGTAACAAGGCCCACAGAGTATCTTTTCAAGAGGTCAAGGGGAAGAGAGGAGTCCATCCTGGGATGCTATAAGACCCAACCAAGGATAATGGGTGCTAAATTCTTTGTACATTTTGTTTGTTACAATTTATTTTTCCCTTAATACATAAATCTTCCTTACTGTAAAGCAGAACATCTGCTAGGGACCTCAGTGAAACAGAAGGCAGGGCAGTTCAGCACTATACAGGCTAACTCTTTAAGAGAGGCTTGAGATTTCATAGCATACAGGTTACTTTGTCAGATGCTATGAATTGACTGTCAAGTGCCCAGGCAGTGTCCAGTCTCCTTCTCTGCCCAGGCTGCTAAAATAGGTAGCTATGCCTCTATAGATCTAGATTTTATAACTGATATAAAGTTGTCCCAGATAAACAACATGTAAATTGCTTATTTTAAGTTTCTAAGAAAGGTTTGCAGTTCTATTAGAATAAGACTAAAGCTAAAACCCACTTTGAACTAAACTACTATAGACTGAACTGAGTATTTTACCTGCCATTAGGTGCATCTACACATTGCCCTATGCCGATGTTGTTACTGCGCTAAGCTCTAGTATTTCCTTTTGGAAGTGCACAGTACATGGTTATTTTTAGGCCATATGCACTGTACACAGTTATTTTTAGCAGCTACTTGTAGTGGGGAGTGCGCCACTACAGCAAAGTAGATGCCAGTCATGTGTAGACACCTGTGGATGCTACACTGCCGTAGCGTATTACTGTGGAAACATAGCATCATGTGCAGATGGGTCCACTGAGAAATAATAAACCATAATAATGAACCATCACTTGACAAATAGCACAGTTTTCCATTTCTTCTTAGTCAAATGAGAAATTAGTCTATTGGACTTTGATGTTTATCAAAAAGGTGTCTGAATTCTAAAAATAATATAATTGACTTGCAAATAATCCATACTGTTTTTCACTGAAGTGTTTCACCTTATCTTACCAGAGAAAATCGAGTCAATAACTTGCTAAAATACTGAAACTGGCAAGTTTCTTATATTAGTACAGCAGTGCATTTAGCAGGGATTCGTTTCATTTAGAGAAAAGGCAGCAAAAAATAGTTACCTAGCTCAGTTACTTGAATAACACCCCCCCAAAAAACCCTACAGATATTTCATATAATAGATAATTTGTGATAGCACATAAATATACCAATTCAGACAAGAGATTGTTGTATTATAAGATAAACAGTTGTTCTAGTTTGAATAATCATTAACAGTACATAGGTGGGGAAATGTTGGATTGACCTTGATTACTGTAGGATATTATTCCTACAGGGGATTTTCAAGAGCAGTTTGAAGGAATTAAGATTCATTAAGGGGTATGGTCAAGGGCAGGACAAGGCCTGGTTATAAAAATCGTAATATGAGGAAGTAATTTTATAAGGACATTTCAGTAATTATTTACATTTCTAACTTCAGAATGATTTTTGGCTTGAATATATGACAGTTTTATAGCCTGTAATTTACTTATATCTTAATTGGCATATTAAGAAAGTACTCTAGTCTGGATATAACTCCATACTGATGCCAAAATTGTATTTCCTGAATAAAATTAATATACTTCTGTGACAGGATTTTGAGAAGAACTTTTGTTGTGTGTAATGTAATCCAGTGTTCTGCTGGAAAAGGAGGCTTTTATTTACTATTATAGAAAATAATGATATGGGAGAAGTAGAATTATTGAAGAAATTCCAACTTCTGTTTGAAAACTTTTAAAATATAAAACTAATATTTTTCCTGTAAGTATAGTTAGAACTATATTTGTTATAAAAATGTATTTAATTGGTCAACTTGTAACAATATCTCATGAACAAGTGTTTAACAAGTTACCTTTCATATATTCATCCTGATAAAGATCAGTAATGAGAAAGGCTTCTGTCTTCCTTCATCAATTGATGACACTTTGTTTACTTGCATTGTTTTCCCTTCATGGTCCATGCACTGATTAGCTTCCACTGCCCCTCATGACTGGAACGAGGTGTTTTTGTCATAAGTTGTGGGATGCTCCAAATATGTACATGCAGATGAGGAGAAGGACAATCTGGTCTGGTTTCACCTTGTGGAGTGCGGGGCCACACTAATGATATATGTCAGATTGAGAGAAGGGGCAAGAGAGGGATACTGGGTTAACTGTTTGGGGCCCTGTTTCATGATGTTGTCCAATTATTCCCATGTTCCCATGAGCCTTAAATGCCTGGTAATGGGGAAGAAAGGCATAACTGAGCAGTGGGGGTGAAAAGGAAGTTAAAAAAAGATGCAGTGTAATGGCTCGCCATGACTTGGGAAAGAGTCGAGTGGGAGGGCTACACTTAATGGTCACGCCCGTATATCTTATTTAGATGGGCTTCACTAATCTATTTTTGTTATAGGTTCCTGTCAGCATGTCTGACCAATATGAACCATGTGTTTTATATTCATGCTCAGTGTTGGCTGCATTTAATCAACTTGCAACTTCACAGCTGGTTTCCATTACTGAGCACATGCTGCTTTTGGCAGCAGTTTAATGATGGATAATGTTTTTAATGAGGTTTCTTTGTATACAATTATAAGATGAGTGGCTTTTTCCCCCATGCCAAATGCAGGGGGAACCTTGTCTTGTATTCAAGGAAATATAACAACTTAATTAATGATTTGGATGATAGGACTGAGTGCAAGCTTTACAAATTTGTGGATGACACCAAGTTGCAGACATTCTGAAGGGCAGGGGTAGGATTTAGAATAACTTGGACAGACTGGAAAAAGGCTCTGTAATCAATCAGATAAGACTTATCAGAGACAAGTGTAAAGTCCTGCATTTAGGACGAAATACTGCATGCACAAAAATGGACTGAAGAACGATTGCCTAGGTTTCAGTACTTCAGTGAAGGACACAAGAGTTACAGGATACCATAAACTGAATATGAACCAACAGTGTGCTTTTATCAACAGGACTTACACTTGCAAACCAATGGAAGTGATTCTTCTACTTTATTTGCTGCTGGTGAGGCTTTACCTGAAGTACTATGTTCAGTTTTAGACCCCACACTACAAGAAGGATCTGAACAGATAGGAGAGTGTCCAGCCTGGAACAAAAAAATAGATAGAGCCCTAGAATGCAAGACTTAGGGAGATGGACGACTGGTACTTCCTGAGTCGGGGGGGGAGAGGCACCAGATCATCAATGGTGGGGAGGTCCCCCAGAGGGACCACATCTCGTATTTCTCCGTATGTGTTGGTAACAGGACTAGGAGCATGGACCTCAAACTGAGGAAATTTAGGTTGGAGATTAGGAGGAACATACTGACAATGAGGGCAGTAAAGAATTGAAACAGGCTACCTAGGTAAATTGTCAATCTCAATCCCTGGAAAATTTTGAAGAGCGGGTTGGCAGACACTTGGCTACAATGCTTTTGTTGGGTTGATCCTGCCTTGACCAGGGGATAGACTAGATATGCCTGTGAGGTCCTTTCTAGTCCTACTTTCCTATGATCCCATGTCTTTTACAACGTTCTGGAACTTAGCTTTATGCCTGTCCTAAAACCTGAAGTTCCTGCTACCTCATCCACACTGTTTTCTGAAATACTACAGTCCCAGACATACTGTATTTCCACAAGGACTTACTCTATGTCCCAGTCAGCCTTGACTCCAGAAAAAAAGTTATTCTGCCTTCTAAAAACAAAGGTATGCATCTTGGAGGGGAGGTGGAATGTGGTACGCAACAAAATTTGTATGTTTCCATTACAAATATATTCTTTGACCATTAACAGTGAAGAGGTTTGTGTAATCTTTAGCGTTACACAAATGCAGAATTCAACACACACCTGGATCATACAGCATTGCCTCATTGGATTAATCTATCTGACTTCAAAAGCATTGTTATTTGTAGGATTGGTTGTGGGCACCGAAGCCATAATGTAAGTTAGCAGTAAGAGAATGATTAAGTATCAGATTCTGCACCACAGGGTACCTGTGAAGTTCATTGTGTCAAAATGAAATTGGTTTAAAATCTTCAGTTACCATCATTATTCACTGAAGTGCTTTCTTTCAAACTTGACTGCATATTTTTTGCAGTATTTTTCTTTGTCAGAAATAAATTTATTCTTTAATAACTTATTTTTTTCACAATTAAAGTTAGGAAAAGTTGTCTCAAAATGTCATCTAAGTATATGACCACATACTGGCTTTTCTGAATTTTTTTTCCTCTACTTTTTAGCTGACACGACGTACCAAGTTTGACCCAAATACACAAAGCACTTGGTCACCACAAACTGTGCATCAGAGGGGGAAAAAACCTATGTCTCCAAAATTTTGCTGAGCACTAACATACCCAAATCCTGGTTTTATAAACAACTTCTTAAAAGAAAAACCTTTTACTGTTGAGTAGATGGAAAACTTACAAAACACCAATCATAGTTGGTAGTGTCCCCATTTTTCAAAGATAAGAAAGTAATCCAAAATCTACATTTTCCTGTGATTAAAATAAAACACTGTCTTTCATTTTAATCGTGGAAAAACATGGATTTTGGGTAACTTTAGGTTACATATCTGGAAAATGGGGATTTTTTTTTTTTTTTTTTTATCAGAGAAAGCCAGGATCCTTGCTCATAGATTCATAGATGTTAGGGTTGGAAGGGACCTGAATAGATCATCAAGTCCAACCCCCTGCATAGGCAGGAAAGAGTGCTGGTTCTAGATGACCCCAGCTCGATGCATATCCAACCTCCTCTTGAAGACCCCCAGGGCATGGGAGAGCACCACCTCGCTTGGGAGCCCATTCCAGACCTTGGCCACTCTAACTGTGAAGTTCTTCCTAATGTTTAGTGTAAATCTGCTCTCTGCTAGCTTGTGGCTATTATTTCTTGTAACCCCAGGGGCGCCTTGGTGAATAAAACCTCACCAATTTCCTTCTGTGCCCCCGTGATGTTCATTAGTAACTAGGTTGCCTTCCACATTCTGTAGAGGAACTGGTTTCTCTGGTTGTCATCTTACTCCTGAGTTACTCATAGAATTCTTTCTAATTGTCTTTTCTATCCCTTGCTAGCCACATGCAATTCTACTCTCTAGGACTATAACCAAGTTTTGACTTTTTATAGGATTCCTTTTTTTAATTTCAATTCCTTGTTTAGCCAAGATGGCCTCCTGTTGCATTTCCCATTCTTCCATTGCATTGGGATAGCTTTTTCCTCCATCCTTAAAAGGGTCTCCTGAAATTATGTCCAGCTCTCTTGGACTCTGTAGCCTCTGGGCGTCGAACATCTTACCTCGGGCCTCTTTGCCCTGAGGTTTTGTAGATATTCAGCTGGCCATCGCAGGTCTCTTTCTGCTCCAGGGTCCGCCCCTTCTCGCCTGCCATGACTTTGATCTTCCAGTGGGTGGAGCTTCCCTCTGGGTGGCTGTCCCCTCTGGCTACCTGCAGTCGGGATCTTC
>JAGPOW010003316.1:109097303-109142221 GCA_030014935.1 Caiman crocodilus | reverse complement strand
TCCGCCCCTTCTCGCCTGCCATGACTTTGATCTTCCAGTGGGTGGAGCTTCCCTCTGGGTGGCTGTCCCCTCTGGCTACCTGCAGTCGGGATCTTCTGCGAGGCTCCTCCACCCCTTTCACCTCACCCTTACCCTGCCCGGTGGTTCCAGATGTTCTTGTTGCTACTTTCTGTGGCCGCCACCAACGTGGAAGGCTTTCCTCCCCCCCTACTCCCACACCGCAGCCCCTTCTTATCCGGGGTAACACAAACGCAAAGAAAACTCTGCCGAACTTAAACACAGCTTGCTGCCTACCAACACCGGGGCCTCTGCCCCTCTGTCCCTCTCTCAAGTCACTACTCGTGACTCAGCCTGCTAGCCCTCACTCTTCGGGCCAGCTCCCTGCCACTCCTTACCCTGCTCCCACTGGTGTAACCCTCTTCCAGGGTTCTCCTGGATGCGGATCCCTCTCTCGGGGTCCACACCTCCCTACCGTCCCTCCCCGGGTCTTCCCAGGGCTGCAGCCTCTCTCCCAGATCCTACCCCTAACCGCAGTCCTCTCTCTGGGTCTTCCTCAGGTTGCAGATCTCCCCACGCTACCGCAGCTCTCTCCCCGCTCTTCCCCAACTCACATGCTGCAGCTGCGCTGTCCTCCAGTGTCCATTCTTCTCCGGGCTCTTCGCAGCCTCCGGGTGGCTCGTCTGCTTCTGCTCTTGGCATTCGGCGTCCTCTGGATCCTCTCTCCTGGCCAGCACACGTACCGGCAGCTGGCCCTGGTGTTCTGTGTCCTCCGCGCTTGCTCTTTAGCCCAGAGCACGCGTTGGCAGCTGGCTCCAGCAAGCCGCGCCTCCCAGGCTCCCTCACCCGCTCGAAGCCTGCTCCACCCGCCGGTGCTCCACAACTCCAGCTGCTTCTGCTGCAGCCCCCGCTCGGCAGCCACATGCTCCTCCTTGTCCTGGCCGTGGCCTCCTCCTTTATTCCCTCTGGCCGGTGCCTCAGGCTGACGTCACCCACTGTCCACAGGTGTTCCATGCCGTCATCCCAGCCACGTGTGTGGTTCTCCAGCAATCCTAAGGTGAGTAATCGCCATTTTTCTTTTCTTCCCTCTTGGTCTCCGCCGCCCGCCTCTGCCTCCACGGTCCTTTGGGGAGCTTCGGCGTGCCCCCAGGATTTTCCCCCTGTGACGGACTCCTTTTCCATGCAGATTTGCCTCCCAAGCGATCCTGCCCACAAATTCCCTGAATGATAAATCTGCTTTTCTGTAATACAGTGTCTTTATTTTGCTGTTCTCCTTCCTTGCTCCCCATAAGATGTTGAACCTAGCCATTTCATGGTTCCTGTCATTCAAGATACCTTCCACCATCACATTCTCAACCAATTCCTCCCTGTATGTGAACTACAAGTTAAGAGCTTCTCCTCTACTTGTCCTCTCTACCATCTGTATTGAAGTTGTCTTGAACTCATTCCAAGAATTTCCTGAACTGCTTGCACACTTCTTTATTTCCGTCCCAGCATATGTCCCAATAGTTAAAGTCCACCATGGTAACCCAGTTCTGCAATTTGGAAATTTTCTATCAATGGTTTACAAAAGGCTTTGTCTACTTCCTCCTGGGTTGCTGGCTTGCAGCAGACACCCACTATGAAAGTCATTCCGATGCTCTCCCCTATGACCTTTACCCAGAGGCTGTCAACAACAATAAGTATACCTTTCACTTCATACGACTCCTCAGAACATGTGTAGATCACTTCAAATATGGCACCATCTCCTTCTTTTGCCTTTCTGTTGTTCCTTAACAAGCTTTACCCATCCATGATCATACTCTGGTTATGTGAGCTATCCCACCACATATCTATCATTCCAGTTGCATCACAACTCTGGCTTTTCCCTGAGAATTTTTTTAAGGCTTCCAGTATTGCTTCTTCTTACTAAGTTTTTTTTCTAGATTCCCTGGCTTTGTACTTGCTTTCTGGGCTTTTGTCCCCACCCTGAATGAACCTCATTTAAAATATTCCTCACTAAGTTAGCAAGACTGTATATGAAAACACTCTTCCTTCTCTTCAGCAGGCTGATCCAAAAATTTGGGCTATACCTGACAAGCCCTCTGCCCAAAAAGAGCCTGCATACAGCCTTGACCTTGCACCCTTTGCTTCCCAAGCACGATGCCCAGCCCCAGAGCTACTGAGTCCATAGGAAGACTATTACTTCTTTATGGTAAATAGTTCTTTATATTCATTCCTATAAATAAAGAAGTGTAGTTTCCATACCGCAAGCCTCATCAAGGTACTGCAAACTGCATGCAGCAGCTTACTTGCCCTAAGCTAACTCAATTGCTGCTTCAGATATACGTTACAGTGTTCAGCCAATAGTTATTACACATTTCTTACCATTTGTAAGAGGGCTAAATCAGGGCTTTGTGCCTTCTGCTTACTGGGGCCATGTAAGTGGCTGCCACCTTAGCATTAAAAGTGGTATGGTCTCATACAAATGATTGATTTTTGCTATTCTGCATTTTCTGATTACCCCCCCCAAAAAACAAAAAACAATACAGTCAAACCCCAAACAGTTCTAATTCTGGAATTCTGTTTTGTCTGGTTACAGTTATCAACTCTCCTTCCTTATATTTAATAGAAAATAAGTGTGCTTGCCTTAACATGTCAGTCTGCCAGCTTTTTCCAGAATGACTATTTGAGCATAGTGATTGCATGTTTCTGTCCTGCCTGCTTATCTATTCCAACAGAGAAAAATCAGTTTCCCTGTTTAAGATATGCACCCCAATTTTGAAGTGCTGATTTTTTGAGGAAAAGTGTTTGTGGTGTTTGAATAAATATAGTAGTCATATAGCCTGAAGGCAAAAAGAGAGATGTTGTCAGCTGATGAAACTGGCAGTCTCAGAGGTGAAGAATTCTATTTATGAATAATCAAATAAAAATCCAGACAATATACCTGAGATCCTAAAAAGGATAAGGCTTGAGTGGTAAAATGTCTAATAAGATAGAAACGCTGTAGGTGTATCTGAGATTTCATTTAGTCCCATGAATGTAAAGAATGCTGACTTCTTTCAGAACTGTTGAACAGTAAAAGAGGTTAATATCTCTTTAAAAACTTTTAAATCAGTGTCTGTAAGCAAAGCAAGCATGTATTCATCAGATCAATGACCATCCATTTAGTCTCCCAGAATTGATCATAAGCTACATATGAAAAGTTGATTAACTGGCCTGCTTGTGGTATAGAATAATTTGAAGCCTTTCTCCATTCTTCTCTGTTGGAGATGCTACAATGTTTACCTATTATACTTGTAAATGTAAACCGTCACTTAACTGCCTTATGATTATTATAGGACCCCTGCCTGCCTGTGTGGCTTGTTGTTTATAGCTTATTGGTAGGGGTGAGAGAAGCATAGAGACTCCAAGAAATATAATGCATACTAAGGATGGCTGCAAGGTAAATGTTAAAGGAAAATCTCTTCAGCTGTATAGCTGTTTCTGTTGGGAAAACAATTCAATAAAGTTGACTGCACTGTTGTTTAAATGCTGGATTGTTTTAAAGTATTACTAGCAAAAAAAGGAAGAATTAATTCATCCAGTTTTTGTTTTGTTTTGTTTGTAGTATAGAAATAAATTTGAGTATTTTATACCAACTTCTCAGTTGTTATATCCTGGAAACTTTGGTAGAGTATTTAAGCATGACAGCAAGATCACATAAGGAAAGCAATATGGTAGTCTAGCATTCTTGCTTTCTTTGTTGTAGGAACCACACAATTGTGTTGCTGGGAGCATTTCTCACTAGCCATGTTATAAAAGAGCTTTAATATTCATGTTGGAAAAAGCTGACAGACTGACATGTTGGGGCAAGCACACTTACTGTCTATTAGATATAGGGAAGGAGGGCTGACGGTCGTAACCAGATAAAACAGGACTCCAGGATTAGAACTGTTTGGGATTTATATGTCTGAGTTTTTCAGTTTTTTTATCTGAAAATGTGGAATAGCAAAATCAATCTTTTGTATAGGACTGTACCACTTTTGATTACATTTTCCTCATATCATGATGCACTCACTGGGGAAGTGAGAGAACTAGGCTCAAGTCTTTAGGAAATTTCCAGTGCTAGATTTCTTTTTTGGGAGAAAGAGAAGTCCAGATATCCCAGTCTGAAGCCACCCTCTCTTTCCTGCTCCTTGTACCTTCCCCAAATTGGGGTGACACCTAGAAAGGGGAAGGTGTGAGAAGCAGCAGCATCTCCCTTTCTCCCAGTTCCCATGGGTAGGGAAGCAGGGGAGAAGACTTCCCTAGGTCATTCCTATCTGGGGAAGAGCAGGGATCATTTCCCCACACCTTCCTCCCCTCCTAGTCTTGTGGAGGAGAGGGAGCAGTGGCACTTAGGGTGGCCATCATAGAGGAGAGTTCAGTTGTCCTCTGTCCTTTACTGATACTGTAGCAGAAAGCCCCCTTCTCCTCTTGCCTGCATTTGCTCTGCCCTCTTTGGATATGTTTCTCTTTTTCTACCATTTCTTCTTTCACTTTAAGATAAGGAATTGTGTTTTAAAATTTGTATGTGTGTATTTTGAATCTCCCCTTGTATTTTGGTATTTTAATCTATTTGTGTGCCATGGCATTTGTAGCTTATATTTTATACTCCTCACCTTTAAACATTCAACTAAATGTGTTTTAGTAAGTTATACATTGTAACAATGTTAACAAGGGTAGGAATCAAACTGTCCTTCCCTGTATCAGGCTGGCCTCTGAAAGAGTGAGAGAATCAGTGATTGAATGTGTAACATGATTGAATGTGTAACATAGTAGCAGACAGCCATTATCATCCGGAAACTGCAGATCAACCAATGGAAGAACGCAATAGAAGACAATGTAACAACCAGGAAATCTCTAAACGTCACTGATCAAGGTCTAGAAGCCCTGGCCTGAGTTAATCAACACTGGGGACCAACTTTTCAGCTGAATATCTCTAAATCAACCACTCCCAGAGCCCTATTCTAAATTCATCAATGGACTTCCAAAACTGCACATACATGCGAATGACCCCTGGGGCTGACAGATGCCGTCCAGTAGCCACCGAGGGGGGGGGGAAGTCTCATGAGGGTCAATGACCCCTGGATTGGGCAAACCTGAAAACTGGGGAGTCACCAAAGTCTGTCAAGGACAGATAAAAGGCAGTGAAAAGTGGCCCTCACTGGTGCCCTCTTGATCTCCAACTCGACCAGACCTGTCCAGCCAGAAGTACCAGCTGGCGACCCCCTTCTAGAAGATAACACCATGCTGCAAGAAGCCTCAACGACAGACCCCAGCGCTTGTAGGATAGGTATACCTGACTCTGTATCCTGCTACTGTGTATGTGTATGTGTGTGCATGTGTGTGTGTGGGAGAATCAGCCCCAAGGTTTATGATTACAGTGTTTCAATCTGCCTATTAAACCAGAAATTTAAGGATCCCAAGTTGGACATTTGTAGCCAACAATACAAAACCTGGTGCCTTTATGTCCTTTATTTTTCTCTTCAAAAGAGAAGGTATCAGGTTTCATATCAACAGAGGACAAGGGACAGAGTAGCGGAAAACTGGAAGGTCCTCTCTGATGGCCATCCTATGGGCGTTACTCCGCACCCTTTTCCAGACTGGGGTGTTTCAGGTCTAAGGGGATGCAGGAGCAGCACTGGTAAGCTGGAAGGGAGGGGAGAGAGCTGTTAAGCAATGCTTTTGATTATTTTCTAGATGAGTAATACCCTGGTTGAGGGAGCAGATAGGGAACTGCTGCTCACTCCTCCTTTTTCCTCCCGTTCTCCAGAAGGCGAGGGAAAAGAATGTCAATATTTCTTGAACCTTCTCCAAACCAGAGTGTCCCTGGCCTCAGGAAGGTTTGAGAAGGGCGGCAGGGAGGGGAACAGTAGCTGCTCAACTCCTCTGTGATCAGGAACTGAGTTGTAGGGAAATAACACCCCTCCCTTTCCAGACCAGAGCCCCACACTCCATCTACTTTGTGGAAGGTGCAAGGGAAGCCACTGCTTGACTTTTCTCAGTCAAGATCACAGAGGCATGTACAGGTATTCATTCTAGGAAGTGTCAACCAGGAAGACCTTTATCCCAGGTTTCATCTGAGGAGAAGTGAATTTTTTTCAGTTTTCTGCCAAGAGAGAGGCAATTCTCCCAGTAGAAAAGTAATATCTATTTGTGGCCTCTGTTCTGCTAACTGTTTACTTATTCCTACAAAATTGAATAGCTTAAACAGGAAACAGTAAGAAATAGCTATTCCTGAATTGTCAATAGGCTATAAAGTATGTGAGGAAAAAGTGACAAGTTTAGAAGTTCTGCTTCATTCACCTTTCTTTCATATTGTGATAAACAGCAGGCTATTGGCTATTCTTGATTGTTTGACTATTCTAGTTGTGTGTGCATTCAAGCAGAAAGTTCCCACATTCTCTCCATTGTGGAAAAATAAATTTATTTTTTAAATAATAAATTCTTACAAAATGGGAAAATTGTTTTTCTTCCAAGTGTATTCAGAAGAAAGGGCTGAAGGGGCTCCAAACCAATCAAAACATGTCTTTAGTTTAGGATAGCTGAAAAAGAAGAAATGGAATAACTTTCAGGGTGTAATCTAACAGATATCTCCAGTTAACAAACTGTATGGAGTTAATTAGTCAAATGTTAGATAAGGGCTGGGAACAGAGTTGTCTGTGCATGTAGTACAATAATGGATTAAAAGGATTTTGGCTAACTCTACATTATCTATGCTTCCTTCAACCCAGAGTAGTGAGTGCTATCAGTTCATGAATAGTAAGCTCCATCTTTACAGTGAGAATTGAGTAATGGCAGCACAGTGATCGTGTGTGATAAGCAGCATATTTCTAATATACAACTTCTTCTATTCACTAGAGAATTTCAGATCCTCTGAACTTTTGATCTTGAGAAAATCACACTTAAAAGGTATCTGTAATATTAATAAGTACCTTGCTTTTTTAAAATTGCTTTTGTAAAATTTCACTGGAATATTTGTACAGTCAATAAGGCTGAAATAGATTCTGCAAATTTCCTTTGAAATGTAGTTGCACAAGAAGAGAAGAGCATTACGGTGAAGAGCCATCATTAACAATGACAGAATACCGATAAGTGATAAAACAAAAAAACCTTTGAGAGCGAGTTTGGGACTACAAAGGAAAGGGGTGATTTTTTGAGGTTATATTAGTTACCTATTAGATGGTGAACCAATTTACAACATGAGCACCAGATTATTTTCTGAAATAGTTGCATATTTTATCTAGCTTGCTCTGCAGAGGTGCCTGTGGCTGAGAAACAGACTTGGAGCATGTTAGACCTGGAGACAGCAAGAGGAGACCTGAAGGCTAGTAGCAGATTAAGACCCATGGCTGGGTAGAAGTTTAGTTATAGCCAGAAGGGCGAATGGTTTAGTTGCAATTTAAATCCAGTCCCTGGGAAGACCAGGACCCCAGTACCCAGGAATGGTTAGGTATTCAGATCGATCTAGTGATTTGTGGGGACTGCGAGGGGTGGCTTGGAGGTTCCACTGAGCACTTCAAGAAGGCCAATCCCTTAGCACCCATAGGTGATCCCATAACTCCTGGAGGGGCACATCAAGCATGCCTAGAGAAGTGATCCCATAAAGTCCAAGAGGAATGTTTTGATTAGTGCCTGAGAGGCACAGACTGAGGCCAAGGGCCCAGAGCCTGAGATGGGCAGGATTTGGATTTTGGGCCAGAGGATCCAGAGCCCTGGAAGGGCAGAGACTGGGGCCAAAATCCTGGTAGCCTGAGAGAGGGCAGAGATAAAAGTCTTAGAAGGCCAGACAAGAAGCTGGAGGTCTAGAAGCTCGGTTTGGTATAGTGGACTGGAGCTAGAGGGCTCAGCAAGAGAAGAAGGGCAAAGACTGAGAAGACCATGACCCAACATGTGAACTATTGCAGACTTGCTGCTGATCCCTCAGACAGCCTCCCTCCCAACAAAATAATAACATCAAAGACATGACAGGTGAGTAAGAAGGTGAGGGTCACTCGAGGCAAGAAAGGAATTGAGCCCCCCCCCCCCCAGAGGGCATCACAGCCACCCCTGGAACCTGTCACAGATACCAAGTGAGTGGAGTTGCAGACATCCTGGGGGGGGGCAGGACTAGGATTCAGAGTGACTTGGATAGACTGGAAAATGGTCTATAATCAATCAAATGAAATTCAACAAGGATAAGTGGAGAGAAAAAATTGCATGCATGAACACAGACTAGGGAATGAAACTATGGCCTGGGTTGCAGTACTTCAGAGAAAGACTTGGAGTATAGTACACCATAAGCTGAATATGAGCCATTCAGCTCTTGTTGCTTAAAAAAAATTATAAAAGAATACTGAGTTGTATTCAAAGCACTTTCATTTGCAAGTGAATGGAAGTGATTCTTATGCTCTATTTGGTACTCATGAGGCCATACCTAGAATACAATTTCCAATTTTGGGACCTGGTGTAAAAAAAAGATGTGGACAAATTGGACTGGGTCCACTTGAGAAAGCAACAATTATTAGAGGCCTGGGAAGCAAGATTTTATGGAGGAAGGGCTGAAAGAGCTAAGGTTAATTAATATGGAGACAAGAAGACTAAGGAGGAAAGGATTTGAGGACAGTCTTTAAATAACTGAAGGTTGGCTGTATACAGAGTGGTGATAGGCATTTGTTTGTGGCTGTAGCAAACAGGACTAGGACCAAGGGTTGCAAGCTGCAATAGCAGAAATTTAGGTTCAAGATTAGGAGAAACTTTCTGACTATGGAGGTGGCCAAGCATTGGAACAGTGTACTTAGAGAAATTGTGACTCTCAATCCCTGGAAATTTTCAAGAGCAGGATGAACAGACACTTGCCTACAATGGCTTAATTGGATTGATCCTGCCTTTAGCAAGGGGCTGGACTAAATGAGCTTCTGAGGTTCCTTTTCACCTTACTTCCCTATGAAAAGACTTGAGATACAGTGCAGAATTTTGCCGAGTGTTTTGTTTCGAAGCTGTTTTGACGTGTTTTGAGCTTGAAACAGCAATATTTAAATGAAACAAGAAGATTCAAAACAGCTTTGAAACAAAATGAGGGCACTCAAAACATTTTGAAAGTGTTCAAATGTTTCAAGTTTCAAAGCAGTCCAGTGACAGGAAGCAAGGGAGAGCCAGGGATGTGCTCCAACCAGCATCTGCCAGCCCCACACAGCTCAACCTGCCCTCCCAGTGTTGCCAGACTCCTCCTGGGGGTGTGGGCCCCCAGATTTGCATATGGGATAACAGAAGGCTGCTTCTGTTGCCTGGGGCCAGCAGAAGCACCAGTATTCCTGGTGCTGAGTGCATGTTCTCCCCCTGGGAGAAGTCCAGCACAGCCCCACAGCCCTTCGAGGGGTGCAAGCCCCTGGATCTGTGTGCTGGGTGACAGGAGGCTGCCGCTGCTGCCTGAGGCCAGTGGCATCATCAGTCTTCCCAGCACTGGGTGCAGACTTTGCCCAACACTTGTCCCAAGTGGCAGCAGCAGTTTCTTGTCATCTGGCATGCAGAACTGGGGGCCTACACCCCCCAGGAGGAGTCCAGCACAGCCCTGCAGCCCTTCTAGGGATGCGGGCCCCTGGATCTGCATGCCAGAGGGTAGGAGCCTGCCACTGCTGCCTGGGGCCAGCAGCAGCAGCAATCTTTCTGGCTTTGGGTGTGGGCTATGACCAGTGCCAGTCCCAGGTGGCAGCAGCAGCCTTCTGACATGCAGATCTGGGGAGAGAGGGGGTGCACTGCCAGAGGAGTCTGACACAGCCCTTCAGCCCTCCTTGTGGTGTAGGCCCTTGGATTTGCACACCAGATGACAGGATCCTGCCACTGCCCGCAAGTGTCTTGAGTTTTGTTTTGAACAGTTTGAGGTGCAGTTTTCCAGAAACCTCTGCACATATATCTTTGAGACTTGGTAAGCTTCATGCCCTCACAAGGGGCTACCATCCCTGTAATTTTTACCTGAATCAGGCAAGAAATGACAAAGTTTTAGCATGATTTTCTATTATAACCTATGGGCAAAACATTGGAACGTGTCAAAACAGCAGAACAGTTTTGACGAAATAGAACAGAGCAGTGCTTAGAAACAAAATGAAACAACAAAACAAAACACTGTCCCTTCAAAATGGTGAAATGTATGTCAAAGTGAAACAATGCTGTTTCGCACAGCCCTAGTAGCTGTCTCTTTTTTATCTCTTCAGCCAGGACAGCTGACGTTAGCTGTTGATTTATTCTCATTTTAAGTTTTTAAATAATTTCATGAGAAGGAGCACATTATATACAACTTTAAAAGTTGAAACCTCTTTTGGAAGTGGCAAGTTTATTTCTTCTCATGAAATTATAGCTGATCATACATCAACTATTGTAAACGATCCTTATTTCTTAACGTGAGTTTGGAGTTCAGTGAAATCCATATATTTTGTAAAACTAACTAACCATCTGAAGTGTCTTTATTCAATTAAGATATTGATATCATTTATATATTTACTGTTTTTTTTCTAAGAATAATATTTTTTTGCAGAGGAATTATACTGTAACTAGATTCTTGAGCTGCATATAATCAGGCATTCAATTTTATTGAATCATCAGAAGAAGTGATACCAAATCTTAATTATTCACATCAGTTATTTCAGTAATATAACAATAACTTGCTTGTTAACCACCCCAAAAATGGTGGCTGGCCCACTTCCTTACCCATAAGTGTAATACTATGAGTATGTGACCAGACTTTTACAGATGTTAGGATATAACAAGAATTCTTGCCTTGATCCCATTAGTCACTCAGGTTGTTTTTTTTTTCATGTATGCTTGTTTCATTTTGATTCTGATTTGATTTTCTCCTTCTAGGCTAAATACAGCCTTTCTCCTAGACTAAATACAGAAATTCAAAAAGCCTGAGGCAGAATCAATCAAGCCTTCATGGTTTTCTCTGAGTTGTGTAGCTTGGATTCAGAGTGAACAGGACACATTAATTTTTCCATATCAGGAGGTGTGGAGATGCCTGTACTGGCTGAGGCCAGAAAGCAACGGGCACTCCCACACACATCCCAACATACCAGGGAATCTTGAGGACAGCCAAATGGGGCCAATACCTGATTAGCTATCAGACACCCTCTCCCACCAACCCCTGGCTGTCACTGTGGACCCTCCCCTATGTTCAGCCCTAGCCTTCCAGAGTGGGTCACCTGTCAGCCCACCTGATGGTGGCACAGGGGGGTGGTCAGTCTGCAAATGGAAGGATTGGGCCCCTTGGAGCAATGGCAGAGATGGATATAAAGCTTCAGCTCTGTCATACCACAGCCATTCCATCCAGCTGTAGCTCCTGGCTCAGCCAGTGGACAGCTCAGAGCAGGAGGAGGGGAGCAAATAGGGAGGCTTCACAGCTTGGCTGTCCAGTAGGACTGCTTTCCATGGCACCATCCCCTCCACCAGCCACCATTTTTAAACTGGTCTATGTACACTATGTTTCTGTTCTGGTACAGGTTTAGACAGGTTTTCAATCATACCGGTTTATGTATAATGTCTGTACCTAACCATAGACTACAAAAGTATACTGACATACTTGTTATTTGATATTGCTTTAATGGGGCTTGGATTTCAAGGGTTTAGCAACAGTATGTTATGAAAAACATGGGAGTTATCAATATTTTTTTACTGAAAATATTGTTTGGTCAGTATGGGCTTTCTCAGATTATATGACCGATATTCAGGTATCCTGGTTTTTTTTTCTGATTTTAAAAAAAAAGTAACCCCAAATCCATATTTTTCCATGATTAAAATGAAACATCATTATATCTCCCTATATTAGTGGTGCTTCATTTTAATCACAGGAAAATGCAGATTTTAGGTTACTTTTTTTAATCTGAAAATTGGGGATTTTTTAAAATCAGAGAAAATCAAGGTCACTATGTCATAGTTTCCCCTACCTGCATGGGGTTAAACCAAAAGGGGCTATTATAAAGAAGCAATAAAAAAAAATGCTTGTTAATGAGGAGGCAGCTTTGGGTAATTGACTATGAAATCAAGACCAAGCGCCTGGAATCAGAAGTATACTAAACAGGTAAAAATCCTTCTTGTATAGAGGGAAGAGTCTTAACAGGCAGAGGAAAAGTAAGACTGTTCATAGAGCAAAATTTAACAGCCCTGCTGGACATGTCTGATTTGGCTAAGTTAAGACAGGCTTTGGGAGAAATTTATAAGCATAAGGTATCACTTTGGCAGGGTTGTCCTGCTTTTAACACTTTGTCTGTTTGATATGCCTCTTTAGGTTAATGCATATTTTAAGGTGTTGTTTTGAGTCACTTTAATCAGTGCCAGGTCATAGTTGTCCAGAGGGAAGTTTCTCGCAGTTGCCAAATACAGTGAGGTTATTAATATAGGTTTAGATATCTGAATCCTAACCTTAACTGGGTGGGCTGCTACCCTGGGGATCTGGGCTAAGAAGGGTAGATCTCAGGGTTCCTCCCAAAGTCAGGCAAATGTAGAGAAACCTGTCATCTGAGGGTGGGGTCAAGGCATAAGCCCCTTTTCACCCTGTAACTATGAGAATATAGCCCAAATAGGAAGTGTTATGATCTAGTCTAAAATAGGATAATCTGTGATGTGTAGATAGGAGCATGACTGAGGAAGAATTGACCGGTGCAAGTCACCTCCGAAGTTTGACCATTTTAAATATTTTTCTTAACAGTCTTGCTTTCTTGACAGTTGTTTGAATTAGGAGGGTGCTTGGCCAATGCAAAGTTGGAGTTTGTTGATCTATTGCATATCAGCAGAAAAAGAGTGGGCTGACAAAGCACAGCTGACCAAATAGAAAGGGTTTTTCACACTTATTTATGAAACATACTAATTTATGAGGTATGTTTGTTTCTCTTTTCTTACTCTCATTTTAAATACAAAATGTGCTAGCCTACACAAAATGCTAATAGCATCAAGCTGTGTAATATAATTATCTGTACTCAGTGATTAAAAGTGCCTCGGGACAGAGGAATTTCCTAGCACAACGCGATTCCTCTGTGCAACTAATCCCTCAGTATGGCGGGAAAAAACCTTGGTGCAGTGAACAGTACCCACCAAGTTTAGCAATCTCATTGTTTAAATGCATGTTACCTATTGGCTCATTATAAATTATTCCTACCTGGCTACTAGCAATTGGCTCACTAGCCGTATAAAAGCTAGGGCAGTTTCTACCCAAGTCGGAGAACTCCATGTGTACTTCGGAAGAGAGTTCCGCGTGCATGTCGGAGTAAACTTGGAGGCCTGATCACCCACCAATGACTCCCCGTCACTGACTGTCCCGACGTACCCCATACTCTGCATGCTCAGAAAACATCGCTGTGTTGTTAGAGCTCTACCCAGTTTGCAACTTTTACGGAAGGTACCTACACTGTGTACATCGACAGTGAGAGTCCATGTACTTCAGTAGTGTAAGTAATTTCAATTCAACCAATACGCGTCTGTGCCTAATTCTACTCCATCGGTCGAAGTAACAACAGCCCCACCGGCTATACTCGGCCCTCACAATAATGACAAATGTTAGAAAAGCCACATGGGTGACATAGCCATATGTAAATCAAACTGGCACTTATTCAGCAAAGGCAGATGAATACTAATGTTCTGGATTCAGCCAAGAGAATCAAGGAAACTCATAGGTCTGCTCTGTTAAGAGTAATACAGGTTTGTAAGCAGGTAATGAAGCACACAATATTGCTAACCCTTGTAATTCAGGAACCTGGACCCTCTCCAAAACTCCTCAGACTGCATCTATCTATCTATCTATCTATTGATCGATCTGTGTATGTATATGCGTATTATAAATTATGTATATATTTTTGTGTGTGTATATTATGTATTATGTGTATTATATATTTGTCTAGATACCTTTGAAGTATCTTTCAGTTTTCAAGTTTTGCGTTCTTCCCCACTCTCTTCCCCGCTCTGACACTATGAAAGCATTTCCCTTAAGGAAAGCTAAGAGTGTTCTTATGCAATAATATCATCTGCAAGATGAGGCACTAAGTAAAATATCAAATATTGTAAGATCTAACCCACTCCGAAAATAAGAGAGGAAGAATTGGCAACAATAAGCATTTATACATTCTGCTACTTCAGTAGTTATGCAAAAATGAGTCATTAAGCTTAGAATGACAGCTGCACAAAATATTTCCGAAAGGTTTTTGCATGTTTAGCAATCAAAAAGCACACACATTTTTTAGAAATCATGGATAGTTTATAACAATATCTTTAAAGATTTGTGTAAAAAAACATGAAGAAGATTGCCTAAAACCAAAAATAGGGCCAAAATGTTATAGATGTTTCAGTTGTCTACATTGTCATTGTCATAAACTTGGCTGGTCACACCATCTGTTATTGATGTTGTATGACACTCCCTTTTATGAGATTGTGTTTTCAGTTATTTATAAATTTGAGAAATATTATTATTTGTGGTGGTGGTGATTATTTTTCAGCCAAAACTGTTCAATCATTCTTGACAGTGAGGATAGGAAATATATCTATTTCAGACACCAGCTCTGTGGACAGAATACCTGTATCTCCTGGAATCTCCATGCTTTCTTGTTTATACCCAGCCAGACTGGAGGATTTGATTCAAATGCAGAGGTGTAACAGCCAGACCTAAAAAGTAGTGAGGAGAGTAAATTGGGATGGTGATTCTGAAAGGTAGACTGAGATTAGAAGGTGACAGGGAGGAGGATATGGGCACTGAGTTAGAGAGGGGAGACTGAGGTTGCCTGCCCAAAGAAGAGGATGTGGGAATTTTGGGGAGGAAACAAACTGGGGATCATAAGGGGGAAGACTAGTACTAGCTATACGAGGAGACTTGGCCTGGCATGAGAAATCTAGGGAATTGGAACTGAGACTGGCTAGGTGAAAATTATGGATATGGAATAAGGACATGGGGGGAATTGTTAAAACTGGAAAAAAGGTTGCGAGGGAATAAGATCAGGCTTGTGGGGAATAGCCTAAAGACTTTATACTGGGGTGGGCAAAATATGGCCCGCAGGCTGGATCTGGCCTGCCAGGCATTTCCATCTGGCCCCACAGCCCCCACCAATTAATTGTGGCCTACCCGGCCCTTCTGTCCATGAGGGTGGGAGCGAGGTGCTAAGATATACCCTATTGAGCCTTGCTTCACCCTCATGAGCAGAAGGCCTTGGCCAGTACGCAGTTTCCAGGTGGGGCTGCTACTTCCTCAAATGCGAGGGATCTGCTTGGTTTCCCTGGTCTCCTGCTGCCTGCAGGCAGCAGGTGGGTAAGTGGCGGGGGTGAAGCTGAGGCTGGGCAGGAGCAAGGGGCTGGGGCTGGAGGCAGTGTCCACACCTAGGCCTATGTCTAAAGTGGATGGCAGTGGTAGTCTGGAGCTCAGGTGGGCAGCATGTGGGTGTGAAGGGGGACCTTCCTGCTCCCTCCACACTTGTACACCCTGTGCATACAACACTGTGAATTAAAACAAATGGGAGTCTTATTAGGGGATAAGGCACAGTGCCACGTTTATTGAAAACATAAGACAAACAAAAGAAAAGAAAGAACAACACAAGGTGGTGTTTCCTGTTTCATATACTGATACATAGATGCCCATTTATTCACGTACATACAAAAGGAGACAGACAGTCCTGCAAATATCATACCAGTCCTTAAGATGCTCAGGATAGCTTGGTGGCCAGTCAAGTTAACCATGAAGGTGAAGCCAGGTCTTTGTCGGACATGTTCTGATGTGTCATCTTCTTTATAGGACAGACCCAAAGCCCCTTTGTTCTTGTCCATCTTTATAGTGATTGTTCCCTATACAAGTGTATGGGTCTTGCTGTGTCATGTTCCCTTGATGATAAAATGATCCTTCTCTTTGGTTATAATGTTATGATTGACAGACTCTTTGGCTTTGTGGTCTGCAATTTTTTTCCATTTGTTGTTAGCAATTTCTTCAGCTGTTTCAAAACATTTCAAAACCTGATCTTATATTTTAAAATCCTTAACTGCTGATCTTTGGACGCTGCTGTAACCTTTGGCTGTTAAATCACAGAAGACTATTTCTATCCTTCTAGTCTGAGGTACAAGACAGGCTATCTCAATACATGGATTTCCACACATACTGTTTATTCTTTCATTACCTCTTTTCAAATGTTCCAGACATACCACAGGCTTTGTGTGCATATTACTTTTCTTATACTATATTTAACCTACAAAATCACAAAACAAAATGATGGTTGCACTTATGCTAAGCAATGTAAAATCAAAATGGAGTCTCAACTAAGGCTAAGTTACACAGTTATTTAAGCAAATTAAAATGGATATTGGTTACAAAATAATAATTGACAAAGCAATAAAGGATAGTATAAAGGCAATATCAAGAGTCTATATAAGCAAATTAACTTTAGCCCAACATATTATCCCCAGGATGTGCAGCCCTTGCAGGCAGAGATGCTCAGGGCACTGGTCCCCAGAGGGGACAGTGCTGCACATTGCAGTGAGGACTGCAGACCCAACTGGGGCCATTTCTATCATTGGTCCTTCCCTTCCATGCATGGGCAGAACTACACAAGGGAGGGAAGCCCCATGCAGCTGGTGCCAGCACATGGGGCATCCGTCCCATGCTACGTGAGTGTGGGGGCTGAGTATGTGCGGTGGGGAGCACTGGTGATAAAGATGGTCCCCCGGAGCCTGCATTTCTTGCCACGATGTGCAGTGCTAGCCCTGCCAGGCACCAGTGCCCTGAGCACCCCACCTGTTCCTGCACCGTGGAGGGAATGTGTGGAGGGAGTCTCTACCCCTCCACCCTCTTTCACACCTACATCCTATCCCCACAACCCCCACACACCCCAACATACCCTATACCCCCAAACACAGCGATACCCCTCACGGCCCCCCACATCCCACCATACATGCACATTGCCACTGTACACACATGCACACAACTCCCACACACCCCACCATATGTGCATGTGTATACACACACACATGCACTGTACAAGACTAAGAATATAGTTTTGACTTATGCAATCACCTCTATATATAATACACACGCACAAATCAAGACAAAAGTATTTTTTTGTAATAAAATTAATATATGCTGCAGTAGGTGTTTTGGGGTTTTTTTTCTGGTTCTAAAATGACAACCCCCTCTCCCAAAAGGAGTATTTCTGGGGGGCAAGGAGTGGGACTTTTGGTGGTAAAGGTCAGGGGTGGAACTTCTGTTCCCAAGAAAGCAACCAAGGGGTGGGACAACTGATAAGGGGCCCCATGTGGCCCTCAAAAGCTCACCAAACCTCCATCCTGATCTGTACTAATTAAAGAGCACTGCCATTAGAATTTCAATGGAATGAGAGTTCCCTCAATCTTGGTACTCTATTGTCAGAAAATATTTGTGAAATCTTCTGGTAGAGTGTTGCATCCTCTGCTGATGCCAAGTGGGTTCCTTTAGTGGAATCCTGAATAACCTGCTATCATACACTTCATTAAGGTAAATGCCAGGGAGCTGTATGGTGGATCTAAAGTTTCCAGCTTTGCCAATGAACCAATTGCATATTGTAGATGCCAATATGATGCCATACAATTGAACTTTTGGTTAGTTTGTTTGTTTTTCCAGATATCAAAAAAAAAAATTCTCACTGCATGCATACATGTTATAAAGAACATTATCAAGATGAAAAAATCAATCACTCAGAAGCTAAGACAATGCTAGAATTTTGATAGCCAGTTTTCTTCCTCCACTTTACCCTAATACATAATATGAATATGGATTATGATGCAGGTTTTGTTTACAAGTTCTTAAGGTACTCCCTATCTTGCCAAAAACTCTGCACCATTCAATATGTAGAATAGAGGTGCTCACATAATGAACCAGTTTAATCTAAAGATAATGCTTTTATGCTCACTGTTCAGTGTGAGTGGTTCCAAGTCTTATTTATTGCTTACTATTAAAACTCTGACATGAAAACTGAATTGTTAATTTTCTCATAAATGTTCCTGTTGTGCTCACTGTTACAGAATCTAAGGACAAATATTAATGAATATATTTTTAAAACATCCCAGGCAGAAGACTAGAGTGTTTGTCCCCATTTCACAGATGTGTGTGTGGGTGGGGGAGAGGAGCAGGGAAGAATGGGATAATTGTATCACTATCAAAGTATATTGGTTGTAACAATACAACTGTCATGTTTACACCTTTTTGTAGTGATGCACATGTAGCAAACAAAGTCCAACTTTTACCTTGCCTTATTCATGGTCAAGGTTAAGGTGATTTAGCTAACTTGTACTGCAAAATGCTGTAATAGATCTGTAACAGCTGATAGAGGCTCTCAAATAGCATCTTCCTTTCAAGCAGGTAAAAACTGTTTGCCCATACCCTAAGAAATTAAATCTCCATGAGGTAGGGACATATTCTTTTCTATTAATAATAGTAATAGATTAACTATTATCTTGAATGACCACCTTAAAGCAATGCCTATTGCCCAGTATTTCAGAGCAAATCTAGCACACTGAATATACAGAGTACAGTCAGAGCTGAGATGAAGGTGTTAATGCCTAGTACTTCTAAGACCACCTATAACATTTTTTTTCTTAAGCAATTTGATTATTCTCTAAGGTGCCACCCTGCATTACCTTCTGCATGAAGTCAATTGCTGGAATTGTGTTTTTGTTTTTTAATTGATTGAGACCTGTTCCCATAAAACTATTCAAAACTTCTCTCAGTAAACAAAGATACTAGGAATTTAGTGTTCCTATGCATGTGCTCTGACATGTTCTAATTAGAACATGTTGGAGCAGATTCAATTAATCGGGTCTGCTTCACATAATTAGAACACTCTAGCATTACCACAGTGTCACATGTATAAGCCCCTACAGTTTTAAAGCTGTCCGTGGGGGTGTTTTAACTAAAGCTTGTTGAATGAGCTTTAGTTAAAGTGTCTCATGGCTATTTTTAAACATGCAGGGGCTTAATACACGTGATGCTACAGCTTTTTAATTAGAGCAACTCACAGGGAACCGCTCTAATTAAAACAACCTCCCCCTCAACCCTCAAACACATTTATAGAAACCCTTAGTTCCAAAAAAAATTGTTGGTGATTCTGTATCTTAGAATATGGATGTTGAGGGTCTCTTTATTAGGCTTCTGGATGCTCTGATGACCAGATATCCTGGTTTTCTATTATTTAAAGAAGAAAAATTCCAATTTTGGGATTAAAAACATAACCCCAAATCCACATTTTTCCATGATTTAAAATGAAATGCCACTGTGTGTGTGTGTGTGTAGTGGTGTTTTATTTTATCATGGAAAATGTGGATATAGCATTACTTTTTTTAATCTGAAATTTGGGATTTTTTTTTTTATCAGCGAAAACCAGTATCTCTGGTGATGAATGACTTCACCAAAAACAAAAATGGCTTGGTGATGAATAAGTTGCGGGTAAGTACTATTTGTTGTTAGATTTCTAATCTTATTCTCTTTACATAACAAACACTGAGTTGTGACCTGGCTAAGAACTTTATAGAGAAAATTTCTAGATGTGCAATATGATCGACACACAGCAGTCAGACCTGGCTGCATCCTGTTGCAGAACTTGATTAATTCAAGAGTAAGCAATTCAGAAGATCAATAGGTGTCTGGCCATGCCATTGATTGCAGACTTACAAAACACTGTTCTCATGTCATTTTTATTATCATCTGCCAATTCTAAAAGCAATATCTATGGGTAGCTGACAAAGACCTCTTTAAAAATGATATATACCACTCGTTCTTCAGATTTTGGACAGGCAAAACCCATATTGAAATCAATGATGATTTTTGCCTGTGAAAGGATAGCAAGAAATTCCTGTTTAAGAATAAAGTTAATGAAATCACAGATAATTAAATGTCTGGAATCATGATTTTATTTATTGTTTGTAATTAAAAATGTTCAGTGAGTGCTTTAAAAAGTGAGGAATAAATACATTTGGACTTGTTCTAGTGTCTGGTTCACTGGATTTAATATACTGTTGAAGGACAGTAAGTGGAAAAGTTAGAAAATAGTCAAAAAACAGGCTTCATTTTTTGGTAGCGTTAGAATGAAGTTGTAGCTATCATGGTTCAGGAATTATGAGAGTTAAGGATTTTTTTGAGCGATATCTTTTACTGTTTATCAGAAAGTAAAGTAAAGCAAGCTTTTGAGTACAAATCATTCTCTCTCAGATGCCCTACCGAAGCTTGTTGATCTTTGTCAACCAAGCCATTGGTCTAATAAAAGATACTGCCCCCTAAATCCTTGTCAAACTGCATGTTTTTGTTATTTTTGGATGAATGCTTATTATGTTGTTCAGAAAGAGAGTATTATTATTGGTTGAAAATATCATTATACATTAGTAAATTCAGTAGTCTGAAGACCTGATACAGAACTCTCATTAAAGTGAATACTAAATGAACTTCATTCAACTAAGTTCATATGCATAGAAAATTATTGATTTTTCACAGTCTGGGTAATAAAGTATTTCTCTACAGTCCTTGTTACAATTACATTACCATTACAATGTTCTTAATTTTTTCCAGCTTTATTTTAATATAATATTTGAAACTCTTTCTTACTTATAAAAGTTAGATGTAATTGGATCTTGAAATCTCAGTATTGAAATTTTTACTTTTTTAATTTTTTGAAAAGCAAAGTACTTTCTTTTTTTTCCCCTCCTCCCTGCCTACTGGCTGACCTCATAAGGATTGCAAGTATTTCTAAATGAAAATTCCTGTACAATTTAAATTTAGTCATGCAGCTCAAGGATGGAAACGTATCATCGAGGAAAGAATTGACACAATATCTCTCTATCATTTTAAGTGAGATTAGAAATTTGAAGTTTGTACCAATAAGAATTATTAAGAATGACAAGCCAAAAATACTTAAGGAAGTTTGAGTGACAGTTTCTTTTTCAGAAGATAAGCTCAAAGCAGACTTTGCTTTTAAATGCTGCGGAACAAGTTTGTCTGCCTAATGACTAAGTATTGAATTCCAATGCATACATTTAAACCCCCCCGTCAAAATTCCATCTTCTAATAGCCCCCCGCCCCCATCCTACTAGAACTGAATTTCACAATGCAAAATAGGGCAGTAGTATGTTTTTGAGAAATTAAGCATATGAAAATCAGAAATATGACCAACATTAGTTCAGTCTCCTGAGTATGATATACAGCATAAATTAAATGTGAAATAATGTCTATTTCCATAGTGGAATAATGTCATAGGGACTTACTATGATCACATCCATAGGAAGAACTTTATAATTATCTATGTAATCTAATAGTCAACCAAAGTTTCCTTTCATTGCAATTTAAAACCATTGTTTCATCTCTTTAATTACTCTTTTGTATTTGGACAGGAAGGGGGGTGATGAGTCTTCAGTCTTCTCTTCTGTAGACTAAATAATCCCAGTTCTTTCAACCTTTCCTTGTAAGTCATGTTTTCTAGACCTCTAATCATTTTTGTTGCTCTCCACTGGATTCATTCCAGTCTGTCCACATTGTTTTTGACATGTGGTGTCCAAACTAGACACGCTGTCTGAATTCAAGAATCTGCCGAGAGGGAAAAGAAATGTATGGATACATGCTGCTGAAAGACCTAAGTCTTTTCCTGCAAAGTGAATACTGGAATTTGTTTTCAATACCTTACCTTCTTTGCTTAGCAGCACAGAATGCCATGGATGATCAGAACCTCTGCAGAACAAACCTGCCCTGTTTATCACCAAGTTCACACCTCAGTCTGTGATGCTTATCCTCTGTATTCCACGAAAACAAAATGTCAGTTAGTCCACGTACATTTGGGATGGAAGTCAGTGGTACTGGACCTATACCTATGGAACTTATTTCTGTAAGACCTAGAAATGACAATTAAATGAACTATTTTCACCACTAAATGCAAAACTTGTTTATTTATCTTTGCCTTTGCCTCATATCTGCAGGTACAGACATGTTCAAACAAATATTTAAAAAGCAAACAAAAAATCCAGTTTCCTTCTTAAACTACTTCTCCTACAGACTTGCAGACTGAAAATGGAGAGAGAAAGATTAGAAATAAATTATTAATTTTCTTTTCTAGTACTTGGATTGTGCTCAGAGTGTAGGGTGAGAACTGGAGCTACATTAGTACATTTATAAATGCTTTCTGCCAGTACAGAAAAAACTGTACTGTTTTTCAGTACAGTTACTGAAGGTAACTGAGGTATATGTGATTTTACATATGTTTAAATGTGAAAGAGCATTAAAAGAGCCTGAATCGGTTCTACATCTACCAGCAAATGACAAGTAAGCCTTGTTAGCCATGTATGGGTCTGCTTATAGCTGCAAAGGCCCAAAAGACATTTGTATTATATTTTATATTATATACATTTATAATACATACTTATATTTATACATTTTACTTTCTAAAGGCTAGCAGTTTTAAATGTAATTAAAGTTAAGAATCTGAGTCTTTTAATGGGGAAAAAATGCATCTTTTTGCATATGGAATCAGGGCAATTTCAAATGCTATGTTTTTATTATGAGTGAGAAGAATTACCAAAAGCAAGCCAAATGTATTTTTTTACTTCAGATCACTTACAAAATAATTTAAAATGAGTTCTTGAAGTAAACAGTCAAAAACTTTCCCAGATTAACACAAGAGGATATAGGGAACCAGGAGTTCAAGGGTGGAGAGATGAAAGAAGGAGATTATGTTAGTTTGCTTTTATTTACTCTGAGGTTATCTGTGGAGACTGCCGTCTGCTACTGAAATATACATTGACTACTGGTCCCCTGCCAAGAGTTCAGATACTTTCTATTGTTTCTTTTCTCTCCCTATCTACTGTCTATGGAATCCTTTACTGGGCAAAAGAGCAGGTGTGTTATATTTGTACAATATTGAGATCTGCTATTAGGATTTTTAGGGGTGTGCAAAGTGGGCCCCATTCAATTTGGATTCAGATTCAGCCTGACTTGGGGACAGTGATTCGATTTATTGATTTGGATCACTGTCCCTGATTTGATTTGGCTGAAACCAAACCTGAAAATTCGATGCTGATTCAGAGTCAGTGATTTGGACACAGACACAGCTTTAAAAGTTTTTTTTCTACATACCTTGAGCTAGCAGGCACAGCTTGTGATTGCTACAATGCTGGGGCGCATGGAACGTCCCACAGGAGTGCGGGGACCCCTCCACATGCTTGCTGGTGAACCTGGAAGTGGACTGGAATTAATTCCAGTCCACTTCCAGGTCTAGTGGAGAGTGCATTGGGGGGCTCCTCTGTGCCTCCCTAGCTCAGCAATCCCCAGGGGACCCTGGGTGCCTCCCTGCCCCTCCAGACCCAGGAGGCACCAGTCACCAAGCTGGGGGAACATGGGTGGGGGGTGGCCCAGTGCACTACCTGGCAGACACAGAACTGGACCGGAAGTGCTTCTGGCCCGCTTCTGGATCTGCTGCTGAGTCCACTGGGGACACTCTATGTGCCCTAGCATTGCAGCACTCACAAGTCCCTGTTACCTAGAGGTACGTAGAAAAAACATTTAAAGCTGTGTCTATTTCCAAATTGCCAAATCTTTCTGAATCTCTCCAAATCAATTTGGAGGGTTCTGATTTGATTCGGAGAGATTAAAGGGTCATCTGATTCGATTCGGATTTGAAGATTCGACCACTGAATTGGGCCAAATCTCCACCAAATTGAATCAAGGACTGAAGCTTTGCACAGCCCTAGCTTTTACCACTTGAGAGTTGAAGCCTACAAGATGCTGAGAACTCTGGCTGATCTGGCAAAAGAGTTAAGCATGTGCTTACTGCAGTCCTATTGTGAACCAACCCTCCTAATACATTTCAATAAATAATATACCACTACAAGGTTTTGTTAGTGGTTAATCGGGGGTTGGTGATTTACCATAAAGCCAAGGTAGTGTGTGTGTGTTTGTGTGTGTGTGGAAGGGAAACAGGGAGGGGAAGGGGTGTACATGTACACACAAGTACATAATTATAAATTATTAAAATGGGCAGTGGAGCTGAATGAAGGTGTACATTCATAACACTTGTGTGCATGGAGTGTATGTGTAGACATAACACTTAAAAGTTCAGGTAAAGTTAATAACCCATATATAAGGCTTAAAAATAAATGTTACACACAAATATATAAAAGATTGGCTAGCTACAGCATTATTTTTACTACTAAAACGTATCAACAAGTAGTTTATCATACTTAACTAAAAAACTATCAGATTGGCAGTGAGATGTTGTTTGATCAGAAGTGTCTACTAGGCGATAGCAGAAATAGGGAAAGCAAACTTGACACGGACATTTCCCAGTCAATAGCCAGCAGAATAAAGAGGAACCTCTGGCTCTCTTTGTTCACAGCTATATATCTCCTCAGTCATGATGCTAGTTTTAGATGTCTTTAATAGTAACCAATGTCACTTTTGCTCCCACTGAGAACAGCTGATATGTGATTGGTGAGGGGCTGTTTGTGCTGATGAGCAGTGAGGAATGCTGCTGTGTGGTAGTATGGATGCAACAGAACATTAGTTATTAGCAGGCATGTGGGAGCAAAGAACTGAGCCTAACTCAGGGGTTTGAGTCTAATCTTGCACTAGTGTGAATCAAGAGCTGTGTCACTACAGTCAATGCAATTACATTAATCTAAAATGAGTGCAAGTGACATCAGAACCGTGCTTCAGAATACCTACTTTTTCTCTAACTATATGCTTGATAAACTTGGGCTTGCATATTTGTGAGCAAGTATTTTTTGTTGAAAGCTCAGATGTCATAGAGGAATGTTTATATCCAGCAAAAATGAGGAAAAAGTCTGTCAGGCATGGAGAAATTCTAATAGTTATGAAGTGGCCATTTTTTTAAATTATAGAAGTTTGTTGTTGTTTCTTGTCTTGCTTTTAAATTGGGTATTTAATTATTTGTATAGATTAAGACATTTGTGATGTTATCTTTCTATTACCTAAAGCAACTATTAGAGTTGGAAAGTAATATTTGACTACTGAGAATATTTGTGATAATTCAGTAAGCGGGGTTTCTGTATGTATACTTCTCTCTGCCTTCTGCAATATGAAAAAGTGTTACCATACCCTAATAGGGTTGTTGGTTATAGCCATGTTGGTCTAAGAATATACACAGACAAGGTTTTTTGGGTAAACATGATTTTTTTTATTAAACTAACTGAATAGCTGGGAAATTGTTGTTTGGCAGGTTTCAGGCACAAAACACCCTTTTTCACACATAGGGAGAGTCTGGTGGTGTTTTGTGTGCTCTCCTTAATGAAACTGGACTTCATGGAAAATTCATTATCAGACTCTAAGGGTAGTTTTCTTGATTTTTTTTTAAGTAAATGTGTACACATCATATTTTAAAGAAAATCCCTGCCATTATGGCTAGATGCATACATTTGAGGAGGTTTGCGGGAGGTTAGATAGCATAAAAAAGGCTAACCCAATCTAATTTAATCTTACCTTGAATGTAGTCTAAATTAGATTGGGTCCAGCAAGACTGATCTAACTGAACTTCAGTACAGCTTCCAATGCAGTCCTGAGGCTGAGAAAGCCCAGTCACTTGCCCCAGCCCCAGGGCTGTGCTTTTTCTACACGTCTACCCCCAAACTGAACTATTTTTAGCACCCCCCCAACATTCTGTCCTATCCCCCAGATGGACACCCCTACCTCTCCCTGATCCCTGAAGATCAGCCATTCCTTTGATCCCATCAAACCCCCCAATTCCACAAGCCACTGGTTTTATCATCATTCACTGGTTCCAGGAGTTAAGGAAGTAAATTAGGGTGGGTGGGGTGCGGGTGGGAGCATTGAGGGGGCTCAAAATAGCCCCTGGTGTGTGCGCGGGGAGAGAGACACTCCATCCTGCCAAAACACCCCAATGGAAGGCCCTCCTCCCCCCCAATCCACCCAGATTTCATACACATGCCTGGGACTCATGAATGCTGGTAAAATCAGCTCTGGGAATAATTTGTGGGATTAGGGGTGGTTCAGTGGCACTGAAAGTTCGGGGGGGATTTGGCAGGCTTGGAGAGTCTTTCTGATCCCACCAAGCCTCGTAATTCATCTTCCGCCCAACAGACCCCACAGCCCTCTTGCAATTTCTTCCATCCCAATTTACCTTAGATTGGGTGGCCATTTTTAACTTGATCTAACTTCCCCATAACTTCCTCAAATATCTGTACATACCTTCTATTGAAATTATGCAGATGCCTATACCAAGTAAAGTTGCATAAGAGAAGCCAGAATTTGAAAGAAAATTCACATTTTTAACTAAAAATGATCCAAACACCTACTACTTTAACAGCTAAGAGCCCTTCTCAAACTAAGCTCACTAGGGATTAAGTTATTTTACAAAATCATTATCATTTATGAGCTGAAGTGTGCCTTGTCTTTTTTTTCAGAGAGGCAAGAGAAAGAGCTGCTGTGAGCATGGGCTGCTCACGTGCATGTACACATGCATGTGTATGTGGTCCCCCCATGACCACAGTGCCCTGGACAGTTGCCCATATCATCCACCCCTAAGACCAGCTCTGGCTGACTCTACTGCTATCACAGGCCAGCAGAGTCAGGATGAAGGAGCATCCGCCACTGTATAGAACCTAGGTTAGGGTAAGCTGGCTTGGATCCCTGCTATTAGCAAAGGTCCTTTCCTCCTTTCTCCTACCCACCCATCCAGCTGCTGGTGGGAACCCACGTTGGGGGTGGTGGCAGCCCTGTGCTGTGTCCTGGGACCATGGCCTGCCTGACCTGGGCCAGTTAGCAACTGCAATATGAGCGAGAGCAAGAGGCTACCTGACTGCCACTGCTGGAACAAGTGCTTGCATGCACTGCCCATGCAGGATGAGCATGGGGGACAGCTGAGCCATGCACCTGGCCATGCTGACCCCTGTGTGCCAGTCCATGCCTCCTTCCAGACATTGCAATTTGCTTGCCTGCCCCTGTTGGGTGCTCCCAGCCCAGCTCCCTTTGGCAGCACTGCAGATGCTCTGCCCTTCTTAACCAGGCTCCCTGCATGTCCTGGGGCTCATCTCTTGTTCTGGCTCTTGCTGCTTCTCCCCTGCTCAGGGGGAAACAAGACTGGAAGGGCAGGAGTGTAGGGGAGGGAAGCAGTATCCTGGATATCCTTAAGGTCATCCTATTAATAAGTTCAGCTACTGTCAATGTTCAATAAAATATGAAAACTCTATTCATACAAAAAAATCACATTAATATAATAGGCATTTACTGTCAAAAGATGAAATAGTAAAAGAAGGGTTAAGATTTAAAAATGCTTTCATGCCCACATGTCAGTATCTAAATAGGTGGACTGATTTTTAACATACCAAATATTCATTTGAAATCATCTAGCTTTTCCTCATACTTAAAAGACTTAAGAATTCAGGTCACTTATTTATTTTGGCAGTTTTTCAAAAATAAGTGCTAACATTTGAATCTCATGGAGGAGTCCTGTTCCCACTCTGATAGAGGCTTCCTTCAATGACAATGGGAAATCATTTTAAAGGTTTTAGTTGTGGTCTGCTAAAGCTGTGTCTGAAAATCATGTGTAGACCCTCTAGGGGCTGATTTACTGAAGTCAGCAGGAGTCTTTCTATTTTGAAGGGGCTTTGGATCTTCTCCTTAGTAAGTGGCCAGAGCCAAATGTGCAGGACAGCCACTGCTCCCATCCTGCTCTAGTATCCTCTGCAGTTAAAATAAATAAATGAATAAAAAGAAAAATATGCTGGTTATGTACCTATATAAAATATTAAGGTAAAGAAGAACCCTCTAAGGCAGGAGTTCCCAAACTGCGGTACCCCTTCGGGTACACAAGATATCTCTGGGGGATATGCAGGAGAAATTGTGTAATGGCAGATTTCATTTTCATAATAATAATTGGCATTTAAAGGGGTTAAAATATAAAATGTATTTTGGTAGAGGTATGCAGGCAACTGGTAAATCTGGAGCGGGGTCAGCAATAAGAAAAAGTTGGGAACCTCAGGATAAGGGTGCTTTGCAGAAGCCATCACAATAAGAGGACTATGGCATCATTCTTAAACTTATTCAGATGGATGGGTCAAGGATGGAAGACCTGGGTTAATGAGTATGGTAAGGGATAAATAAGTAGGGAGATGGGAAGAAGAAAAAAAATAATGATAGTAGTTTCATGCAAAGGAGGACTGATGAGAAATGTCTTATGAGGTTGTTTCAATATAAACCAGAAGGCAAAAGAAAGAGAAGACAAGATGGATAGATATCATTAGCACAGGTTTTAAGAGACAGTAAAGTGGATATAGACCTACAGTCTCCAGAGCATAACACTAAATACTGAACAGACTGTCAGACGCTTGTGATGGAGCTGTGGTATAAACTCAGTAAGAAATGAACTGATAATAACTGTGGAGTTAACTTCACCACATCTCAAAATCTATTGCTATGTTGCTCTTAATACCAACAGGAAAATCCCAACTATAGTCCAATTTAGATAATTTAGAAGCGTATATCATTTTAATAAGAGTATACTGAATCTCTGCCAAACTGGCAAATAATATTGCTTTTGAAAAGTAGCTGTGTATTAAACAGAAAATATAAATGTATTTCACTATTTAAAAATCAAGAGTAAAATATCTCGTTTGGTTTTCACTACATCTATTGCCTACCTCATCTCCCCCCACACCAGTCACCCCAATTCCACTGTCCTCCCTCAGTTAAAATCTACAGGAAAGAAGCCGCACTCTTTTGAACAGTATCAGATTTGTGGATGCCAATACATTAGAATGTGAGCTTCTTCCCTCCATACTCTCTGGGTTCAATTTTCTCTGTCACCAACTCTTGTTGGTTCCAGAAAGCTGTTAAATGATAATTGCTAGTCAGGATACCTTTGCATGTGTTCGTGCTGGATTCGTCTACATGTGCATTAATGCCCCATTACTACTGTGCATTAAGTTTAGTACCTCTAATATAAGGTACTGCATAAGTGGACGTAGCTAGCGCTAATGCACAGTAGCAATGGTGTGTGATCTTTTTGTGATGCTTATTGTCCAGTAGACTAATTCTAGTACACATTAGTACATTAACATGGTTTTTGCTGTGATGTGCTAATGTGCAGTAGAGTTAGTCTACTGTGCATTGTCTCATGTAGATGCATGAGAGTAATACTTCATTCCACAAGTTGTTCCATTGAAGTTAATGTATAATGCCTGCTTGACTTTGCTGGTGTGACTGGCCATGAGCAGTATTAGAGTAAGGCCAGTAATAGTAAAAAAAAATAACACAATGTTTATGTCTGGTGATAAGCAGGTGATGGAAATATTTATTTGCCAAAGACATTCATGTTCATATGTGCAAGAGTGCCTGTTTGAATTTTTCAGTAAACAAAATAATTAGGTGTAATAACCTTTATTGAACCAACTTGAAAGTTGGCAGAGGTCTTAGATGAGTTTTTGGCACCAACTGTAGTCCCTGAGGTCAGGTAAAACCTAAGGTAACCTCCGGTTGCCATGAGTTTAGGAAGTAGATGTTACTGTTTGGTTTGGCTTCCTCTTAGTTTATGTTCTGAAATTTCCATTTTAAATGGCAAATATGGATATGTAGTTGTAGGGTTGTTGTCTTTTTGTAATGTTCAGGATGATTGAAAGAAGATGTAGAAAGCAAGATTTGTGATGTGAAGTATTACATTTAATTGGACAAACTTGATAGGTGGTAGAGATGTTTGACAAGCTCTTGTGCACACAATGCCCTTCTTCATGTCTGAATTCTAAAATTTATAAACTTCTATTTAAAAGTCTTTGTGGCCTCTTTGAATGGCAGAATGAAGAAAAATATATTTTTTTTCATTGTAGTAAATAACTGAGTAACAACAGCTAGCTAGGTAGATGTACCTGCTTATTATTCTGCTCCCTGTAAATCTTGGGCAGATTTACTTTTGCTTTTACTAGTAAGGCAGAAACTGCTCTCACCATATTCCAACATTTGAGGGTTTTTTGTTTTGTTTTGTTTTTGGGGCGGGGGGGTTGTGGGGATGAAGGAGGGAAGAAGGGTGTTGTATACTATATTAGAAAAAGAAGGTTCTCATTCCTCTCAGACATGTAATGGCTTTTAAAGTTACCACATGTCAGTGAGCTCAGACCAAAGAAAATGTAACCTGTGTAAAGCATATGAAAGCTAATAAGATATTAAATCAAATATACTTTCTAATAGGTAAAGCTATATATTCCGAAATTATGAAAATCTGTTGGAGGATAAATATATAGAAAAAAGGTATGTTGCACTTGCATTAGAGCAGGAATTCAGAATAAGACCTTTATTATTTGTAACACTGAACCATCTTGGAGCCCCAATCGAACACTGGGGCATTTTTGTGCTTGGTGCTATTACAGCACAGGATATCAAGATGATCCCTTTCCACCACAAATCATTACATCTTGAGTACAAGACTAAAGACAGATGAATACACAGAGATGGGGGAGTAGAAAGGAACAAGATTGTATCAGTATGCCTGACAAGTAGTAGTCTCAATGCATCAACGCCCCAAAAGGAGGAAATACTCACTTTGACATGAGAAGTCCAGCCAAATAGGTTTTGGTGTGTCTGAAATTGGACCATGAATGTTGGCACATTTTAATTTTAGAAGATTATCTATATGTGCTGGTTTTCAAGGGTTTTTTTGGGTGGTTTGTTTTGTTTTGTCTTGGTTGGAAAGGAGAAAAAGGGGTTAAGTTGCTATGGTCTTACTAATTGCTCAAATGGTTCTCCTGCTAGAGCTTATATTAATTTACCACCTGGCATGAACTAACAATAAATAGAAGAAAAGCATGGCTTGCTCATATTTTGTGAAGGCAAAATTAAGTAGAAAATTAAAGATAGTTATCTTCATTCTTCTCTCTTAAATTTCTTATTAACTAATCTGAAACACAAAGAAAATGATACAGTATCACTCAAGCTCTGAGAACAATAATATTTTTTAAACAAGGAGAAAGAAAACAACCTGATTCATGAATGCCTCTTTCTTTTTCTTTTGCCTACGGAGTGTATGAAAGTTAAGCCACTTATGGATATGTGTGTGTATTACAATATAGTTAGCCTCTGTGTAGACAAACACTTAATAATTTATACGTTATGGTACTGATGGAATAATGGAAAGAGGTGCATAACAATGGGAATTATGGATAAATTGCTTTTCAGAATCATGCTAATAATGATAGGGCACTAGTGACATTCTTTTGATTGAATAACATGACCTTTTTTTGGATTTCCTTTTTAAAAAATTAAAGAAAAAAGAAAGACTGGTTTTCTTAAAAATGACATTCCTGAATATGAAGTTTGTTGTCTTATAACAAAGTCCCTGGGTTGGAGGGTGCTCTACTCTGTTTTTAAATAAGAAACAGAATTTGTTTTTATTACTAATTTCTCTATCAAAATAGTTGTAGGAGGGGGAGGGGATGGAAGAATTGTGCACCTTGTTATCATCTAAAAAAAATAACTTTAATAGGAAATTCCCTAGTATATGCTGGAAGTGCTCCCTGGTACTCAAAATATTACAACCTGCCTTGCTTTGAACCCTCTGCACCCTAGTCCCCTCAAGAGTCAAGACCTTGAATGGGAATACTTCTTCATGGGAGAGCCCCAGCATGCTTGGAGCCAATTCTTAAAATGCTCCTTGCTTGCAACTACCAGTATACAGTGTGTATCAGGAGTAGGGAGAAGTATACAGAGAGAAGAGCCAGTAGTCTGTCCAGCACCGGATAAGGTACATTTCATAGGGAATGTTATTCTTATGGTAGGGATGAAAAGAACTCCATCTTGCCTGTACCAGGGAACTGTCTTTACTCCTTGCCTTCTCTCTGTGCTGAACCTAGAGTAAGATGGATGAAAACTGAGAATCTGGGCCAGTGGTTTTTAATAGGTGTATTTATAAGGGAATCAAGAGCCCGTGTTGGTGCTGTCCCCTTTTTATAGGATTTCTTTGTCTGTAAAACAGCCTTAGTAAGTGGCTGTGCTTGACAAGCTTAAAAAATCAGGTAGCCTGCTGTCAATTTCCCTGGCTCAGCAGGAGAACAGGTTCTTCAGATGGCCAAGCTATACAGATTGCACAACTAAGAAAACAACAGTAGTTGTTGGTAAGATAAGAAGATAGGCATAGCCCTAGGAAACAGAAATATTCCTAGTTATCCAATACCACATTTACTGTATTAATTGACTCCACTAACCACCCTCATTTTTAAAATGTTTTATTTCAGATTGGAATTTTGATAGGGATACTATCAAAATATTTTAAAGAATTACCAGCTAGTCTGATGGTACCAGCTGGTCTAAGTATCAGCTAGTTTGATGAAGGACCTGGGGGTTTATTGCCCAGTGGACAATAAATTGGATATGAGTCAACAGTGTGGCCTTGTTGCCAAGAAAGCTAACAGCATACTGGGCTACAATTAATAGGAGTATTGGCAGTAGATAGGAAGAAGTGATTATTGAACTGGTGAGATCACATCTGGAGTAATGTGTCCCGTTTTGGGCCCCCCACTACAGAAAGGATGTGAACAAGTTGGATGGAGTCCAGAGGAGGGCAATTAAGATGGTTGGGGGGTTAGGGCACATGACTTCTGAGAAGAGGCTGAGGAACTCAGTTTACTTAATCTGCAGAAGAGAAGACTGAGAGAGAGATTTAACAGTAGCCTTTTAACTACCTGATGGGTAGTTTCAAAGGGGATGAAGTTAGAATGTTCTCAGTCATGACAGATGATGAAACAAGGAACAATGGTCTCAAGTTGCAGCAAAAGAAGATTAGATTGGATGTTAGGGAAAAAAAATTCTCACTAAGAGGGTGCTGAAGCACTGAAACATTACCTAGAAAGGTAGTAGAATCTCCATCCTTGGAGTTTTTTAAGACCCGGCTTGACAAAGCCCTGGCTACAATGATCTAATTGGGTCTTGCTTTAGGCCGGAGGTTAGATTAGATGACATCCTGAGGTATCTTCCAACCCTAATTTTCTATGATTCTATGGAATTTCTATCATAAATTTCTATAGTCATTGTAAATGTAGTAAACCATGTGTTAATAAATTGTATGTTATCCACAAGGCTTTAGGGAGACCTAATTTGAAAAATGCTACCATTAGATAGCAAAACATGCCTATCAAATTTAAAACAAATTTGGATGAACTTAATGTAGTTGCTTCAACAGTAACTTTTTAGTTCCAAACAGAAAACTTCAAGATAATGAGATCAGAGACCACTACCACAAACAATAGAAGAAATTGCTGATGAACAGAACAGAGCAGACTATGGAACAGTGGAATAGCAAGGAGGAAAATATTACGAATAAGTCATTGAAACTACCTGCACATTAGACTGGTTGTCTCAAGTTAAAAAAAAGAAAGAGAAACAAACAAGTTCTAAGAATTGTATTTAGAGAGATAGACTGTAAGTCAATAAGACTTATGCTACTTTTATACAATGCACTATTGTGTTCACAATGTAGTATTTTGAAAGTTCTACTCACAACAGAGTAAGAAGAGCATTGATTTTATTTTTCAAGGCATGTCAAGTTAAAAAGAGAGAACAAACCTTGGTATAACTTTATCTGTTTTACCTCTCAAACATCTAAAATAGAGGCACAGAAGTTGTCAGACAAAGGACTAGGTCAATGGCAAATTTTTTGATAAAGAAACTAATTCAAAAAAAGAGCAGAATTTAAGGGTCACAAATAGATGACTGCAATAGATAACTTGCAATTAAAGAGAAAACTAAAATATAAAGATTGGATAGCACTTGTCTGCATAAAAAATCAGAAAATAGAATGAACTACTTTAAGATATTATAGTAAGGCACAAAATAATGGTATCTGAAAAAAGATAAAAAGGTATGAGATGATGCCTAGGTCTATTGGACGCACCTTAATTGATCAGAGCTTCTGGTTTGCACTGTCCCCTATGACCTGTAGCACTTAAAACAGACTTGCTTTGCTCACCAACACAAAGCTTTGAAATCTAGAAACAGATTTGAATCTGTCAGCTCAGGTCCTCTCCAGCTAATGTAAAGGATACAACAATGATGTAATATCCAGATTCAGGCTTTTGGTTCCAATAACGAAGGTTAGGAATAGATATTGCATTTGTCCATGGAAAAGTTGTGCCTGTTTTATTTTTGTTTGTTTTTTTTCCCTGGAACAGAAATATCTCCAGATTTAGTGGGTACACACATCACCCTTCTACTCAGGGATTTCTACATGTATTAAATTATGCAATCCTGGGATAATCATTAGACGTACTGTGCAATTTCCCAGGATGAACTAGTAGTACCATAACTTATCCTGTGAACCTGTTCAGAATTTATACTGGCATTATGAGCTTTGCATATCTGAATATAACTGTACTTTGTCCTGGGATAAAATGGGATCATAGAACAAATGCAGTGTCCGTTTGTAGTATGTAGACATATTCTGAACCTTCACATCTACATGCATCTTCCAATCTGCCAGTGTTCAGGGTCTTGAAATCTCTTTAAATTTGCAGTTGGACTCATGTCTAAATTCGCATTAATTGTATGACTAGGGTCAAACTAAGCTGAAATTATTTGGAGCTGAAATTATAGCCAAATTAATGTAGATTAAGCAAATTTGCTTTTTGGAAATCAGTTAAAAAAACATGTAGGGAGGAAAGGCACCTTGTTAAGCTATTAAAGTTACTGAACCTCTCTCTACAAGCAAAATCTTGTTCATCAGATCAATTGCAGGAGAGGTGAATGTACCAAATGCAATTGTAGATTAATTTCTTTTTTCTTTCCTGCTTTGAAAGTTCCTGTCAAGGGGGGAAAGCCTAATTAAATGATGATATAAAACAATAAGAGGGATAAAGCAAGTGATGTCTACAGGAATACCATTGACTGTTTAGCTTAAATAAAAACAGAAAAGTAGATGGGTGCTAGGGAAGTATTTTAAATCAATACAAGCCACTTTGGCTATGATCTCAGCAGCTCTAACAATAATTGCATTAATCTATTTGGACATAAAAGCACCACTTTGACTATCAATATTTTTAATTCTGTGGAGAATTCTTGCCATTAAACATTGTTAAGGAGCAGAGGCTGCAGTATGTCCTTTGAAAATACTCTCCCCCTCCTCCAGTAATCTATAAGCCACAATGAGATGCACATATTATCTCAATTTAATGTTAAATGCCAGAGAAATATGTATACCATGACATGCCATTACATATTTTCTTTATCAACTTTTTAGAGGAGTTATTCAAAAAGAATTTGTTAATTGCTCCATAGTTTTATAGTAAAAAGATTTGCTACAAATACAACTGACTTGCCTTTTTTACTAACTAACCAGGGAAAAATACACATTAAAATAGTATGTGACAATGTGTGTAACTATTCTGAGAAATCAGGGAGGGTCTACTGTCTCGTGACTACCCAGTGCTTGAAATATATGCTGTATGTTCTTTTTCTGAAATGGGGGAGTCCAGTGGCAGCATTTTTGCCCTTTTGAAGTCAATGGGAGTTTTGTTGTCAGCATCATTGTTGCTTGTAGATATTATAGGGTTTTGGCCCCTTTTTGATCAGTACCTTGCCCCCCAGCAATGTCAGGGTAAAATCAGGTTTTGGTGCCACATAGATGGTTTGGGTGCCACCCCTTCTCACCTGCCAGGTCTTTGATGTTTGTTGTTGGGGAGGCAGCTCCCTATAGGTGGCCTGAGGGGGGGGGTCATCCATGGGCTGTCTTTGTAGGGCTCCAAATCTCCCCTTTACCCCACCCTTACCATGCCCTTGGCCTGGGTAGATGTTGCTCACCACAGGTCTTCCCCTGCACAATTTCACCTCATTCACACTGCCCGCCTCAAAAGGGTGGGGTCTTTCTGGCTGGCTGTCTTTCCTGGTCTGTCCCTTGTCTTCAGGTCAGCTCCCCTCCCACTAGGCAAGTAAACCTGCCCTATTCAGGGCTAGACTGTAACTGAAGAAAACTTAACTGAAAAATGACGGCATCTGCTGGTGGGCTCCTGAGATTCCACTTCTCTGGACCCTTGGTCCCTTGGGCGACTTGTCCATCATTTTTATCCTAGTAGGTATGGGGATAGGCAACTGCTCTGTGCCCAGCCTCTGCCAGCTCTTCCAGTGTAACCTCCCAGAAGGTCAGCAGACGTGTGGTCAAGCTATCCTGATCCCACCACCCAGCATTGTTTACTTCTCCCTCCCAAGGGTCTGAGATTTCCCTGTGCCTTACTTGCTGTCGGGCTGCGCAGTCCTTAAGGGCCATACCTGGCTGCGATGTCTGAACTCCTGTTCCCTGCAGCATCCCATGAGACTGCTGCTCCCTGGTGGAGTTCCCTGGCCCCTGTTGGTTTCTGAGGCTGCTCTCTGCCTTGCCCATCTGGGTCCTGAGGCAGGCACCCTGCTCGTTTTTCTGGCATCTGGGGTTTAAGCCTTCTGGCTCCACAGCTGGCATCTCCATGGCTGGTGTTCCACTCCCCAGCACAGCTGGATCCCCAGCTGCCTTCTGAGCAGTCTGTGCTTCTTAGGAGCCACACCCCCAGCGTTCACTGATACACAGGCTCAGGCAACTGCAGAACTGCTGAGCTTGCATCGGCGTTACCTTTTAGCCACCACTCATCCTGACTCCTATGGTGAGTATCAGGGTGCATCAGGTGAGGGTTTGGGATGTGTTGGAGGAGCTTTCGCCTCTCTAATCAAAATCAATGGAGACACATATCTGCTGATATTATTTAAAGCTGATAACTTATTCAAATGCAAGAAGAGGTTTATTTCCCTATTTGAAATGGGAGATTTATCTTGAAGGTGGTGGATTGGGAGGCAGGCAGCTGCTGCAGGGTCAGGGTTGGAGCCACAGCTGCTGCCCACCATGCTCCTGCTGGCTCTGATGTCCACCTGCCCCCTCCTTCTCCTGCTGCTTACCCTCCAGCATAGCTTCAGTTCCACTTCAGCCTAGGCCACAGAGCATGTGGTTGTTCTAGTCACTGCCCAGTCTGGTAACAGAAGCAGCAGTAACAACAGCTCTGGCCTGACTCCAGTTCTGGGGCCCAGCCATAGCTGCCATGACTGCTGCTACTGGGCTGGTTTGGGGCCAGAGCAACCGTGTCCCATGCCCTAAGCTGGAGTAATTCCAGAGCCCTGCCAGAGCTGGAGCCAGAGGATAAGAGGCTTTGGAAGTCAAGTGTTGAGGCTGAAGTCATTCAAGCTGCAAGGAGGGCCAGGCAGGGAGCAAGCAATGGGGGAGGCAGATTCCAGGGTGTACAGGCATGGTAGGGGGGCAGGTGCTGGGGAGCACAGGCAGTTATGGGTCAGATATTGGGGGGAAGCAATTGAGGGCAGAGGGCAAAGTGTAGAGGGTCAAGAATCAGGCTGCATCCCCCTCTCCCCCACCTCTCCAACAAAATATAGCAGGCATTGATATAATATTGAGTTTTAACCAATTCATTGTTGGATGCATTTTGGGGTAAACAAAAATAATTTGCAGCTGCATGTAAAAATAAATAAAAAGTAAGCAAGCTTTCTTTCATTACAGGAAATAAAAAAAAAAATGAATAAAAAATCACAACCATTCCTTTCTGGTCCTAACACCTGTGGGCATGTGTAGATGAAACAGGAGCCCTAAATTGAAGTGGCGAGCTTTAAAAAAACACCGCTTCAATTTAGGGCTATTTAAACCCCTGTGTCATGCACACACCCTACTGACTTCCCTGTCCCACCATCAGGGAAGGGAGACTAGCTGGTGGTGGATGGAGCGGTCTCTGGGATGTGGCAGGGATGGCATTTCCCTCCATGGCAGCAGTGACAACCCCCCCCCGAGGCAGCACCCACCCACAGGCACTCAACTTGAGTGGTCCTGGGAGGCACTGCAGTCTTAGAAGGAAGCACTGGACACCTGTACAGCTCAAGCAGGCAGGGAGGCTCCAGGGGGAGAAAAAAAAAATCAGGCCCGCCACTTTTTTTGGGTGGAGTCTGCCCTCCCAGGCTGCCATGAGCTGCACAGAGCCCGGTGCTTCTCTTCATGGTGATATGTGGCACCAAAACCTGTACGGGCAGCAAACTAGAACTCCTCAAAGGAGTTTTAGTTTGCTGCACCCCAAGTCATTTAAGATGTATTACGCTGCGAAATTTCCTACAGTAGCTAGAATTAATGCTCAATATGGCACCAACACATGCAAAGACCGACACCATTAAAGCAGTGAAAAAGCATTTACCCTGCTTTAAAGTGTTGTGCACACACACCTCTCGTTTCATCTACACGCAGCCTATGACTAGGCTGTAGCCACACGACAGGTGTTTTATAAGTATAAGCAGAGTAACATATGACATCTTGTCTGATCTCATATGTTAAAATAAATGTTTGAGGTTTGGACTTGGATAAAAGAACAGACCAAAGGAAAAAAGAGTTCATAGGATTTTTATGCTAATATAGGTGAGAGAGAGGTATTTGGAATGGCAAAGAGTAGTTCTAAAAGATGAAATAACAGGTACCAGTTATGTCACAAAAGTAGTGGCTTTCTTGCATGCATACCAGCCTCTGGCTCCTTACTATTCATTCCATCCAAGAACAGCACAGATCAATCTGTAGATGCTTCCTTAGCCTGCCAAAGGGTATCTGTACCAGAAAACTTGCAAAGAAGAATTTTTCCAACTATTTGGTCTAATAAAAGACATCAGATTTATCCAAAGAACCTTGTCAGAAAAGTACACACATTTCATAAACTCCTTTCTTTTTTATCTCTCATACAAAAACAGTTCACGTATAACCTTACTATGTTTAATTTATGAGATGTGACAAGATCATCACCCACTGTAGAATGGAAAAGCATAGTGATTTTTCATTGTTGTTCTTGTTGAAACCCCCCCCCCCCCCCAAAACAGCACTCGGTTCAATTACAAACGAGTGCAGGCAATTTCCAGGTACTCCCCCTGAAAAAGCTCTACTTTTTCAAGAGCTAAATTTTGGAAGAGGTTAGTAACAACTGTGGACAATGCAGTCGGAGTGGGCTTTGATGGTGAAGGAAAGTGAACAAGGCTTGCAGAGAGATGCATATTCTCTGCTCATTGCTGTTGCAGCCATACGGTTATGTGAAGCGAGGCCTGTGAAATGGCTCTGGAATGAAACCTGTCCTTCCTTGGTGAAGTCACATGGGAATATTGGCACAAGAAACACTATTTTCTCTCTCTTCCCAAGCACTAGAGTATCTTGGGCATTGTAGATGAGATAATCACAATTGGCACTCTTCCCATTCTAGTAAACCTCCCCCAGCAAGAATCTTAGAAAATAATAGAGTGCTATGTTAAATCTCTGGTGTTGTTTTCACCATACAACTTATCAGAACACCTTAAATAGTAAGTAGGTTAAAGTAATTTTTCACACAATTTTTGTTTTGGAGTACTAAGACTCAATTTAATGCCTTCTAAAATCAAATGAGAGAAACATTATCAAAATAAAGACTAATATTGTGCAAAACTAACTTGCCCATCTGGTGTTATCACAGCTTATACATGCAAACAAATTAAACCAAAATAATTCATAGTGTAAAAGTAGAAAGCATAGTAAAATGCTAATATGCGTCCTAGAGAGCAAATAGATAGTATTTAGGACATAGGCAATATATAATATTAAGTAAAATCCTAGGCTTTAAGTGGACATTTCATTTCAGCTGGTCTCAAGTGTCACAGTTTATGACTGAGTTCAAAACAGGAGTAAGACACCCATTTACAAAGGAGCCCTTCCAAGCTACATCACTGGTCCTCTGTCAGTAGGTGGTCAGCAAGAGCACAGTCAAACACGCTGGTTGCTGGAATGACATGCTGTAACCTTAGAGACGCACACAACATGATATCCCAGGAAAAGACATTAGCACCCTTGGTCTCATGTACATCATAGATTTAGAGACAGATCTTTCCTTCAGAAAAATCTGCTGGAAATAACTACAGTTGGCTGAATCGGCCGTAGTAAACATAACAATTATCAAATAATTTCCTAGCTTTCTATTGATATTTCTTCAAATGGACTTCAGTGTTTACAAACTTTTATATTTTGGGGTGAGGATACAAGCATTGCATTCGAGAATGTTTATATATTTTTGGCTTTCCAAGTGTTAACTACATGCATTCACTAATCAGCAGACCTTCCCTAATCAGTGTTCCTTACAATTCATTTGCCACTTTAGTCACAATATTGTTTCAATTCCTAATTGTGTATCTATAACTGCTAAAGATGAAGGGTCATATCCCAGCCCAATGATGTCATTAGCAAAACTCCTGTTGTTTCAGTGATGTAATTTAATCATAGATCCACAGAAGCACCCATCTCTCAGGGCTGTCTGTAGAGAGTTTTGCCTAGGAGGTATTAAACTGTTGCTTCTCCTTTTATTGTTGGCAACAAAACACTTAGCCAGCTGAATGTACCACAGAGATGAAAAGCAATAAAACAATACATTTATTTCAGTTTATCACCCACAGGAGTTTTAAATACAACCTTTGTGTTGCTCTTAATTTTGTAAGGTGTTCTGGCATCTTTTTTAGTCTTCGATCTGAATTCTATTTAATGGAATTTTCAAAGTCCCATGGCTTATAAGTGAGCCAAAAACGAGTCTTAGGAATTCTGCATACAATTTACTTGTGTTGGATGCTTTTAAAGCATAAAAATGACTGATTTCCACACTCATGGAAATGGCATCTGAAGCAGACTATTTATTATAAAGTGTCTCAAGCAGATCTATAGCAAACCAGAACCACTTGCATTAACCTCTCTACAGCAGGTACACTTTTGGGAGAGAGAACTCTGGCCCTTGTAAGTCATTTTTGAGAAAGCTAAAGTGATAGAAAATAAAGGTTAGGATAAGAGCTACCTCAACCTTGAACAACACTAATTACATTTTATATGACATCACTAATTAAATTCTACAATGAGACCGATATTTTAACAGCTGATACTGTACTTTGATATTTTATATCATAATGTCAATCTAGTTTCCCTCTCACTTAAAATATAAATGATAAATGAAGAGGGGAAATAAAGAAAGAAAGTCTCTCCTCTCTTATTCCCACATTTGTTGTTGGTTTCATAGTAAAAACCAAGGCCATGCTGCTGGAAATTGCACTCCTAGGAAATATCGTATTTCCTAAATTTATTTTTAAAGTTGTGGCTGAATTGAAGAGATTAATAAAAAGCATTATCTTGAAGCAGACTGCACAGAATTCCCCCCACAACTGTGCTAATAACCCCACTATAGTACTTTTTTGAGCCTGTTTGAAGAGAGACTATGGGGATATCACCTGTGGGGATGATAATTTATGATTGTGACACTAGGGCTACAAGGATGCCATTAAATTCACTTCTACCTTTCTTTTTACGTTAGTTTAAAGCAGGTATCTGGAAATAAAGAGTTTGTGTCCTGTGGAGAGGCAGGAGAGCTTTGAAGTCTGGCTATACTCCCTCATACCCAGCTTCCTCCTTAAAAGTCTACATTGTAACTTATAGCTGTATAATATGAAGAGGTCATGGAGTTTCCTGTCATGGAGACTATTGTTGCATACAAGGAGGAGAACAAAGGACAATTACCCATAGTGACTAAATCCTCCAGCAGGATAATTTAAAAGAGCTCAATTTCCTAGTACTAATTTTTATTGTACAAAAGTAGTTTGCTGTAATTGCTGCAGATATCGTGTGGCTGCAAATGAATCTGTAGACAGTCATTTCAAATGAAGAAAATCAGTTCAGGAGAATAGGGATGCAGAAGTCCACAAGAATCTCTTTCATGACAATATTGACTCTTCCTAAATCTATTTTAGACATTTACACCAATATGTCAAAGTATAAGCCTTTGGGTAGTTACCTTGACTCAGTTGATGCACAAAATCACGTAATAGTTTTGGGGTTTTTTGGTTAGCATCTCTTTCTTTCCTAATGTTTTCCTATGTCCCTCTGAAGTGAGGGAGAAAAAAGATGCGTTTAGAAATAACATAGCTGCTCCCAGATAGCTACTTTCCACGTGACTTAATTCTTTTTCCTCATATATAGTCACATAAAAGTACAGAAATCCCCTTTCAGGAATTCAGCATATAGGAAACAGATAAAGAAACACTGCCCATATAAATTATCTAAAGGCCTTTCTTGTAGGTCTGTGTGAAGCTTCGGTCCCTGATTCGATTCAGCCTGATTCAGTAGCCGAATCTCTGAATCTGAATCGAATCAGGATGCCCTTTAATCTCTCCAAATCAAATTGGAAACTTCCAAATTGATTCAGAAAGATTCTGCAATTAGGCCATAGACACAGATTTAAAATGTTTTTTTCTACGTACCTCAAGGTAGCAGGCAGCTCATGAGTGCTGAGATGCTGGGATGGATGGAGCATCCCACAGGAGCACAAGGGGCACTCCCCAGCATGCTTGGCAGCAGATCCAGAAGTGGACCAGAAGCACTCCGCTTTCAAGTCTGCTGGTAGTGTGCTGGGAATCCCCTCCCTCCCTTGCCCCACCCAACTTGATGACTGTGCGTCCTGGATCTGGGGACACACCCTGGGTCCCACTGCAGCTGATTACCAAGCTGAGGGGGAATGGGTGCCCCCCTGTGTGTTCAGTGGTGAACCTGGATGTGGACCAGTCCACTTCTGGGTTCATTGCTGAGCATGCAGGGGCCCCCACCCTGCATTGCTGAGACACCTTGACAAATTGGAGGATTGGACCAAAAGAAATCTCATGAGGTTCAGTAAGGACAAATACAAATTCCTGCACTTAGGATGGAACATCCCATTCACTGGTATGAGCTGGGAACTGATTGCCTAAGCAGCAGCTCTGCAAAAAAGGACCTGGGGCTTACAATGGACAGTAAGCTGAATATAAGCCAACAGCATGTCCTTATTGCCAAGAAGGGTAACAGCATCCTCGGCTGCATTAGTAGGGGTGTTGCCAGCAGATAAAAAAAAAGCTATTATTCCCTTCTGTTCAGCATTGGTGATGCCACATCTGGAGTACTGTGTCCAGTTTTGAGCCCTCTGCTACAGAAAGAATGTGAGCAAATTGGAGAGAGTCCAGCAAAGGGCAATAAAATTGTTTAGAGAACTGGGGCACATGACTTGTAAGGAAAAGCTAAGGGAACTGGATTTATTTAGTCTGGAGAAGAAAAGACTGAAGGGGTATTTAACAGCAGAACTGAAGGAAAAGTTACAAAGAAGGTGGAGCTAGACTGTTCTCATGGATGTCAAATGACATGTCAAGCAGCAACAGTCTCAAGTTGCAGCAAGGGAAGTTTAGATTAGATATCAGGAAAAACTTTATCACTAGGAGGATGGTAAAGCACTGGAACATGTTACCCAGAGATGTTGTGAAATCTCCATCCTTGGAGGTTTTTAAAACCTAGCTCAACAAAGCCTTGGCTGGGTTGACATAGTTGGGGGTGGTCTTGCTCTGAGCAGGGTTTTGGACTAGATGACCTCCTGAGGTCCATTCCAACCCTAATTTTCTATGATTCTAAATTGTCTATTATCTCAGTGCTCTTATGTTTGACTTGGTCCAATGACAATTATAAGGGTTAAAGTAGAGAGGTAGGTTGTAGCCATGTTGGTCTAAGGACATAGGCAGACAAGGTTCTTTGGATAAATCTAATATCTTTGAGGTTTAAAGTATAATTTCTGAAAGAGAATGTAACCCTCATTTTAATCCTCTTAAGATTTGGCACATTTTTTTTGTACTTTTGTCTAATAGAATGAACCCATCTTGCCAGTGATTCTCATTTCTCCGTTTAAAGAATGTCGTCAGATAACTATTTAAAAAACACAAAAAAACCAGCCACAACCAAAAACAGATATTCAGGCCTTTTCATTATGCCATATCTAGCCTCTTCATATCACTTTTATAATTCTTTCAGTTCTTACAGCAGGGAGGCTTTACTACCTGGTTAGTCTAAAATACAGTGGTAAATATTATATATAAACTTGATGTTTTTTTTACGAACTGGATTTTTGAAAATATAAAATTATGTATTAAAATGATCTAAAGAAGAAAGTTCATTTTATTTCTCAAGATTCTATAACATATCTTTCCTGTTTTGTTTGTGCCTATTGCTGGAGGGGTATAACGTAAAGATAAACAAATCAGGTCTTTCAGCAAGAGTACATGCCAGGAAAAAATATAAGTAAATTGTTAATGATCATCCTAAGGGGAAAAAAGTTTCTAATCCAAAGCACTATGGAACAGTAATTCATGCTTTCTGTAGTTCTTGGAACTTCCATAGGAATATGCAGTAAATGGGTGCCAAAAATGGTAGCAATATCTCAGTTAAAAGGTATCTCCATAGGCATAGTAGTTATTTTTATTTCCCTTGTGTAGTTTCTTTCACCCAGAAGTATCCTGTTAATTAGAACATGGCCAGTACTTTGGAAATGAACAGGGAAAGAGCTAATGAGAATTCCCACCCTTCTTACCAAGGAACACAGAAGGTGTATGTGAGGATAGATAAAGTTTCCTATCTTTATTGTTTGTCCCATTTTAACAACTTCTTTAATCTCCCTGAGCATTTCACCTTCCTGTTCAGGTGATTGGTAATACAATCCAATATGGAGAGGAAGGAGGACCCGGAGAACTACAGGCCTGTCAGTCTCACCTTGGTTCTGGGAAAGATCTTTGAGAAAATTCTCAAGTCCCACATGTGTGAGGGACCGGCAGGGGACTATATGCTGAAGGGCAACCAGCATGGGTTTGTTAAGGGCAGGTCCTGTTAGACCAACCTGGTCGCCTTCTATGACCAGGTGACCAAATCCATGGATGCGGGCATCCCTGTTGACATAGTTTTTTTAGACTTCAGGAAGGCGTTTGACATGGTCTCCCACCCCATCCTCATTAAAAAGATGGGGACCTGTGGCATTGACCACTACACAGTTGAGTGGGTCAGAAACTGGCTGACGGGGTGCTCCCAGAGAGTGGTGGTGGATGGGTCGTACTCGACCTGGAGAGATGTGAGCAGCGGGGT
>JAGPOW010003316.1:109055841-109097203 GCA_030014935.1 Caiman crocodilus | reverse complement strand
TGGCTGGGATGTGGAACCGGCTTCCTAGGGAAGTTGTTCTTGCTCCTACCTTGGGCATCTTTAAGAGTAGATTAGATAGGTACTTGGCTGGGGTCCTGTAATCCTGGCACTCGTTCCTGCCATTGGCGGGGGGTCAGACTTGATGGCCTGCTCTAGGCCCCTTCTGACCCTAGATACTATGATACTATGAATCCTAGTACATATTCCATGTATTCAAATAGGAATTTCTACCCACAGGGATTCTATGGTAGTTTTTCCTTCAGATAAAACTTCTGTGCTGTTACTGTCTATACTATCCTTATCAGCAGGGAACCTGGTTTTCTCTGATAAAAATAAATCCCCAATATTTGATTAAGAAAAGTAATGCAAAAGGCACATGTTTTTGTGATTAAAATGACACACCACTTTATATATAATAAGTGGTGTGTCATTTTAATCACAAAAACATGTGCCTTTTGCATTACTTTTCTTAATCAAATATTGGGGATTTATATTATATATTATATATAATACTTTATATTATATATAAAGTGAGGCCACATCTTATATAAAGTGGTGTGTCGTTTTAATCATGGAAATGTGCATTTTGAGTTGCTTTTTTTTACCGAAAATTGAGGATCCTTTTTTTAAGCCAGAGAAAACCAGGATCCTTGGTTATCAATAATTTTAAGATGCTGTGGTCTGAGGGGTAATGAAGCAAGCAAGTAATACTATGCTAGTTACATATTTTAACCAATAAAAATGTGATTCATTACAAAAAAATCAGTAATTCTGATGCCATCAAAAGGAACAATGAGGAGAAGGGAGGAAATAGCACAAGTTGTAGTTCATAATTCCACAGGTTCTCTGTGATCTAAATTGCATCTTGCAGATATATAATGATATTTCAAAGCTGTTTTTGCAAATACCAGCCAAAGTTACTCTATAGTCTATCCATAGGGGGGGAATGATAGACTCCATTTTTTATGCTCCCGCAGAATTTAAATCTAATCCAAAAGCCAAAGTCCCTTAAGCAAACAACAAAACATGGTCATAGCAGTGTTGGCTTGCAAAGGGTTAGGGAAACAGGAGAAAAAAGAAAAATGTGGGTAAAGCACTATTGGGATTTCTGGGGATGGGATGATGACAGAAGAGGAGAAAAGTAGAATACATATCAAGCACTATAAAGAAATGGAATCATTGATAAACATCCAGGTTAATTAGATAACCTCAAGTCATGGTTTATCAAAATATTTCCTCCCGCCCTTCTAGCAAAATGAGGTCTGAGAAGAGGTGTGAAGGAAGTAAAAATAGAGATTTGGCAGATTGACATCAGGAAAGGAGTATCAGGCATATTGAAGAAATAAGTGGAGTGGGAAAGAGAGATAAGTTGGACGAGATGAAAGAAGCAGTTAACTGAATTATTTGAATGGAGAACAGGAGTTGTAAAAGATAATGGGGACCATCTGTACATGTACAAGTCCAGCGATCCATCACTGATGTGTAAATAGCTTTGAAGTAGGATGCCACAGGTAGTAAGCAAGGCAAGTTAAAAGTTATGGAGAGTAGCACCTAGATGAAAATGCAGGTAAAATTTGTGTAATCAATGTGTAAGTATCATCCATTTAAAATTCTGATAAATCAGGGGTTAATGTCCAAATACTTGTGCAAGCATTTCATTTTCTTAACCGCTGTTGTTTTACCATTTAAAAAATGAGAGGCATTTTTTCCTCCAAATGTATTTGTTATTAACTTGGTGATCCAAGCAAATTGATCATCTTCTATAAGCAAATGTCGGATACTGAACTGTCAGTAGTTATTGTGAAAAAGTCTGCAAAGTGTTTAGTGTAATAGTACATAACAGTGATACTTAACCACAGTTCTACAAGATCCTTGTAGGGGTTCCCTGGGGGTGCAATACTAGCACTATTAGGCAATACACATGATTCACAAGGTAAACCTGGAGATTTCAAATAAGAATCCATGGTATCAAAAACATTCTGACCTGTTAAGGTCTTTCTGAGTTCTTTGAATGGAATAATTGCTATTATTTTTTTTACAGGTAAAAAAATAAGTGAAAAATATGAGTTGGAATTTCTCAAGGAACACCTTGCATTTATGAAGGTTGTGAGCCATGGGTATAGAAAAAAATATTATTCCTTTGACATGAGTTCTCACAGGATTCTAATTAGAGGAGTTTTTGCTGCTTTAGTTCCAAAGAGATCAATGTGCCCTCTAGCAGCTGTTTCCAAGTAAAATACATTAATGCAGCTAATTAGTAGGCCTGTGTGAAGTGGCTAGTGTTCACTTTGGATTTGGATTTGGCCAATTTGGGGGACAGTGATTCGATTAAGTGATTCAGTTGAATCTGATTTGGAGATTTGTCTGCCACTGAATCGGCCAAATCTCCGAATCGGACCAGCCCCATCCCCCAATTGTTCTCCCAGCCCCATCAATGGCTGCCCATCCTGGCTCTTTAAAAGAAAAAAAAAAGTCTGGCACTCACTGGCTGCTGCCAGGTCAGGGGGAGTGATCCCGCTATGTTGGGGGCTCTGTCACAAGCCCCCATCCCCCACCTGCTCTCTTAGCCCCAGCTCTTAATAATAATTAACAAAAAGAAAAAGAAAAGAGAAAAGCTCTCACTCACTGGCTCCTGCCCAGATAGGGGGAAGTGGGGGTCATCCCTGTTGTACCCCACTACCCTGAACTGTGTGGGAGGGCTCTGCTACGAGACCTCAGAAGCTCCAACAGCTGCTGCAGCAGCCAGTGAGTGTGGGGCTTCTTTTTTTTAAACAGCCAGGAGCTGGGGCCAGGCGGGGCAGTCATAGGGAGGGCTGGGACAGCACGTGGGGGTTGGAGGGCACTCAGGGGGGCTGGGGGAGCAGGTAGGGGATGGGGTCTGGGGGGGGTCCCCCCCATGGTCCCCTCCTCCCTCATCCAGTACCCTGCCCCCGTTCCCTACTTACTAGCATGGAACCTAGTTCCAGCTCCATGTGGCAGTGAGCGGGGACTTCCCAAATCTCCAAAGATCTCTGAACCTTTTCCAAATCAATTTGGAGAGCTTCAAATTGATTTGGACCTTTTCATTGGTCTCCTGATTTGATTTGGATTTGGAGATTCAGCCACTGAATCAGGCTGAATCTCCACCAAATCAAATCAACACCCAAAGCTTCACACAGCCCTACTAATTAGTATTGACCTTTTCCAATATTCATCATGTCATTGTTTTATTATCTGGAAAGTTTGCTTTAAAGAAAGTGTAGCTAATCCTACAGGGAGAAGGTGGGTAAATCTCAGTTGGGTCTTATGTTTATGCTAATGTTAAGAAACAGTAAATGGTTTCTGCTGGGCAGCCTCAGCATGTAACAGCCTTAGAGATATCATATTTATTTCATGTTGTATACTTTATTAAAATGTGTTATTCAGTGAGGTGATGCCTTGGACAGTACATGGGAACTCTTAGTGCTGAAATTACTTTGCAGTCATGCTTCAGCTTATTTCCTTCCAGAAAAAAATCTTTATCCAACAGCACAAAGTAATAACTATCTTTCAAATACCATCTCAAGTCCATTTTGGGATTATAAACAAAAGTGTAGTAGGATCCTTTTGATACAGTATATGAACCATGTCTCATTCTCATATCCTTTTTGTCCAATTTACTTAGAGATAAACTAAGTTATGAAACCCATCTTTGTTTCACATGAATACTCTTCTGGAGATCCTGTAGTGATTACAATGCTAATTTCAGATTACATAGCAATTGATGGCCCAATGAAACCTTTACCAGCTGACCTAACAAGACATTCAAGTGTGACGTACTAAAAGCAAACTTTAAAAGAAAGAGGTAGTTTATACAGTGCTATCAGTCTGTCACTTCTGCACTAAAAAATCAAACAAGCAAGCAACCAGGAAAAAGCAACTTCCCAAATGTTGGCAGTATATTTGCAGTATATGCTATGTACCTGCAGTACCCAGAAATAGGATTATTGTAAATCCCTTAGATGCTATGATCCTCTAATGAGGCTTATTCTTAGCAACACCTCCTTTGTCTATTGCTCTTTGCTTTTTCATATGCAAAGATCAAGGGCTAGACTTCCTACATTTTCTGTAGTCCTTTTAAATCCCTGCCTCTATTGGATAACCATTAGTCTGGTTCCTCTTGTCTTTTCAAGCTTTGTTACTTAAATTACTGTGTAAGACAGATTCCCAAAATTAGAAGCACAGAAATGTACATATATACTTTGTAGATATGTAACATGTATGGAAATTCCAGTACTAAGGTTATTAAGGTATGGTATTAGATGAACTTAGAGCTGCATGCATCTCCCAACTATAACCAGATTTCTTGTGAGCGTTTTTATCTGTGTGTGAGTTTTTTTGGAAAAGTGCACCCATCCGAAGCACTGGGAATGAATCAGCCTGGTGCTGTTGCCAGCCCCAGCCAGCATCAGCATCCTGCTGTCATCCCATGCAAAGAGCCAGGGGTATGCACCCCCAGGAAGAGCTTGACAAAGCCCTCCAGCCTGCAGCCCTCCTGGAGGGTGTGGAGCATCAAGAGGCATGCCCCCTGCCGACACTGACAGTTCTTGTTGCAGCTGGTGCTGGTTGGTTTTGAGGCCGCTGTAGTGGGGGCTAGGGTGAGCACAGACAAGACAAACTGTGCTGCATCCTGTGCCACCCTGGTTCCATTTTCTGCCACTCTGCCAACCACCTGCTGCAGCAGCCTTGGGAGCAGCAGCACTAGGTGCCTGCACCACGGCATGGTGCAGCCCAGCCCAGGAGGTGGGGTGAGTTAGGACAGGCAGAGCCCAGGCATAGTTAGTGGGGTTTCAGCCAGGAGCTGGAGGGACAGGAGGAGCATGGTGCAGGCCTAGAAATGGCACCCTTCTTCCTGCCTCTTCCCTAGCCCCAGCCTCAATCCTTCCCTCCCCCACTCACTGCCTTGGGAACCTATCTTATTTGTTGCATTATGAAGTGGGTTTGCTTTATGCAAGGGAAACCTGTATAGTCTATGGCCAAATCTCTGAATCAGCCCCAAATTTCACCAAATCAATTTGGAGGCTTCCAATTTGATTCAGACCTCTTAATGAGTCTCCTGATTTCATTCAGATTCAGAGATTCGGCCGCTGAATCAGGCTGAATCTCCTCTGAATTGAATCAGCTATCAAAGCTTCTCACAGCCCTAGTAAACACCAGCAGTGACTTAAAACACTTTGGGTCCATATCCTCTGATATATTTAGTTTTGTATACCCCACTGAAATCAATTTGAGGATCTAAGTCAATCTGAGGATGTGGTTCCAGGATTTGGCATTCAAGGCAGCTTGCTTGAAATTCAGACTCTAGGATCTGCATGTGGATCTTTTCTTTATGTCTGCCTGTCTTGTGCATACTGTCAACAATTGGTTTTGTTTTTAACTAAACGAAGATTATGTTGAAGGGGAGTAGAAATAAAATTTTACTCAGCAGTTTGTCTGTCATGTGAAGTGGACAATCTTTGAATATTTGCTAAAACATTACAGTTCCCTTGGGTAAGAATTGGTGAATTTTTAACCAGTGTCATGCCTCTCCTCCTATACATGGCTATTAATGTGCCAGTAAAAACGTTATGCTCACTTAATCATTCATAACTGAACTAATCTGATTCTTAGCAGCTAAAAGCTTTAGCATTCATAATTAAGTGATATCAGCAGAAAAGAACCAGCTAAATCTGGAAGTGGACAATCTGAAAGCTTAATGAATGTTTAAATCTGCTTCTGTATTTAAGTGCAAGGCATAAGAGTTTTTTCCTGTTTTCTTTGCAGAAAAAAAGTTAACAGCTGGTCTTTGACATTGTTTACTTGTTCCAGAAAAAAGGAAATTCTTGGACCATGGCAGAGCTGCAAAGAATATCTAGGAATTCTTGATATAGAGTACAAAGTCAAATGAAGATAAAATTATACATTATCATTTGAAAAAATAAATTAATATTGGTATATCGGGCACAAATATTAATTATTACAATGAAACTAAAGAAAATATCCCCACAACCATGCATAGAGAATATATACAACATATTTTAGTCTCTATAATAATTTATTAAGGAAGCAATGAGTTCACAAGATTATCTGTGGTCGTCTTATTGATAAATAGAGTTCATTTAAGAAATCCAGGTGTAAGTGATAGTAAGTCGAGCTGTTCCTATTGTCTGAGTAGGCAAACTTTTAAGGATCATGTCTTCAAAGAGCTTGGGTATTGAGTGTGACTGCATTATTATGCTGATTAATTTATAGTCAAGAACTGACAGGCATTTAGTTGATAGCTCTCCCTGTAAATGGCAAAAAGGGGATGCTGGAGAAGAAATATAGATGTTAACGTGTATAGATAAATTAAATCTCACAGTATTGTCTTTTCTTCTTCTTGTTAAATCCTGTTTGTGTAGGGGTACTAACAATTAGAGGAAGAAAAAAGTCCATCCATACTAAAGTGCTCCCAGTAGGGCATAGAACTTGCATAGAATAAAAATTTATTCTTAAAAATAAATTAAACTTTTTCAAATTAGATTTTACATGCTGAATGCAGAGGAAGGGCAAGCCCATGACAATTTTTTCTGAGTGAATATCGGGACTGTCACCCATCTTTTTACTCCATTCCTTATCTAGAAAAATTCCTCTGCCCTAGAATTGTATTATTTGCCTGATTCCCTCTCCCTCCCCCCCCCCCCCAACATAAGCAGTTTTGGTCCAGCTGGTCCCCCCAAGTATGACTTAACTGATGAGTATCTGGATTGCATAATTAATCTATTATAAACAGAAAGCTTCCAGATCCCCCCAAAAAGGGATAGAGGCCTAAAATGAAACATAGGTTAGATTTAGAATCCTAAATCCAAAACTATGACCCTCAAAATCTCTACCCAGGAACAAGATAGCCCTGGATGTACCTTAACTCCATAAGTTCCTGATTTTTTTTTTAATCCTTTTTTGCCAAGGTCCCCAAGTCCTAAGATCTTGCTTCTAGACATCTCAATGCTTTGTCTTGGACATCTTATTTCATGTCTTACATTTTCTTGAGTCCTCTCTGGCTCTAGAAATGAGATATTACCCAGACTTTCCTCCTCATCTCTGAGATGAGCGTGACCCAGTAGTTACCGTGACAGCACACCCACACAAAACATAGGGACAACTACTCTCTTTCAAACAGGAACTACCATCACCATTTCCCTTGTATCTAAGAGCTCAAGTACAGTATCACCCAGAATGTGGGAGACATTCAGTTTCTCTTCTATCTGATGTGATGTAACTCTGCCTCCCACCTCCCAAGAGAATACATGAACCTCCCACTTACAGGCTATTCCAAGATTGGGAAGGAGCATGTTTTCACTTCAGTAAACAGTCCTTAGAGCACTGGTAGGAACCAATAACTCTCCCCACCTTGACATAAGTACCCTAACCACCAGTTACGGGCTACTGTTTGCTTTTGCTTTCTTTTCTCTCCAGCCCACAATCCTGGTGGAGAGGGCATTCTCCTGGGAAGTGGGAGATGCAGGTTTTAGTTTCCTCAAGCAAAAGAGAAAATTGAACCCAAACTCTCCATTCTGGGAGGGTATTCAAACCCCTGACGTATTAAATATGAGGGAGCAAGATACAACCTCTTTTTTTCTCTTGCTGCCAAAGTGGTGACTTTTGTGCAGAGAGAGATCCTTTAAGCATACTCTCAGAATGCTTGCCACATTACAGCCAGCAGGTGACACAAGGGAATGACAGGGGAAAACCTGGGTGAATCTGAAGTCAGTGTGTTTTATATTAATGGGGATTAATCTGAATTATTAATTGCTTTTTAGAGTGTAAGTTCAAGAATGTGGCCTCATAATTTGTTAAGTAAAAAGGTCATAATTTGTCAAGGCTCTTACCACACCTTGGGGGACAACATGACACTGTCAAGCAGCAGAGCCAAGATTAGCAAAAAGACTTAAAAAAAAAAAAAAAAAAAAGAAGCAAATTCAGCCCTGTAACTCATAACGGTTATGGCTTATATATGAACAAGTCTTTTTCTTTCGGGGTCACATTTGTCTAAGTGAGCTGAAACAGAAGGTAGTTATTCCCGAATCAGCAGAGGCATCCTGTAAAATTATGAGATAATTGAGATGGTTTTCAACCTAAGCAAAAGCCACATTTTCAAAAAACGTCAGTATCCAACATGAAAATAAAAATCCTTTTGATAATTCTATTCCTTATATCTCTTATTGCACAGTTAGGGTTTGAGCAACAATAAATGTTTCATACGATAACCTTGACCAACTGAACAGAGTAAACATGTTCAGAGTTAAAGTAAATTTTAACTGTTTAACCTGCCTGTTTGAGAAAAGCAAGCATCTAACCAATGACTGGTAGGAAGAAAGCTTCTTTTTCAGGAATAAATTCATCCTTTCCTCCTTTTTTGCCTTTGCTTGTTAAGTCAGTGATAGTGACCCCTGTTGGAGAAAAAGAATACTAGACTTGATGGATCGCTGGTCTGACCCAGTAACATAATTTCTTTTGCCCTATTAAAACTTGAAGTTTGATTTAAAAAAATCTTGCAGAGTACTGTTGATCTATCTGATGTAATGCAGTATTTCTTCATCTCTCTTTCCTTTCCTCTCATAAATTGTCTCAGTTCGTATATTGTTTTCTTTTTTTTTTCCATATAATTGACAAGTAAAGACAAGTATAGAATACAGCTCAGAGGACTCAGATAGCATTGTCTCCACTGATTAATTTTTCTCAGTGGGCTTCTCTTAGTCACTATTTCCGTATGTGTATATGTTGTCAGCTGACATGACTATACAATAATCATACATTCATGTCAGATATATTTATTTAACCCTGTCCTGGAGGACTGACTAGTCTGGGATTTTTTTCTTTTTAAAAATGTTGTTCATTTAGCCCCAGGCGCCTGCTCTGGCCCCTTACCTTGCCCCCAACCCCCAAGACCACTTCTTGAACTTTTTGTCCTGTGACCTGGCTAATTGACAAGTGCACTGCAGGCTATTTGCATGGGGTAGCACTCCTGGGGGTGAGAGGACAAGTTGGCTTGGTGCCACACCTGCCCCTTGGGCAGTTGAGTTCAGGGGGTGGAAAGTTTGTCCACACAAAACAAGATAGTGAGGGAGGGGACATTGAATGCTAGGATGCTTGAGGATACCAACTTGGGTGGCTCACCTGTGGAAAGTGGCCACACATTAATGGAACATGAGCTGGGTAACACATATCAGAGGTAAAACCGCCCAGGAGTGGCATAACTTTAAGAGTGTGCTTAAAACTACTTTCAGGTGTTAATGTGTGGACAATCCATTGATTAAGAGCTTCAAGAGCAGCCTAAAATTCATGTATAGCAAGGCTCTTAATGTGGGACTTAAAAGGAATTTGGGTAACTAGATTTTCACCAATACAATTATTTGGGCACTTAATTGTCTTCTACACATGTCCATGATTTCTGCCAATTCTCTTTTGCCTAAACTCATCTAGAACTCTCAATCCAGCAGACCAAACAAAAATCCTACACCAAAAAAAATCCTGAAGATCTAGAAGGGTAGTATCCAAGTTCAAAATAAAACACGGGTATAATATATGTAAAACATGCCTGGATAAAATAATAGACAAATTTAATTAAACCATTTGTAAGTATTTGATGCTATTCTAAACTTGTAACTCAAACTAGACACACATGCATGTGACTGGCCTTGTCTGTATGGCTTCCTAGTGTCTATGTGGCTTCCTAATGCTTCTCCATTTCTTTCCTGTTCCCCAGTATAAGACACTGATAACTTTGGTTCCCACTGCAAAGTTCCTACCAGCACTACAACTCCCTTTGTAATGGTAATCTGAATTTTCAAAATCTAAAGCAATTACCACATTTCCAGTCGGTATAGAAAAAAGCCCCTTGTTTTATATTCAGATGCTAGCAAATTCCCCCATTAAATACACTGACTATCATTAAACTTCTAGACTAGGGACACATCTACTCATGAACTAGTTTAAGTGATCAGAAACTGGTTTAAATCTGTAACAGAACAGATGTTCAGTGCAAATAAACCAGTTTGAGGTCAACCTTGTTAAATGTAGTATCAAGCTTAACTGATTTGGGTCAAACCAGTTTATGCAATGTCTGTCCCAGACCCCTTGTTGGTTTAAGATAAACCAGACTCCCCAAGAATCCCATCATCCATCATGCTCTCTGGACTGGGTGGGACTCTGCTCCAGAGCTGGGCTGGCCTCTCCCCTGTGCTCCTTGACTGCAGTTTAGCAGTCTCTGCAAGCATCTGTCTGGCTTCTGCTCCCCGCTTGCCACCCTCCCCCCCAGCTAAGCAGGCATCCCCTTGTCCCTCACAGACACCTCTCAGCATTAGCTAGCAGATCACATGCTGCCTACCTCCCAGCTGTGGCACACAGAATAAAGGCAGAATCAACAGATAGCTGGTAATGTCCCTCTGTTTTCTTAATGGGCTGATAAACACCAAGTTAAGGGTGATAAATATTCCCTGCTGAGCTGTTCAGGGGGAGAGGGGTGGGGAAGACCCTCCCTGATCACAGCCAGGGCCTGGCTGTGCCTTGCTTACTCATCTCTGTGCAAGGGAAAGTAGGTCTGCTCTAGCACCCACCCCCAGCTTCTAGCCTGAACCACTGCAGGCATGTGCTGGCATTTCTGGGATGTCTGTCTGGTTACAAAACTGATTTAGCCTAGCCAGATTAGACTAACCTGCATAGATTGAACCAATTCAGGCTCAGGCTTTTTGAATGTCTGTCCCTAACCCTAGAAGCAGCATTTGCTCTGTCATAGAAACCAACCAGGAAGTTGACTGAATGCAGCCCATGCTAAGCATGCCTATAAAACACATAGCCCATATTGGGCAATCACACTGATCAGAACCTACCACAAAGTTAGGTTAGTGCAGCCTATCTGAATAAGAGGTAATGGCCATTGTGCTCAGTCCCCTTCTTGCTCAAGTCATGGTGACCACTGGATCAAATACATTTTTTAATTTCCTCTTCATTCCCACAGCTGAGTACTGCCTTTCTCCAATCTCCAATGACTCCTGTTTCTTCATAAGCCTTGAATGTCTGCTATCACCAGGGATCCTAGTTTTCTCTGATAAAAAAAAATTAATCCCTAATTTTTAGATTAAAAAAGTAAACTTAAAATCCACATTTTTCAGTGATTAAAATGAAGCACCACTAATATATCTATACAGATGTACGTTGGTGGTGTTTCATTTTAGAAGTTCGGTGATAGCCTGGTTTTCTCTGGTGTTCAAAAAAACCAACAACAACAACATTTTCAGATTTAAAAAAGTAACTCAAAATCCATATTTTTTCCATAATTAAAATAAAACACCACTAATATACATCTATGCAGTTGATGGATTGCCACCTCCTCTCAGCCTGTCACATGTGATTAGTGTAACCCCACCCCCTACAGAGTGGGGACAAGCCAGGTAGCCTTGCAATTCATCTGCATATAGATTTTTGGATGGTCCCAGGATTGGTGACAAGCATGCCTGGTTTCAGTCATGAGTGGGGAACTAATTAGCATGTGGATCATTTGTGCAAAATACCTGAAATGCACACACATACTGACCAATGTTGGGCTGTGGGATCACTGCGGCTTGAAATGCCATTGACTCTGCTGGGGTCCAGCCCACAGAACTATATAATAAGTCATGAACTAACATCGTATCTGTTTGTACAATGTATAAATAGGAACAAAAGTGGTCATCAAAAGTGTGTTTATGGAGCATATGTGCTGAAATTCGCAAACATCAGGGCTGGGGCCAGAGTCAGATCGCCAGCTGTGTCTTGTTTCCCTGTGCAGTTTCTGCCCTCTTCTCTGTCCCTTTCCTCTTCCTCGTTACATGCAGCTCACTTCTAAATTGTGCCTGTGGAGGGATCAGAGCCTGTGTAGGATTTCACAACAAGGAGGAGCATGAAGACTACAGGGGGAAGACGTTGCGGGGCAGAGAGCAAGGAGGCCACTTGGCTGCCCCCCGCCTCACCACTATTTTGCCTTATGTAGCAGTAGGAAGGGGATAGATTCCAGACAACACCCAGATAATTAGATTCCACAACATGAAAATTATAACAGATATTATAAAATCTCCATATATAATATCTAATTACTAGGGTGTCATCTTATATTCAGGGTCATCTATTATTTGAATAAATATGGTCATCTGTATCCAACTGTTTTTTTATCACTGCCTATAGAGGTAGTGACAGGAATATTAGTGCCCCTCCCCCCTTCAAAACAGATTAGTTTTGTCTTCATTCTTTTATGGACACACTTCCCTCGGTGGTCATTAGATCCATTTGGTTTTTTCTATACATTCCCTTTCTTTGGCTTCCTAATTTAAAATACTACAGTTGTATCATGATTGATCACCATTATAGAATCTATCTCTTTATGATGAATGCAAATAGTCTTTTAGTTTTTCTAGAAGCAATGAAGGCTTTGGGTCCTCTTCAAAAATACCTATTTACTTGCTTGATCCTTTTAGAACATTTAATGAAGTGAGGTTTAGCCCATGAAATCCTGTGTTATATACATGAACGCATGCATGCATGTGCACACACACCTTGCTTAGTCTGTAAGATGCAACTCTAACCTGCTTTCTTTGCTTCACTGCCTGTCTCATTTCCAGGGTATTTTGTATGCCTCCTTATTTCAATTTAGGTTGCAAATAACTAAATACAATTTGCAGTCTAGCCCTTTGATGTATTTTCCTGTCTTCATAGGGATCTTTGCTACCCAAGTAATGTTTTATAAGAATCTTTTTTTTTTTTTTTACAGTTTTAAGTGCTGTTTCTGCCATTCCCTTCAATTATGGAAACAAATAGATTAGCTGTTTTGCGAATAAATCCCATTGCTTTGCAGAAGATTTAAAGTTGCTGGGGCAAAATGACAGTCCATTATTACTAATAATTTCTTTAGGGATGTCATACCTGGCAGTTCTAAATCTCTGATAATAGATAATAGTCTTAAAATGAGAATACTTCTATGTATTTTGAAAAACAGTCAAATAAGGTAAGATAATTTGCCCTTTGAAATTCAAGTAAGTCTGTCCCTAATATTGGCCAAGATCTGTTAAGAGTACTTATGAGGTAGTACTGGTTCTTTTGGTTTTTGGTTTTGTGAGTTTGACATGTCTCATAGGATTGTACCATAGCTTCAGTTTGACTTTACATACCTGGCCAATAAACAGCATCTCAAGCTCTTCTTTTATGTACCTCTGCTAATATATGACTTTCAGGAAGTATAGCTAACATCACTTTTATGAGATTTTCTGATACCATGATTCTGTTGCTTTTAAACGCGAATCTATTTTGCACACCTAAGTCCAGATCTTGTTCCACCTCTTAGTATCTAAGTATATTTAGTTGCTTAACACCCTGCTCATGTCCCTGAAAATCCATTAATACACTTATTATTTCAATATGCCATTATCTTGCCATAGAGTAGCAATAAAGCAGCAAGAAGGAAGAGGTACACAAACTTGTGTATTAAGCATTTTCAAGGAACTTGATCAGGGTGGAATAAGATCACACTTATGTATCTAAGTTCACTTATGCACCCAATTGGTAGAAGAGAATCTTGCATTCCTGTCTGTATGATGAGCAGGGTTCCTGGTTTTCTCTAGTATAACGAATCACCAATTTTCAGATTTAAAAAAGTAACCCCAAATCTACATTTTTCCAAGATTAAAATGAAATGCCACTTATATATACGAGAGAGAGAGAGAGGTGGGGGGTTCATTTAAGTCATGGAAAATTGTGGCTTTTTGGTTACTTTTTTAAATCAAAAAATTGGGGACTTATTTTTATCAGAGAGAACCAGGATCCCTGGTGATCAATTAGCTTAGCTATCTTTTGGTATTTAAGATCTGTTGTCTAGTCATTCTTTCAAAATAGTCTGTCTTGCAATTTGGAAAACCATATCATTTGCAGTAGCTGCTTGAAATTCATTTAATTTCTGTTTTGATATGGGCATAGGAGGCATGGGGATATATACAGAAGTATAAGCTTCTTCTGGTCATGATTCATTATAGAATCATAGAAATGTAGGGCTGGCAGGGACTTATGAAGGTCATCTAGTCCACCCCCCTGTTTGAGGTCTGACCATGGGGTAAAATTCCTTCCTAATCCAAAAAGTAGGCATAAATCCAACTTAGTGGAAGGTCAGTAACCTCTGGGTTTTAGGCCCAGCAGGAGCATTGGCATACCATAGTCTAAATGCCCAGCCTTTCCTGTAGGCAACACCAAATGGGTCTGGGGAAGGCAGAAACCAACCCCTGATATGTGTAGCAAGAAGAGAGGAAAAACTTCTTTCTTGGGCCCATGGGGAAACCAGCAAAACGCAGAAGCATGGAAAAAAAAAACAACACCCTTCATTCTGTTTTTTAGTCTGGGAACAGCAAGCACATCTCTACACATCACACCCTTTAACTGGACAGCCAGAACTTTCCTTTTTGTAATCCCCCATAATCTTATCCTGGCTCCTTTAATCCTCTTTTATAACTAAGCTGATTTTTTAGCTCTGCTTCATTCTCCTGCTACTGAATAGGGTCCCCTCTAATATCTACCAGTTTAGCCTAAAGAGCTCATCTCATTATATTCCAGCAATCCTTGTGGGAGGAAGGGTGGGCGGAGGGGACTTTCCTGGGCTTCTAACTGTTGTGTTTTATAGAGCACTGAAGCATACCTACTCTTACATCCCTGCCCAACCTCTTCTTGAACACCTCCAGTTATAGAAGGTATACAACTTCCGTAGGCAGTCTATTCAACTGTACTATACTAACGGCAAATATTTTTTTTCTTGCTATCAAATCTAAACCTACTTTGCTGAAATTTAAGCCATTGGTGCACATCCTTTTCTCTACAGAAAAAAAAGAGTTCTCTCTCTTCTTTATAGCAGCCCCCTCCAGATTTTTTGAAGACTGCCATCATAGTCCCCCTTAAACCCTAACTGTGCAAGCCAAAAATGCCTGCTCCACAGTCTCCCACCACATGGCCTGTGCTGCAAACTCTCCATAACGTTGTTGTATGGTCTGAGTAAGGCATCAGTAATTTCTAATTGTCTTTCCTTGTCTGTATAAATCATTTAGATAATATTTTTGGAGAGCAAACAACCACATTTCAATCCTTGGCCGGGTATTGTAGAAAGGAGCTGCATCAACACAAATGGCAGACTGTGCAGTTGTTACTGCATAGTCATTTAGTACTTGCTTAACTAAGTACTAAATGACTTCATAGTAACTGGTATTACTGCATAGTATCTGGTATTACTACAGTCCCATCCCTGCACATTTTATTTTTTGATGCTACTGTGCAGCATAGTAGGCTCATTACTGTTGTGCAGTATTGATGCCATCACAGTTAGTGCCCACAATGCTATGGCACAGCAGCAACAAGCTACTGCACAGTAATTCATTGCTACTGCACCATAGCATCTTGTGTAGATGCATCTAGGTTTTCTCAAATATGTTCAAGTAGATTGAGATCTGTTTCAATAGATATTTTTTGTTCCATAGAACACCAGCAAAATTGATTCCATCAAAAAAGTGCTGTTTACATTTATTTTTCTATTTATGCCTAGCTTAGTTGTGGCATCATTAGAACTTTAGAGGCACAAGTAAAATAAGCCCCTTTTCACAGCAATACAGCCTTTAATCTGATGGAAGTGGCATCCGCTGACACGAAGTTGTGCTGCTTTGGTATGGAAGTACTTCAGCAATACTGCTTTGTAAGAAATGTCTATTCTCCAAATGTTTATACATCATCCTATGTTTTTATAGCTAAACAAATTCAACAGGTTTGTTTCTTTTCCCAGCAGTTGTTTTAAAGGAGTGGATATGGTCAACATGTACAGAATAAATTTACCTGCCTAAGTAGCCACTCTGGGGAATCTTTGCAATTCACTTAATGAAGCCATTTCAGCTACTGGCACAATTTTAGCCAGATATTTTTTCCCTGTCAGAACCACTTTCCATTTGTTCACATGTAGTCACATATTCCTTCATGACATTGGTCTAAAACCTTCTTAACAGAGTGGTCTGCCCCTTTAAGGGAAGGCAGATAGCCTGGCTAATGGGCTACAGCTGTTGGAAGGCTAATGAGGTCACGGCTCACTGGAAACCAAACCACCTAGTAGGCTGAACCAGGAGGAAGAGTAGATGAAAAACACCAGAGGTGGGAGCCTCTGAGTTATGAGGAGGACAAGCTCGGGAAAGGAAGGTTGAAACTTCAGCAGACCTAGCCCAGGGTCAAGGACAGCAATAAGGTTTTGTGTTTGTTTACTTTGTTTACTAAAAGACTGTATATTACTGGAGCATGCTGTAAGGGGCTCCAGGCTGCAAAGATCAGCAGATTTAGAAGTGCAGCTCCCCACTGTAAATGATAATGCTTTGCAGAAGCATCCTGAGTTTCAATGACCTCTGGCCAGAAGTTCACTGTTAGTTCTGTGGGGGAGGGCAATATAGCTGCTGGCTGGGAGCCTGCAGAAGGTTTACCCCTAGCAATGACCTGTTCTCCCTGCAAGGCTGCAAAGTTTTCAGAATGGGAGAGGGAAATGCACCTGTCTCACCCTCCAGCAGGGGCTGAAACCCCCCCAGCCCAAACTCCCTCTGCTCTCTTTCCCCCTTCCATTCTGAAAACAGCTCAAGGTTGAAAAGCGGTGAAGATGCATGTTATATAAGATACTATGTTTTGAAACATCTTAATTGACCCTTCATGCAATGAGGGTTCATATTTTTACCCAATCAGCCATTTTTTAAGTGGTCTGAAGCCATGCACTTGTGTCTGGTCATGGTGATAAACTGCTTTCTGTGTCCAGCTGCAGTGAATATTGTCACTTCTGTCTGCACCCTTAAAGACTGCATATTACTGATGTATGCTGAATGGATTGAAAAGGCCTTGAGGTAATAACCTGATACCCCCTCCAGAATCATCCTAGCTTCACCCCATTTCCTTATGCCATTGTATTATCTATATAATGTCTAACACCATCCAGGCCTTCAAATATTTATTGCATTCTATTGATGCACATCAGTACAGCTTAACCTGTACTTGCTATATGGTCTATATTCAATGCATGAAGTCCTAAAATTGTTGTCAGCTAGTTGCACTTGCCAAAAGCTACTACTGTCATGTAAAACTGTGAAAATTGTAGCTTTTGCTAACATACTAGTGATTTCTTCTTCTGCAGGGATGACTACCTTGCAGCATGCATGCCACAAGTGGCATAGGTAAGCTGTGTGTGTGGCACATGATAGACCAGAGAGGGGACAGGCAGTACAGTGGCAGATAAGACAGAGAGCAGAAAACAGAGAGGTAGATTCAGAAGGGAATACAGGGAAGAAAGCAGAGCAGCGGATCAGACGGGGAGCAGAATGCAGTGTAGCTGCTTGGTCATGAGAAAGGGATTGGACTGTCACTAGGGAAAGGTGTGGGGCTCAATTGTGGAACACCTGCCAAAAAAGTTTACCCATACTGTTCTACTCTATGCAATTTAAAATGTTCCTTTCTTATTCCTTTGTTCAAATCTCTTGATTAGTACCACATTCTTGTGGGGGCTGAGAAATGCTGGCGGAATGGGGCCGCTGATGGAGTGTGGAATCAGAGCGCTAGACTCGCAGGTTGTTGGAAGCAAAAAACTTTACTTACAGTCCTTAGGCTGTAGACACGTTCCTTGAAGTTACAAAACTCAAACAGGGACTCAGGCACACAAAAGCTCACACTCACGCAGGGTATAGGGCGTTGGATGAATCTGGCGGGGAGTCGTTGTCGGTTGATCAGGCCTCCTTCGTGGCTTGGAAACGCACGCAGATCTCTCCTCATGTGTGTTCCAGCTCTCCTCCGGTTTGGGCGGGCATCGCCCAAGCCTCTTATTTGGTCCGGTAGCCGATCGCTGACCAACATGTATGCATAATTTAACGTAAGCCAATCACAAGCATGCACTCGCTGGTGCAGCTGCAAGGTTTTGGTGGGCTCTGACCATGCACCGAAACTTTTCCCGTGCTACAGGGGAAACTCCCTGCATCCATGTTCACAATGTGCTTCAACCCAGCCCTGTGCCGAGGCATTTCTTAACCGTCATGCACAGACAATTCTTATTTTATCTTGCCCTAGTTTGTCCATGGTCACTTTCAGATTGAAGCCAAAAGTAGATCCCTGCATTTTTAAAATAACTTACAACTATTCCATACAGCGTAATTATTATTATTATTTGTTTATCATTTAATGAAATGGAAATGTTATGAGATGCATGTATTATAGATGGTACCGGTGAAATTATCTTTCTGGTATCTCTTCCTGACAAAGATACCCTTACATTCTGCAAATATATCATAGTCTCCTTTCATTTGTTTCTTTACCTATTGGTTCTTTATCCTAAATTTAAACTTGTCATAGTTGGTAAGGCTAGCTGTGACTCATAATTCTTGCTGGCTGAGATGAATTCAACTACTTGAAATTCCAGCAGTGCTTTCTTATACCAATACTCACATTAAACTTACAGTTACCACATAACATGCAGTTTTTCCCCTATATAGATTTTTAACTGAATACTTGAACTGCAAAATGGTTCAGCCCTTAGTGATGCATAGTTTTAAAAGAATTGCATTAACTTGTGCTTCTGTACTGGTTCTGTAAAAAAAAATCATTATTTTGTGATCATTAGCAAGCAAATCTCCTTTTAACTCATTCTATGGAGCACAGTGCTCAATATACCTAGTAAGTATATTTTTTTTCTGATTAAGTGCCGTTACTTTAAGAGAAAAGTTTCACAAGTGCCAGAATGTTCAGATTTTTAAAAATATTTAGGTAACTATCTGTATTCTTAGGTGTCTAAAATACATCTAAAATTCTGGCCCATAATGATTTAGACTGCTATTTTTGTAGCAGTGTCAGTGCTAATTTTACTTCTTCATTTCACACTACAAAATTCCAAAGGCATTTCCAAAGGTCTTCTGCATATATTCACAAGCAATTCAGGTTGAATGTCTGAGTGCATCACAGTGCCCAACTCCCACCCAGTTTGCTGCAATTCAGATTATTCTTGAGGGGCACCTAAATTCTTCCTCAGTCCCCGTAAAGCAAGCTACATCCATTTTGCTCTGATAGTTTGCTGGAGAAAGTGCTTACTGTTTACACTGGATCAGGAACTTCTCCACTGCACTATTCTCCATCCACTTGCTCCAGTAAATATTAAATCCAAGGTGCAGTGGGGCCTGCTCAGTGCCTTGTCTGTGTCCTAGTATTTAAACACTTTGCTGGGAAACAAGAGACAGAGGTCCATCTGGCCAGAAGAGTGAGAACAATTGTCTAGTCCTTTAAGTGCTCAAACATCAGGCTATTGAGCTAAATTGTCGGAGTGTCCTCCTACTGCACTTTGTTTTTGCTTGGTATCCATCTGTGATTCTGTTTTGCCACAGGATGAAATGGGATACTAAAGTGTGTAACTGTCAAAAGCTGCAGTTTCATGATAGCATATGTGAAAGGACAGAAAGTGTAAGGACTTAGCCCTTAATATAAAAAAAAAATTGAGTCAGGACCCCATGTTCCTGAGTAGGATGGAAGTATTAACACACTACTATGAGACTGAGATTGGTTCCTTATTCCTGATTCCTGGTTCCTTTTTCAAAGCTAATTATACATTGAAAGCTTATTAGCAATGAAGTAGGCATACAAAAGATGTAGAATGTCATTAGAAATGTGTACTAGCATAGCATATTCCTCTCTCTATAGTTTTGTAAATTGTTTTAATGCTAGAAGCACTAAAGTAAATGTCATTTTCTTGTCTCTAGGGGCTCATCTACATGAGACATTTATTGCACAGTAGACTAATTAGCTCCACAGTAAACATTATACATCTACACATGCAACCCTATTAGGCTGGAGTAAACTAATTTACTCCACAGCAGGATAGTACTTGTAAATACAAGTTTTTTACAAGTGCAGATGCTGACCAGGCTGGCTAGGGCAAAAGGGTGCTTCATTGTAGGTACAGACTGCTAGCTTGCCATGCACTGAAGCACCTTTGTGTCCCAGCCAGCCCCTCTGCAGCATGTCCAGCTGGGAGGGAGCTGGCAGGATGACCCCTTAGACCTCTGCCAGCTGGGACTACTTTGACCGAGCTCAACATGCTGTGATCCTTGGAGCATGTGAAGTGAAGACACAGGCCTCATGAGCAATAAGCTCTAGAGCAATAAGCTTTGGATTTATTCATGTGCATTTAAGGCTAGAGATAGACATTCAAAAAGCCTGAGCCTGAATTGATTCAATCTTGCAGGTTAGTCTAACCTGGCTAGGCTAAACTGGTTTGTAACCAAATAGACATCCCCTCTAGGATGAAGAAATGCCAGCACAATTCTTCAGTGGCTCAGGCTAGAAGCCAGGAGGTGCTAAAGCAGCCCTCCCTTCCCTTCCACAGAGCTGAGCTGAGGGGGATGGGGGACATGACCAGGCTCTGATTGGGGAGGAGGCTCTGATTAGGGAGTGCCCCGGCTCCCCCCAGCAGCGAGTTGATAACATAGAGTTTATTACCTCTAACTCAGTGTTTATTAGCCTATTAAGAAAAGAACAGTACATCTCCATTCGTTCAAGCTCTTATTAAACAGCTTTTCCAAGGAAGGAATGGTAGAGGGACATAACCACATAACCAACTACCTGTTGATTAACTCCAAAAAACCCTGAAGTGACAGTCCTGTCTGCCTTTGTTCCATCTCCTAAAGCACAGACCATATCCATGTAGCATGTGATCTGCTAGCTAATGCTGAGGTGTCTGTGTAAGGCAGAGGGGAAGGGAGAATCCCTGCTTGAGCAGGTCGTGATGAAGGGAAGTGGGAGAGCAGGATTAAACCAGGCACACCCCACTGTACATGCAGTCTCTGCTGGAGCTGCAGCCATGGAGCAAAAGGGAGGGGCCAGCCTACCTTTCTGGAGCAGAGAGCCCCACCCAACCCAGAGAGCATGCTGGGATGCTGCGGGACTCTGATTTAACTGAAACCAGGAAGGGATCTGGGACAGACGTTGCATAAACCATTTTGACCCAAATCAGTTAAGTCTGATACTACATTCAACCATGTTTATCTCAAACCGGTTTCAGACGTTTTCAAACTGGTTTACATACACTGAACTTCTATTCTGTTACAGGTTTAAACTAGTTTCATTAGTCACTTAAACCAATTTACGTGTAATGTCTGTCTCTATAATTGCCCTATATGTTCTAGTTTACTTCCAGGAATGGAATTAAAAAAAACACCAATATGAAGAATTGTATCAGGGAGGCATTTAATCTGAAAAAAAATGACTTGCAAGGGCAACACATTTGAGGATTGAGACATGCTGTTTAAAACTTTCCCTTTGGTCTTCATGCTTATTACACAGGCACTTAGGTGCTGGTGGAGATATGGTGAATGGGATTGTGAAGTCCTCCTCCCTGTTCAAGAGAACTAAAAGGGAGGGAGGAGGGTGTCTTAACAGCTGTCATTGCTGAAGATTATTTAAAAGCTGTAAAGTCCTGAAGGCAAATTAAGGCTTTATGACATATGGTCAGGAATGGTTTGAAAATTCATTGTCATTGTTGCTGGATGGGATTCAAAATGTTCTTTTTAACAAGGATCTTGTCCCTCATCATCCTTGGAAAAATCCTTCAGAAACTGTAGAGCATACAGAAAACAGACAGAGAATAATGAGGTTCAGATGGCTTTTTTTTTTTTTTAAAGAGGCACTAAGCAGGGTTGCCAGGTCAAATAAAAGAAATATTACTGATAAAAATGTAAAGAAATAAAAAATACTGACATTCCAATATTTTATATAACAACATCTCATCAACAACAACCACCCCTCCAATAAAATCAGATTACATTTGCAAACTGTTAAAAGCACGTCACAGAATGATTCGGGAGCAATTTAGAAAGATAAACTGCTGTTTTTGCTTATGCCTGTTTGAAACTTTCCTCTTTAAAATGAGGCAATAAATGGAGTTATTAGTTTTAGAGTCTACTTTTTGAAGGTATAGCAGGATCTCTCTTCTTTAAAGGTCCATCAAAACTTGAGAGGCCAAGGAAATGACAGGAAAGTGCCATGCCGTAGTCTTCTGTGTAAAAGCTTAATGGTAAAGGGAAGAGAATTGTCTGCTCCTAGAAATGTCCTGGAACTAAAAATAATCTCTCCTGAGAATCAGGTATGTAGTTTGTGAACTGGTGAAAAATAGATCTTTTCTAACTTAATTTCCCTACTTCATTTTCACCAGTCCTACTTGTGCATAATAGTATTGTGAGTCTCTTTTTTTTCAACTGACCGCTTTATCTGTGGGAATTAAGGATACGACCCATCTCTATGAATATTGAAAGACACATTGATCTCAAAGCATGCAAGGTATCAGTGAAACATTGAAAAAGGCACTTTTTTTTTATCCCTTTCTAAATTTTGCATAAATCAGGCTGATTCAGTCTGGGCTGAATAAAATCCTTCAATTTTAGCAGATAAGAAAAAATTATTCTGCTACAGGAGGAAAATAATACTGAAGCATAAGCTTCAATCATGTTTTTAAAGGTGTCTTCAGATTATAAATTTAAGGAGTTTGCAAAATAGAGCAATAGTTACTTTCAGACAAGATACAGTTTATTATTTCCTGGACAGCAATAATTTATCATGTACCAAGGATACTATTCTCCTAATTCTAAAAATATTCTTGCCTCTCTCATAGCTTAGGTTTTGCCTGATGGAAAGAATTGTAGAAGAGGGAAAAGGGGTGGGTAGCTAGAAGTGCCTAGAAGCGCCCCAACTGTACATGTTGTGAGAGCAGGGAACATGGACAGAATAAACTCTTATTTGAAGGTTTCTCTGCTATATCATATGTACTGTTATAGGACCATTGACCAGAAGAGCAAACCACCTTTACTACCCATACCACTGTGAAACAGAGTATAGGCTGGTATAGGAACAGCTAATTGATGATGAATGGTTGGAGGGTGAATATAGCACTGTTTCCCACAGAATGAGGGAAACTTTATATAGGGATTTCTTCTATACTTTTTTTTTAATTCTAATTTTAAATATCTCAAAATTTTGATGCAGCTTTAATCACTTTCTTCCAGGAAAGTGCCCCTCAACAAAATATATTAATTGTAAGGAATATTTTCCTAGCCTTCAACTTACATTTTTAGTTTTTCGTTTATGTATATTCATCAGTAATTGTGGGGCTTACTTACCTGATTATATGGTTACATAATAAAAATTAAAAAAACCACTTGAAATACAACTACCCAGCTCTTTAAAGAAATTCATCTGACTTATTCTAGAAAGCATGAGACAGGGTTTTTTGTGAACAGAAAGTTAGTAAGTGCAGCTGTTTTGAATATTAGATGGAAAGAAAAGCTTTGGACTCGAATCTTTATCATTCTTATCAAATCACCCAGCTCCCAACAGTTCACATCTCCAGATTCTTAGGTAGAGCATTCTTAAAAGGAAATGTGATCTATAACACTGAAAAACCCAACAGTTACGGGTTTTTGGTATTTAAATTTAAAATCTTGAATTACCTTAAATAGGACAAAGCTAGCTAGTGCAGCCTGTGGAGCCTGGATGGGTTAAATGAGTGAACCATTGCCATCTACACTAGCAAAACTTCCACAATTGTCTTCAAGTGAAGTATATTTTAAAGATCAAATCTGGGAATAACAAAAGTAATGATAATACTATGGAGAACATGTAACTGTAGCTGCACCAAATAGGAAGTAAAAAAAAAACTCTTTTCATCTTCCCACCCCTCCTCTCCACTTACTCCTGTGACCTGAGTATCCAGATCAACCTTTGTCTTCACTGAGATGGACATTTGCATATATAGTTATGATATCACAATATCAGCATATTTGTATGAAGCCAATTATTTTTCCTTTTCCCAGAAGGTGGTATTAGTAATACCAGTCAATAATGGTCATAACACCCCTCTGCTTATTTTTAGTGTCCATAAGAATGTTCTCTCTAGCTCATGAATGGTGGACTACAGATTTCAAGGTGTCTCTAGAACATTTTACTGATAAATACTTTATCAGAGAATTGATATTATAGAATTATTCTGTCAAAGACTGGAATCGTGGTTGAAAACGTTAAGAGAGGGAATAAGATTGTGCATACTGGTTCCATCTACATATGCAATTAATGTAACACACTAAACTTCAGAGCAGTTCAAGCTGGAGTAAAGTGTTCCTGGGCACAGTGTCTACATGTGCACCCAGGCCTGCAGCAATTTGAACAAGGGTGAAATAGGCTGTCAGGTGGCTGCGCTGACCAGGAGCAATTTATGTCTTCAGTCAGCATCTATACATGCATTTCAGCACAGTAAGTTAGTCCACCATAAGATAGTACTACTGGGGACAGTACAGTCTCATGACCGAGTTAACTAGTTTACTGCACCTTAATACTGGTGCATATACAGATAGTGATGCTTTACTGCAGAGCTAATTAATCTACTTTTCAGTAAAGTACATGTGTAGCTACACAATGTTGTGAGGTTTTCAGGGAGGGAAAGCCCAACTGCCTCAGTCTAGTAGAACAGCTAGTTTTCTATTGAATCAGAAAAGGGCAGGTAATAGTCTTCAGGGAAAATCACTGAATCAGGGAGTGAAATGAATCTGTCCTGAGCGAACCCAACTACGGATCATGGAAATATGGTTTCTCATGATATTAGGAAGGACATCCTGATGTTGGAAGACTGAAGTGGGCTATATTATGTCTGTAAATCTGTATTAAATGTGATTCTCTGATTTATTTCTCCTTCACATAAATGTATCTTGTTGACATCATTACAGAGCCTCAAAATCTCCAGTGGCTAAAACAGTTGATTCCTGCTTCATTTTCAAACACCTGTTTATTCATAAACAGACCTGCAGCACATTTAAAAGTATGCAAATATATTTCTATGAATTTTAAATATCTTCTTCCATCACTAGTCTTTGTCTTGTTTACTCAGTGAATAAGACTATTTAGACTATCAATATATTAAAAAAAAATAGTAGCTGGTTTAAGTAATGAGTTTAAATTTCCTAAACAAGTGTTTGTTTCAAAATAGACTTCCTTCATTTCTGATCCCTGCGTGAAGGAGACCTCAGTAGGAGGATAATTATGCTTGGTATTACAATTATGAAAAATAGCTTCTCCTTTCTTATGGCAAAAAGATCTTGTAGAATATTACATACAGATTACTAGTACTAGCTGAAATACTAGTTTGGGATATGGCAGAATATAACAGATGTTTTGTCTAGCAAAAGGTGTAAATTGTTATAATTTATGAGATGTTAGCTATTGCTGCTAAGAATTGCAATAGCTAACAAAGACAAATAGGCTAAGGTACATTATATATTAAGATGTTGGGATGCATCTGAATGACATATAATGTAGGTGAAAAATAAAGCACTTCTAAAAGAAAATCAATACACAATAAACATTACCATCAAACCTAAATTAAATGTAATAGAACACATTTTCAACCAGCCGCCTTAACTTTGCTTGTAACATTTACAGGTACAGTACTTCTTTGCCACTTCCAAGATGAGCTGATACAGGTCCATGTAAATGATGACTCTCTAGCTTGGAAGAAAGTAGATCTTCTCTATCTGTGCAAAATAAATATTGGGTTATTAATCTGAGTTATTGGATAATCAATTCAGTACCTGTTGCCAAGGTGTAAAGATCAGCCTTTTATAAATAAATTATTTTAAACCTTACTTACTTGCCTACCGTTTATGACTGAAAATAAGGCTGGAACCAGAGACACTTAATTTGTCTAATACCGTACAATATACTCAACATACGTAGGCCTGTTTCGGTCTGTGAATTGTATGTATATGTAGTCTCATGTTTACAAGTCCAGTCTTTATTCAGAACTATTTAAGCATTTTCTGTACAAATATATTTCAGCCTGTGGTATGTGCACACCATTATATCTCCTTCAGTAATAAGGTGTTGTTTGTTTTCTCTGCTGGAAGATTAACTAAAACTAGTCCTTTATTTTTTGTCAGGAAAAGGTTGGGAAATATCCTGTCTGCAATACCACTAAAATGAAAAAAAACAAAAAAAAACCATAAAAGGAGTTTATAATTAGCTGGGGTCAGATGAAGATTTGATTGTCTTTTTATTAATCTCACTCAGTATATTGGAATGTGTGTGTGTGTATTCCAGATGAGAATTGTATAACCAGATCCTTGTTTGTTTTATTAATTAAGTCCATTTAAATATCTCTGGAAGAGGGCTGTGATTGTGCGGTTTGCATGCTCATTTTTGTGAATATTTGTGTGTTTGTCTGTCTTGTCCAGTATACTTCAGTGCTAGGATTCAGTCTTGGCTTACTGAAATATAGTTATCATAGATTCATAGATGTTAGGGTCAGAAGGGACCTCAATAGATCATCGAGTCCGACCCCCTGCATAGGCAAGAGAGTGCTGGGTCTAGATGACCCCAGCTAGATGCCTATCTAACCTCCTCTTAAAGACCCCCATGGTAGGGGAGAGCACCACCTCCCTTGGGAGCCCATTCCAGACCTTGGCCACTAACTGTGAAGAAGTTCCTCCTAATGTCCAGTCTAAATCTGCTGTCTGCTAGCTTGTGATCATTATTTCTTGTAAATAATGGTTATCATGATTCCATTAGTCAATCACTTGTGTCAATTCATAGGCAGTTAAACTTGTATCTAACTGCAGGCTAACCAAAGCTCTGATCAGTTTTATGGCACCAATTGCAATTTGTTAATTACTGTTTAAAAAAATCACACAAAATAAAACTGTGCATTGAGTAAGTATGTTCAGATTATGGTAGTGGATGTGTAGCTTCCTGGGGAAGCTGTAATACATGGGGCAATATGAGGTTGCAGCCATGCTGATCACAGTGGTGTGTTCAGCCTGCACTGTGGTAGTAGCTATTTTTGCAGTCCCCCAGCAAAGGTGGCTTTGGGGTTTGCAGCGTAAGTAATCCTTTCCTTCAGTTATACTTCTGGGTAAAAGAGTGAATCTAGACCTTCATACCAGCTTTTTTAACCAAGCTTTGATCAGTATTTTTCATAAATTTCAAGACATTCTCCAGTGCTTTTACCCATCTTCTTCATGCTTTCATAGGCTAAAGTATAATATCATACATAAAGGTAGACTCTGATATGGTTATGGACTCAGGATCAGCAGCTATGCTGGGGTGCTGCATGCTCAACTGGTATGTAATTCCTGTGTTTTTGTATCTTGTCTGCCACAGCTTGGTGTTACTGAAAAAGCAGTCAGGAGGTGATACCTGATAATCTGGGGTTCATTGAGATTGTGTGGGTCATGATGTCCATGAGTCTTCTCCACCTTCCCTTAATCCCCACCCTTCTACTCTGGTGTCCTGTTGGTGATCAGAGTAGGTGCCTGGTCTTACTAGATGCCTGACTTTACTTGTTCAGTGGAAGGGTCTGTGATGGAAGGAAATGAATAAACTAATATTGTCTATGTGTTTTAAGCCTCCTTTTGGCCCAGCGGTGTACCTCAGCTATCTTGCTTAAGGTGGCCAGGGCTTTTCAGGGTTTGCCTCCTTCTATGAACCCAGTCCAAATGGGCTGGCCTGTCCCAAGCCAAGCCCTTTGGGTAATCTGGAGCCATGGATATTATGAACCCTGTAGGCCCCCAAAGCAACTGTGTGATGGTCAGGGCTGTCTCACTGGGCCTCAGTCCCAGGTCCTTGGCTCTGGTGGGGGAATGTGGCATGGCTCAGTGCCTACACTGGTGTCCCATCCCCCCCCACACACACTTCTGGGGCTGGAACTGTCTTATATAGGAAGTTCCAGGTTGGCCAGAACCCAGAAATCTGCTGGGAAGAGCAGTCAGCCACATCTGACTGCTCACATAGGTTCCTAGCCGAGATATAGTACCTCCATCTAACCCAGGAGGTACAGAGCCCCACCAGGGGAGATGCCTTGTTGGATCTGGTCCTGGCCACGAGTGATGACCTGGTGAGGGGTCTGTGGGTACTCTACCACCTGGGCGACAGCAATCATTGCCTGCTAGAATTCACCATCCAGAGCAAAGTGGCAAAGGCCTGCAGCAAGGCAGCAGCCCTGGACTTCAGGAGGGTGGATTTCAATGAAGTAAGGAGAATAGTTGGGGAGGCACTGAGGTTTTGGAGGGGAGGGGAGTCAGGTGTCTGGGAAGAATGGTCGTTCCTTAAGGAGATGATCCTCCATGCCCAAAGGGAAGTAATCCCAATGCAGATCAAAGGGGGCAAGAGGGTGCAAAAGCCCCCATAGCTCACCAAAAACATACAGAAATGTTTCCTAGCTAAAAAGGAGGCATACACCCAATGGAAGGGAGACGCCATCACCCCTCAGTTGCTCGGGGCTATAGGGGTGCAGTCAGGAAGGCCAAGGTGGAGATGGAACTGGGACTAGCTACCCAGATCAAGGACAAGAAGTCCATTTTTAAATACATAGGGAGTAAAAAGAAGGTACTGGGAAATGTGAGGCCTCTGCAGGACACACTAGGAAATCTGGTTGTTGCACCAGACAGCAAAGCTAATCTATTTAACTATTTCTTTGCCTCCATTTTTCTGAGCAGAGACTGGGTCATCCCCCGCTCCCCCCATCAGGACCCCCATAGGTCCCAGGGGAGGTGCACCCAAGCCTAGGGTCAGTGAGGATTTAGTCAGGGAACTTCTGGAGGGACTGGATGTATTTAAATCAGCAGGTCCTGACAATCTCTACCCCAGAGTGCTGAGGGAATTAGCAGAGGTCATTGCTTTATGAGCACTCATAGTGCTCTAGCATAGTGCCAGAGGACTGGAAAAGGGCCAATGTGGTTCCCATTTTCAAAAAAGGGAGGGAGGAGGACCCAGAAAACTATAGGCCAGTCAGTCTTACCTCGGTCTTGCGTAAGCTTTTTAAGAGACCCTCCTGGTGCGAGTCCATGAGGGGCCAGCAGGGGAGATTATGCTTAGTAGAACCAACACAGATTCGTTAGAGGCAGGTCCTGTCAGACCAACCTGGTGGCCTTCTATGACCAGGTCACAAAATCCTTAGATGCAGGGGTAGCAGTGGTCATAGTCTTTCTGGACTTCAAGAAAGCCTTTGACACTGTCTCTCACCCGATTCTCATTAAAAAACTAGAGGACTGTGGCATCGATACCTACACAGTCAAATGAAACACTAGTTGGCTGGAGGGCCGCACCCAGAGAGTGGTAATGGACAAGTTGTTTTTGACTTGGAGGGATGTGAGCAGTGGGGTTCCACAGGGCTTGGTCCTAGGGTCCTCACTGTTCAACATCTTTATCAGCAACTTGGATAGGGGCGTAAAAAGCACCCTGTTCAAATTCGCAGACAACACTAAGATGTGGGGAGAAGTAGACATACTAGAAGGGAGGAATAGGCTGCAATCGGACCTAGACAGGTTACAGGGGTGGGCAGATGAGAAGAGGATGGGTTTCAACATTGACCAGTGCAAGGTGCTGCACCTAGTGAGGAAGAACCAGCAGCATACCTACAGGCTGGGGAATTCCCTTCTCATCAATGCAGAGGCAGAAAAGGATCTTGGAGTCATTATTGATGCTAAAATGAACATGGGCTGACAGGGTGGGGAAATGATCAGGAAGGCCAACCGTACCTTGTCATGAATCCACAGGAGCATCTCAAGCAGGTCCAAAGAGGTGATCCTCCCCCATTATGCCACACTGGTCAGGCCACAGTTGGAGTACTGCATCCAATTCTGGGTGCTGCACTTCAGGAGGGATGTGGACAACATGGAGATGGTCTTGAGGAGGGCCACTCGCATGATCAGGAGTCAGCAGGGCAAGCCCTATGAGGGGAGTTTAAGGGATCTGAATCTGTTCAGCCTCCACATGAGAAGGCTGAGAGGGGATCTTGTGGCTATTTACAAACTAGTCAGGGGGACCAGCAAGCACTGGGGGAGTCCCTGTTCCCCCGAGCACTACCAGGAGTGGCAAGAAATAATGGTCACAAGCTGGCAGAGGGTAGGTTCAGGCCAGATATCAGGAAATGCTACTTCAGTGTCAAGGCAGCTAGGATCTGGAACCAACTTCCAAGAGAAGTGGTGCTGGCTCCTACCCTGGGGGTCTTTAAGATGAGGCTGGATGAACACCTTGCTAGGGTCATTTGACCCCAGTACTCTTTCCTGTCATGGCAGGGGGCCGGACTTGATTATCTGTCCAGGTCCCTTCTGACCTTTCCAACTATGAAACCGAGATCCCTGCCTGCTCCCACATGCCCTGTGATCACTGTCAGGTGTAGAGAGCCCCAGAAGGGCTTATCAATCCTTGTACCTGTGGCTCCCAGGCCTTAGGCAGTGCTGTCTGCTTCGGCTACCTGCCCCCTTCTCAGGCTGGGCCCTGCAACCATGCAGAGCCCAGGTTCCAGCTCTTACTCTGGCCCTGGAAAGGGGCCCATTGAGAGCATGCTCTCTGCTGGCTCTTCATCTCACCCCAGGAGTGGGGTTGCAATGAAGAGCCCTCTCGTCCAATGGGCTTGCTGCTTTTCTCTGGACTGGCTGCAAGTCTGCCGCCTGGAAAGCACACTGATGCTTGTCACCCTTGTAATTACAGGGCTCAGCTGGATCTCTGCTACTGTGGTCCTTCACCATGTTGTCTAAATACACCAAAATAGCTAGTGATAATTTATCAGAAAGTCAAGTTGAATGCAATGAAAAAAAAATGAGTCAACATTTTTGCCCTGTTGAGGCTCTGACGAGCTTTGGAGATACTAAGTTTCAAAGCTAACTCATTTCCTTTTCAAAAGCATGAAACATAAATTGATGCACAGGTCTCTACAGTGTAGGCAAGGTATGAGTAACCCTGTCAGATTTACTCTCTCAGTGTTCAGCAGGCTACTTAGGGGGAGAGGTATTAATTCATTTTTAATGTTAGGAAAATACAGTCATTAAAAAGCAGATAACATAAAATGCCAGAAATGCTTTTAACATTACACGAAGTGTATTTCATGCCTAAATAGCTTGCTACTTTTGGAGATCTAGATATGCTGAGGTATTAAATATTAAAATAGAGGTTGCTTTTTAAAATGCAGTGTTTCTTATCAGAAAAACAGTTTGAACAAGCAGTGCTGTTGTATAATGCATGATGTTGCTAATAAGACAGTCTGAGAGAATCATTTTGTATACCATGAGTGACTAGGATTTTGAACAAGAAAGATGCTTTCTTTGTTCAGGTATATATAGAAGTGCTGCTGGGCTGCATATAATAACTTAACAGACACATTTTGTGTTGCATTCATTCCACTCTATGGTTCTATCATATTATACTATATTTACTGTTGCTTAACTCTGTTAGCAATTGACACACAATACCGATTAATTGTCATACTACAAATGATATTGATGCTAACTGAGAAGGCTAGAAAGTAGCAGGAGGTGAATTGCTTGAAATATATGACTGTGGCATCTGGAAGGTGGGGCTAGGAGACTAATCAGCAAGGATCCTGGGTTTTTTCTGTTTTAAAAAGAAAAATCCCCAATTTTCAGATTAAAAAGAGTAATCCAAAATCCACATTTTTCTATAATTATGACTCATAGTGCTGTTTCATTTTAATCACCCCTCCCCCCCCACCTGTAACAGCTCACAACAATGAGGTTGCAGAAGTATACTATGAACAGAAAAGCATGTTTTTCAGATGAATGAGTTGATACCTAGAGTAATTGAAATGTTTTTAAGAACCATACAGAAACCTGTTATCTTTGATCTCTCCTTTCTCTCTCTCTTCCATGATGTAAATGGAGACAGTTCTCCATGGTCTGAATGGATATGGAAATGAACCAAAATTTCATGGATCAACCCTATCTGTTCAACAGAATGAATCCTAATTGTTGGTATAAAATACTAGGTCCAATACTGAATATTCAGGTATTTTATCTGATTTCTTTCTTGTCAAATGTAGAGAAGAGTAAATCCAAGCAAAATAACCTAAACTCCTAGCCTTAATTAACTTTCTTTTACCAAAGTACTGTGAAGAACTTGGACAGGAAAGGCATATAACCAGTTTTCATATTTTGATTCAATAAGTTTGTTCAGAAGTTACCTTAAATGATTTATGTTCAAAAACGCTTTGTATAAATATCATCAAAGATTTCAATATTCATGAGGACCCCAATATTAACCTGTGTGTGCCACTACAGAAATTAGTGTTTTCAGGCAGTAAAGTAAGGCACTATCAAGTGCATCCTTTTCCATTTTGTGTAGTAAGAACATTCTAATAAAGACATGCTTATTTTGCTATTTTTTAAAACTTTTGTTGCAAAATCAGGAAGCTTTTTTATTTTAATGTAACAATCAGCTTCAAGTTTAAGTGCCACCACTTTGCTTCTGATGGACATTTTTAATAATAAGTTTAAGCATGTACAGTTTCTGTATTTCCTTTTTCATCATTACTAGCTTCAAAGATATTTTAGTCTAAATAGACTCCTTCTCCTTTCCAATCATCCTGCTGCTCTTGTCTGATCAATTCACTGGTGCCAAAGTAGCATTCATGTGACATAATAGTCAGTGTTATAGTGAGTGATGCACATTCTGAAATATGGTGAAGCTAAATGGATACGTGAGAAAGCAATAACATTTTTAAGATGGAGATGAAGAAAAGGAGAGAGCACTTCAATTCAACTGAATGAAGCACTGGTTCTTTATAAACAAGTTTCTAATATATAGCCATTACTTCATTGGGAAAAAAAAACCAGGGGAATTAGCAGCAGCTTGGAACTGCATATTTATTGTTGAGTGTTTTAGGATCAGTCTTTTGGTTATAGCATGCAAGGGCTTAATTTAACAGCAAGACCAAGGACCTTTCTAAATGAAATCTAAAAGTGAATTGCCACTTATGTAGAATATTTCATTTTTTCCCTGGAACTGGGTATAGGAGACAGTATATGTAGAAGAAAAGGCAACCAGACCTAGGGCCAACAGAACTACGTTAAAACCCTGATTCTACCCTGACCCCTGACTTTGAGTTAATCACTTTTGGTCCAACATAAAAAAGGCATCTAGATGGCAACAATGCTGTATGTTGTCTTACCCAAAATTTAGGTATGTGCATTCATAAGTGAAATTTAAAACGTGTTGTGGATCCTGGGTCTTTACCCCTTAGAGTTACCTAAAGAACTACTTTGATCAGTTTGACAGGAAATACATTATGCAGTGCCTGCCAATAAATTCATAATAGGATGGTTGTGTTCGGTGTCCTGTCTTGCTTCTGGAGTTTGGCAGTGTTTATACAGTGCTTTGCAGCTTTGACTGCAGCATTGCTGATATGTTGAGATTCAATAGCATCAATCCTGCTTAGGCATGGGCATGAATAACTCTTTGTTTTACTGGACATAGGTTTATGCACCCTAATGAATATTGTGTTTGTTGTAAATGCCTCTTTCAGTGCTAGCAAAGAAGAGTCCCAATCCTGAGCTTTCTCTAATTAACTACAGAGGAAGGTTGAGGTTTTTTGGCATTGTTTTGGGGCTGGAAGATTGACCACTATTGTCTCTTTCTATTTTCCACATAAGATTATTATATGCTGTGCATTTTTTATTTTTTATACTTTCTCATGAATTCTTCTTCTTAAAAATAAAGTGGAACTATGGGAGTCCTTTTTCAGAAGCTAATTGAATATATATGTATATACATATAATATATATTAACAGGCACACAAATTCTGATTATATTTGTGTGTGTTTATAGGTGTTATAAACCTATTTGATATTGCTCAAAAGTTTTATAATCCATGACTTGCCATGAGATATGGCTATTTGATTACTCTGGAGGGGTGCTGCACTTCTCTGGGTGTTTTTCTATTCAAAAGTAGTATCAAATGTTGTTGAAATGTTTGCTGCCTCTTTAGTTGTAACCTTGAAGACACAAGCTTCAGACACTTCTACACACTGTTAAATTTCAGAAACAATTGCTGCAGTCAGACTACTACAAGGAGATGCCTGTGCTGAAAACACAATGCAATGTATGTCTCTCAGATGCAATGATCATCTTTACAAGTCCAACTGGAAAAAGTGAAGAAACAGCTTCCCATAAGTATTAAAACCAAATTTACCTTTAGAGAAACAACTATTTGTTCTTTTGTCCAAAGTGCTACCTGAATATCAGAAAGCATACTACAAAGCTTATAAAAGTACCACAGATTTTAAGAAATATTTATGTAACATATATGCAAGCTTAAATTAGGCTTGAGTGCTCTACAGATAGTTAGATGGCTGGAAACACTGTATTTATTAATAAAAGTCAAGTCATGATGTTGCCAGCTATGAGTACCTTGAATATACCTAAGAAGTTAGGTCAGTCATAAGCTTCTTACTGGCTCCATTCTGATTTAGACTTATCTCAGGGTGAAGTTGCACATTGAATTTAGACCATGCTGTGGGATCTTAAAATGCAAATGTTCACACATAAAAGCTTGTTAACTTGTCCTAAATGCCCTCCATGTGTCTCAAAGTTGCACCACTTCCCGTGAGGATTATCTCTGAACTATGCTACTTAGCTCATGTTAGGGTAAATTCAGTCTGCTCCTTTGAGATAAAATGAGCAATTTGCAGTCCTCTAGCATCCCAGGATGCACTGCTACCAATTCCTTTTGAATCCAACCCTTTTGAGAATCTATCTGACTGCTAATTTTGACCAGTCTCTTAAACAGAGAGAAATAAAAATGTCTTTTTTTTTTCCTTCAGAGATTCCAAACTCATTTGGAAGGAATTTCCCTTTATTATGTATTTTCAAGTGTCTAACACAATAGGCATCCCATTCCATCTATTTGAGATAGTTGGCAGCATTCCTGCTCCAGAACAGTCGCATAAGGAAACAGTCCCTATAATCATGTGATTTTAAGATTGGGAGTGGATTGTGCACACATTTGCCAGTCCTATGAGCTGTACCAGTAAGTAACTTACTGTGTAGTGGGGACTGGCAGGTCTTGGAGGAAGGGAGGGTGGAGCTTGTGAGGCCATGGGGGCTGTCAACCTGGTGGGTGGGAGAGTTAGGATGCTAAAAATTGCCCTTTCAGGGATGGAGAACGGGGTAGGAAAAGCACAGCCTCAGAGCAGGGGTGGGTAGATGAGCTTTCCCAGCCTCAGGGCTGTACTCTGAATGTATGCAGATATTCAGTAAATCAAGCTAACTCATTCTTGATCTAACTTAGTTCACCTTCGCAGGTGAACTTTTTTAGATAGGGCCTACCATTTTTGCCCAATTTAACCTAAGTGCCTATATAGACAGTTAGATCTCTCTAAATCTAATGTCCGCCCATGCCCACAGTGTTTTTAAAATATTAATATTCCCCACTTTACCACCACAGCAAAAGCAGTAAAGAAGCTGATGTAAGAATAGTTACATCTGACAGACTATTAGACTCTTTAATACTCATTGCCCTCTTCTGCTTCTCATTTTTAGTATAAAATTAATTTAAAAAGATGTTTTACATTTGGAAAAAGCATCCTTAATGCTGTAAAATTGATAACTGTTGTAGTGCACATTGTTATAGAAAAATGTCTATTGGCTAATGTTACTATTCACCATTCATTTATGTAATTTTGTTATAAGGCTGTCTCTTCTCCCTTGATAATGCTAAATTGTTTATGGGAGAGTTGTCTAATCTTGACACTTTGCAAATCTAGAGCTTAAATTCTATTTAAACTAAACCTGCTGATTTGCAATGACTAGCTATGGAATTTTGTCCATATCTAGTTTGTTTTGACTATATATTTTTTTTCTTTTTTTTTTGTGCCACCATAGTGGAAAAGGAAGGATGTAAGGTCTCTTACATTACCCCTAGAAAATTAGTTCGCCTAACCAGTTTAGAGTTGGTACACTGGTTCTGTGTTCCCCTTTTCACAGCCACAGAATATGTTCTGGGATGGGGAGCAGGTTGCAGTATATAATATTATTTCAGTTCTTGGCTGCTAGGCAATGCAGTTAATGAGGGCAAGGGGTAGAGGATTTTTTTCAAAGACATACATGAACTTGGATAACAGTTTGAATTACTCAGTTTGCTTTTACAAGCAAGGAAGACTCGGCCAGCCACTTTCTGGATAAGGTTTCCTTCCTTGGCTTATCTTCCTCCTCCCTGTGCTTTTGGGCACTTATACACATGACAGGGGTTTAGTCCTTAGGGTTTTATTCTATGCCTTATACTGTCCCAGACTGGAGTCCCTGGTCCTTCCCTCCACAGTGGTGGTGGTGCCCCCCAGGGCTGCTAACAGATTGGGTGCTGCTCCAAATCAGAGGCAGCACCCAGCCAGATCCAACTATTCTCCAAGCCTGCCCAGGAAGCAGCACCTGGTGGGCTTCCAGTGGTCGGGCTCAGGGAACAGTTGGATTGGGCCAAGTGCTGCCTCCAGTCTGGGACAGTACCCAGCCCACCAGGATAGCCCTGGGCATACTGCCATCACAGAGAGAAGGACCAGGGCACTCCACAGCAGCTTGGTCTGCCAGCAGCTCCCCACCCAAGGCTGGCAAGCTCTGCTGGGGGGCAAATTGGGCCCCCACTGCTGCTGCCTTCAGCAGGTGCCTTTTTTTCTGTGGACTCTGCCTGCCCCTCCCACATCTTAAGGGTGAGCTAACAGCTGCAACACATCATTGCAAACTAAACTACATCCATCTAAAACCCCCTAAACTGGCACATGTGCGATGCCATTAAACCATCAAAATGACATTTTCATCACATGTACATTGTGACAACTGTCATGTGTTCAAGCGCCCTTCAGTACTCTTACAACACTTGTTGCACTCCATTTATGTTGTACTGAATCAGTTAATCCCTTTCTCATGCTGCCTGCTACTCCTCTACAATGGCTAAGAAGAACTTGCTTTCCTCACCTCTTAAATGCATAATTTGGATTCTGTTTTGGCTTGCTTTTTTTTTTGTTTTTTCACCTTTCCCTGAAGCATCATGGACTGGCTATAGCAAAAGATTAGATAAATACTACTCCAGGCTACTTCAGAGACCCAAGCCACTGGCACTGTGCTTACTCTCCCTCTCTTTTTTATTGTGGCATCTAGCAGTTTTGAAGCCTCTGGAATTTTAAGAATGTTAAATATTGGTTTGTGGCATGGGGTAATTGAGGAAAGGGCTGAAGTGAATATTCTCATGGATGCTGATGTGTTTAACATCTATTACATAGTTTCCTGTGATTGCAGGGAATCCAGAAGGTCCCTTCCAGCCTTTTGTGCAAGTTAAAATAGCTCTGGGCAGGACCTCAGATTTCAGGGAGTTACAATCCCTTGCTGAGGAGTGAAGAGAAAATTAACACTCTTGTTTTGTCAGGAGCATCAGGTTAAGCTTGAATGGCTATTCATCTGGTCAGAGTTTTCTCCCTGAAGCATTTTGTAAAGTTCCTTTCTGGTCTGGCTGCTAACACCATGATTCTGAAAGATTTCAGCATGCCTTATGCTTTCAACCCAAACAGGAAAGAACAGTTTTACTAACTAAAGTAACCCAGTCTGGAGCCCACTGTGGATCACCAACCAGAACTGGCCAAGCATACACAGTTTAGTGGGAAGCAGAAGTATGGCAGTATGTTACATGGAAAGTAATAAATATGAATGAGTCATTTGTGGAGGGGAGGTGGGGGGGAAGCTAGATATTCATATGCACCTCTCAGACAGAATTTTAGTTCTTAGAGGCATTAGTGTAACTCAAAAAGCAAAAAACCCAAAAAAACCCAACCCCCCTAACAAACAAAAAACAAACACAACCCCTCTCATTTTATATTGCATCATTTTTCAGCTGATAAGAAAGTTTAGTGATTACTTTCTGATTACTTTGAGTCTCTTCCAGAAGGGGGACCATGAGGGAGTGTTACGGTATAACACAACACCCTGAGCTGCTGCTTTAAAACCTAATCCAAAGTTATGTACTTACTTTTATGGGAATTGGACTGGTATCAGAGAGTGTCCTGAGCCCCACCTGCTATTTTCCAAGTTCCCTTCCATTTCCAGGGAAGATGACTGAATGTTCTACCTTCAGCTTCCACTTCCTACTTACTTGGATGGCATCCTGTTGAGTTCAGTGGGGGGAAAAAAAGATTGAAGAGGATCAGGTTTGGCCACCCTTTTCTATGTTGAATAGAATCTTTATTTCTGAATAGTCCCCTTGACTAGCTACAATTAATAGGACTATTTATTTACTGAGTAAAATATTTGTCAAGGCCTACATAATATTTTTGGGATGATCAACACTGACATGAGATTATATTTTTTTTTTTAGAAAAGCTTGCAAAATGTCATACCAATTAGTTTATAAATTATTTTAAAGCATTTCAATACGTTATTTTTACAAGCTAAATATTGTCTCTTTCCCTCTCATGCCTTTAATTTTTGATGTTGATGTTGCTTGATGACACTTAACACCTAGATGGCTTTTTTTTTAAGTATAATTATATGAGTTCAGGGATAAAGGATAAATTAATAGCTCCCATTGAAAATACTTCTGCTGAACCCAGTATTTCTTGAGAAAATATTCATCCTGTTTATAAAAGCAGTCTATATGAAGAAAAGAATCTTAGTTTTTAAAGTGTTCAAAACTGGTACATTTTTATGAGACTTTAGGAGTAACCAAAAAATATTATATTGGGGTACTTTTGATGGCATCACTTACATGCTTGCCAACTGGTGTAGCATCTGAATTGGACATCCAGGACTGGTCAGGTTCTAAATGCAGAGTTATTCTTTACTTTCTTTTGTAAAACTGATCCTTTTTAGTAAGTTTTCATACTATCCCATATACATTGGGCATCACATGCCTGTTGCTTGAAAATAATTTTATCTGATTTAGTCACCATTAGATAATCAATATTACAGATGTTGGCAGGTTTCTTTTTAAAATAAAATAAAATCCTCTTACTGGGATTTCAGATATATCAGTGATGGTGTTTGCCGTGAAATATGATAAATTCCCAATGTGATCTCTTATATTACTCACACTTTCCAAACTGAATACTGCCTACAGTATGCAACACATGAGAAGTGTTTTGATGCCCTTCTTTAAAATATCAGAAGTCACTTATTCCCAAAATAATAATCAGTATGCTTATCCTGATAAAAGTGATACATACACTGGTATAGTGGTACATATATCCTCTATACCCATCCATAGACTGAAAATGAAAAGTTAAACTTTATTGATGATTGGCTTATTCTCCATTGTCTCTCAGCTTGTGTAGACATTAACACTTGTGCAAAGTAGAATTTAAACTTTATCAAGTCATAAATGTAGTTTTTATCATATTTAAAGCAACTATACAAAAGAAGTGATAAGATGCTGAAAAGTCAGGTCTGACAAGGGGCAGACATTCTCTGGGGTTTTACTTCCCAATATAGGTATAAAATAAACCTAGAACCTTGGTTCACTAATAATCAGTTGTCTTGTTACACTTTTAAGTATTGTAATGTATCTGGTGGTATGTGTATAAAGGACCAATAAAAGATATTACTGCTAAGAAATGTGAAACCAGTTTAGTGGGGAAGAGAGGGGCTGGAGACCCAAGTTGAGGTGGGGGGAGGGAGAGTGCAAGCTCTAGGAAAGACATAGTGATGAAGCTGCTATCTAGCCTTTTCAGGGTTGGGAATCTATCCATAGCAAGTGTTTTTTGGGTTTTTTTTCTCTCTGGATGCATTCAGCTTAGAAGGAGAAATAAATGAGACATTCAAATAATGGAGGAATCTGCATATTCATCAGTTATAGAGAAATGAAATTTGCTATGCAGGCATGATAAGATTTGCATTTTAGCAGCATTGATAAGTGAATGTCAAAGCATACATTTTTAAGAGATAATCTGGTTACTTTGGCAACTCAGGCATTATTAGTCATTTCTGATAAGGCATACTTCTTTCATTAGCACCTGTGGCCTTTCACACTGTTTCCTAGTAACATCAAGTTGTTTTGATAAAAAGTAATTAGCATATTTAATTGTAAAGGACTATACATATATGTGTTCACATTTTATTGTTGTTTCCAGAGTAGCATATGAGAATTTAATAACAAGCTTTTGTTGCCTTTATTTTGTCAAGGTGTAAAGTGGCTGAACATTTATTTTCTCTATCACAGGTAATATTTTTGATCATACCTAAATACAGGCTAGTGACCTCAGCTTGTGGTTGAAAGTAGCAATATATCTTATTAACATAGTAGAATTACTTAAAGAAAATGCAGGTTATGATCACTGCTGCTGAGAGTTTTAATGGACAAGCAAAAAAGTATTCTTCAAGTACAGGAAGAATGAAAATGTGTTTTTTTGTACAAATACTGGTACAGCATAATAAAATATATTTTCTTTATAGACATGAAAGAAAGTTCACAGTGTTCTAAAAAAGGAAAATTATGAATTCCTGAATGATTTAGGTCATGCAAATCTTTGACTTATTTGATGAAATTCTAAAGCTCATTAATCAGGCAAAACACGTCTTCACTTTAAAAACCTTCAATTGAAGAAAGCTTGTAGGTTTTTAGGTTTATATTTTGATATACACAAAGCTTCATATGCTGTGAGAGCGTCATTCTGTTTGCACACAGGGCGGTTATCTATGTCATTAAATATTGTCAGGACCAAGCCCATTACCTATAACACAGAGTAATTCACTTAAGAACACAGTCGAGTGCCAATTGAGAAAGGACCCATTGAGGTACTATTCTAAGAACCATAAATTAAACCAGAGTAGCAAAGACTGTTGAGGACCATTCATTTGAAAGCAAATATATTAAATGCTTTCAGATTCTCGCTATTTTGAAGACAGCAAGAACCGCTAAATTTATTCATTTAATTTACTCAGGAAGGCACCCCAGCGTATGGGATCTATTTTTGCTGCCCACCTCTGCTCTGAACTGCACACCATACTTCAGATGAGGACTAGCCAGTGCCAAGTAGACAGACACTGTCACCTCCTGTTTTGCACCTAATGCTTCTGTTGTTGCAGCCCAAAACCACGTTTGCCTTTTGTGCAGCTTCATCACACTGTAGACTCATATTAAGTCTGTGATCTACTGAGACTCCCAAGTCCTTTTCCACAGTGCTGCCATCTAGCTATGTGTCACCCATTTTATAGTTGTGCTTTCGATCATTTCTCCCAAGCTGTGGCACCTTGCATTTATCTGCACTGAACTTCACCCTGTTAGCTGTAGCCCAACTTTCCAATATGTTGAGATCCTTCTGAATTGCACTTGCATCCTCCAAGATGTGAAACATTGGTAATCACTTATCATCTAAAAGGGCCTTTTTTTTTAATAGGGTAACAAAAAATGTCCTATACTATACTGCCATAGTTTCATAGTTTCATAGTAACTAGGGTCAGAAGGGGCCTAGAGCAGGCCATCTAGTCTGACCCCCGCCAATGGCAGGAACGAGTGCCAGGGTCACAGGAC
>JAGPOW010003316.1:109028021-109055741 GCA_030014935.1 Caiman crocodilus | reverse complement strand
CAGGGGACACCCCAGGCATCCCCCCGACCCCCGGGACCCCCGCCCAGCCAGCATCCCCAGCCAGGATGGGGGAGGCGGACAAGGGGCCCCACAGGGGCTTGGTCTGGGTGGCAGCCTCAGAGGTGTGCTGGAGGGGCAGCACCAGGGAAGAGGGAGGGGGAGGGGCCAGGCCCCTGGCAGTAGCACTGCGTGTACTCAACATGTTCCCAGACAAGTGGAAAAAGTGGTCTTCCCGCTGTTTTGCTCTTCCCTTCCTCCTGTTCTCCGCCTGCGTGAACTCCGGTGCAAACGTCGGCGCACCCTTACAGAGCGCGCCTGTTTGCACGCTCTGTTCATGCGTGGCTTGGGAGCGTGGCTCCCTGCCGGGTCAGCTAAAATTGGTCCAGGAGGCTCCCCTCCAGACCAGCTTCAGCTGTCGGCACAGCCTCACTCACCACTTCGCCGCCGCTGCTGTCATTGCTCCTCTATTGCTCCTCTGTAGCTGCTCCTTTGCTCAGCGAGGGCCATAATTTCCTGAAATGCCATTTGGAAGCCAATATATTTAGTGCCACCTAAATTGGTATAACCAAGAGAGGATTTTAGCTTTATATTTTAAAGGATTTCTCTTTATTTTTTTTTCTTTCTCTTCCATTTTTGTACAGCTCTTCATCAGCTGTGAAACTTTAACTTCTGCCTTTGTGAAACACATAATTGCTAACATGTCCTATGCTCCATGTTCAAGATATTAACAGTAAAACAAATATGTTTAAATACTTTAATAGGAGCTGCTTTTTCATTAGCATGCTGTGATCACATTGAACTTTTCACAGAAATGTCAGTCAGCTAGAAACGAATTCTCGGATCTGCATGACTATAAAGATTCTTTTGACTGTTTTTTGGTGATGCATTATAGGTCTCAAAGATTGGCAGCTTTTTGCTTGGAGGCTTGCAGTATTATTTTGTTCTGTTTGTCCTCAAGCAATTCTGTGGTAGTTAATTGCAAGACAGTCATGAGAACTGGTTCAGAAATGTCCCTTTGAGTTGATAAATGATTACCTTTGTTTCACTTCAATGGGAAGGATTGCAAATATCTTGGAGGATCTAAGTGCAGTTCAGAAGATTGGAAAGTTTGGCTAGAGCTAACAGGATAAAGTTCAGTTCAGACAAATGCAAGGTGATACACCTTTGGAGAAATGATCAAAAGCACAGATATAAAATGGGTGACACATGGCTGAATCTTTGATCTTTGTGTTTTACAAATTATCTACTTTCTGATTTTGTATTTCTGTGTAACAGCTAAAGAATTACTTATTCCAGGATCTATCCATTTCTATGTAGTTTGAGTAATATCCTTCTGCTTGCCTTTGGATGAAGTTCATACCATAATCAAAGATTATATAGGTCTTACAAAAGCAGCTGCCAATTTGGACATGTCCAGAATCCATACTGTGAATATCCAAGAATTACAAAGTCTTGTTCTGTTTAACATAATTACCTTTTAAAAACAAGTATAAACGCTTACGTGTTTTGTCTATATAAGTGTAACTAATAAGTATTCACGCAACATGTTTCAGGGCAAACTTATTTTACTTGATTCAATAGGGAATAACTGGACATGGACAAAAATATTGGAAAAAAAAGTAAATAAAAGAGTGACTGTTTGTTCAGATTTTCAATACATTTATTTTGACCAAGTTAATGATCTAGAAGACTCTTTTCAGTCCTTTGTATCTGTATTATTATGATTAGGCCCTCATGTATTGTCTTTCTATGTACATTGTAGTATGTGAGTTGACTGGCAAGGATGTTCATGGAAGGAGTGAATTTTAAGCAGACTTCAGAGAATATTTGCAGAAGTAAATTTTACATTATAAATGTAAGAATCTGTATGATATTTTTTTTGCCACGGTCATGTATATTCAGTCACAGAGTATAAATATAACATGGGACATAAATTTTTAATCAAAACAGGTCAGATTTAAAATTTGGAATCTCAAGTTCTAGCAAGAGTCATCTCAGAAATAAATAACAGACAAAAATGTAGAGGATTTCTGATGATTATATTTGAATGATGCCATTGAGAGAAAAATACTGATGTCTTCATGACCAAAAAGAGAAGCAAAATTCATCACATGAATTATTCGGTATAAATTATTTTCCCAGCAAGATTGACATCATGAAGAATGATGGTCTCCTCATATCAGAACTTTTCAAGACAACTGTAATCCAGAAGTGCATTAATATTTGAACTTGGTGTTTAGGAAATTGGAAGCAATAGATGTAGTTTAATGGAAAATGCAGATTACTATCTTGAGCCTGCTGCTTATTGGTAGCAGGGTTGACTAGTATCCATAGGCGGCTTTCCCCCCATCTGTGTTAAAATCCCTATAATGGAAACCTTAAGGAGGTGTATTCATAAATGAAAGAGGTAGTGAAAAATAACAAGTTATGCAAAGAGAGGTTTATGTAAAAGAAAGAAAACTGCAGTAATATTTTTTTCATGTAGGTGTGCAAAACAATTGTATATTATACTGGTGAGATACACGAAGACTGGATTTCCCACTAACTGTAGACAGGTGCAATTACAATTAAATTCAAGGGAAGCAGTGTTTACTTGTACCATTGAGTTTGGGCCTGGTCAAATTCTATGCAAGTCAAGTGTAACTTACTGTAGATTCAAAAGATCTTTTCTTAGTTTTGGTTCATCTAGGGACATACATTGAGTGTAAAATGTGACTGGAGGAATAACAGCGATAGTGATAAAAATTATAAATATGTATGCACGCGTATCCTGGAGGAGTGAAGAGAAAGGTAATGATACAAATTGAAAGCCTTGGAGATTTTTAAAGGAAATCAAGTCTTGGACACTTACTCCAGGGCCAAGGAGCATGTTATGGTAGAATGAATCAGACTTTTCAGACACAGTGTTTCATGACTTAAGACCAAAATCCTGTGACCTAATGCAGATGTCAGCAACTGCTTTTTCCATCTCCTAAAGGGCAAAGGTCTCTTCATCATGATTTCACATTTAAGAGCACTTCTATGACTACTTGTCTTCATTCTTGTTCCCAATCCTAGAAAAAAAATATGAAGGCAGAACTGTCAATTTATATTCATTGAATCTAAATGGCTATGAGTTTGTGCAGGTCTGATTAGAGGACTGGAACTTTTTTAATGGAAGAAAAGACATGTAGATATTTGTCCAGTTAAAATCAACCAACACATCTCAAATTTAAAGTAACTTATATGGTAAAATGATTTTCAATGCTCTACAGATTAAGAATTCTTTGCAGAAGTATTATTCCATACGAAAAATTTACATAACTATACATTCCAAGTCATTTTTAGACATTTCATGGACAGAAAAATAGGTTAATCGAATAGATTTGCAATGAGACTTTCACCTCAAGGAAAAAAAAGTGACTTTGGGGGGAATCTTATCAAGATTTCATAATTTAATTTTGTCCTTGTACTCTGAAATCTTGTTTGGAGTTCTGCCAAGGTTAATAATTATGTTTAGCTATTTCAGAGTGTTAACTTTCATGGATGTACAGACAACTGTCTCACTTACTTCATCGGAGGATTCTGTAACTTGTTTTGTTCACGTGAGCCAATTCAAATGACATTGCGCATTGCAGTGGAGGTTTGATGTACAAGCTTAAAGACTGGTTTTACACCACATTTTCTTTTTGTGGACATTAGGTGTGTGTTCTCAAAGGAATATCAAAGTCTGAAACTAGTTTTGTTTTTCTTTAGTGAACAGCTCTTAGTATGTTCATCCAAACCAGTCTTTCAAGTCTATTGTATTTAGGCTTCTATCGTTTTTGTTTTATTTTGTTTGTTTGGGTGCTACAGAAAGTTACTACAGAGGTAGTTGTACAGAGGTACAAAAGGTAGTTGAGGATGTTGTTCCTGAGGTGGGGCTGAACACAGAAATATTTCAAAGAAAGTTTGAATATAGTTTATATAGCAATATCACCTTGAAATTGGGAAACTGTATTTTAACATGTACAAAGATCAGCAGAATGTAGAGAAACCTGAGCCATGACTATAAAGGGTTGTTTTCAAAGGATGGGGCCTATGCTTGGGAAATGGATATTCAGCCTTACTCTCCTGTGTAGCTGGGAGTTAATGAAGCGGAACAGAGTACTCTGTTGGGATCAGAGGAAATGGCATGGCCATCATCAGTAAGATGAGATGATGCTGATTTGAGGATCTGTCCACAAACAAATCAGACCTTCGGGCAAATGCAGAACTGAGAATTCAGTAAATGGGATGGCACTGCAAGAAATCAAAAAAATATCCTGTGTCTTCTGTGGGAATGGTCATACTACTTGATAGGCATAAAACGCTTCTATTTTTAATGACATGGATTATCTTTTATTTAGGGCAAAATAGTAGAAGACATATGTGGAAGCCTAATATAAAAAAGAAAAGTGAGATAGAGGAAAGAGGGAGAAGAGGCTTATGTGCAGAACTTTAAAGCACCTATACACATGCCTGAAGTCTGTACAGACATGCTCTAATTAGAACGTCAGAGTAAACACAGTTAATTGAGTCTGCTGGAATACTCTACTTAGCATGCCCCTGCAGACTTGTCATCACATGCAGTCAACATCTCTGAACTTCAAAATGGGCGCTCCCAAGAGCCGCTGTAATTGAAGTGACCCTCCCTGACCCCGGAGCATGTATAAAGATGCCCTAAGGTTTTAATGGTTCTGCTTCCTTCCACTGTGTGCTCTGGGGTATTGGTTTTCTTGAGTGTGGAATTGCATTTGAGGAGTTAATGAAAACTGCTAGAATTGGTAGTGACTTGGGAAAACAAGCTTGCAAAGGACAATAGATATTTCATCAGTTACCTTCGTTCTTTTTTTACGTCATCTGTATCTTCTAAGGTTATTCAGAGTAGCTTCTTTCTACTAACATGGGAGGTGCTTTTTTAAAGGAGAAGAGGAGGAAGACTCTCAAGTCTAAAGCAGTATGTTCAGGATTGCAACACCCTTTCATTCAGCTGTCCTTAAAGTACCATCCTTCTTTACATATGTATATTTGTATATCTATAAACTAGCAACCTTCCTTAAATACATATTTTTGCATTCTCTGGCTAATATCTTCTGGGTTGGCCCCTACCACAGAGGTTCCCAGACTGTGGTCCATGTACCCTTGGGGGTACTCAAGACATCTCTGGGGAGTATGTGGGAGAAATTGTGTAATGGCAGATTTAATTTTCATTATAGTGATAAGATTTAAGGGGTTAAAATATAAAACATATGCTGGTAGGGGTACATGGGCAGCTGGTAAATCTGGAAAGGTATAAGCCAAATTGGGCTTAACAGGGGTTGAGAACATGGGCTCACTGACTTGCTCCATTCAGTAACATAAGAATAGGAGCTGCTTCAAAACTCTGAAAATCAGGTAACTTCTTTTGCTGCCTAAATATGGGATTTAAGGATAATTTAAGGAACTCACATTTTGAATTTTAGTAAATTAATGGGGTTTATTCATACAAGTAATCATCATGCAATCTCATGGTGGTTAAATTAAAGCTTTCAGCACAGTCTCATTCAAAAAATACCTTCTATGAAAAAAATAAAAAAAAATGATAACCTTGTGGTCATCCCACTTAAATGCTGAGTTTGTCTTTTTAATAATTGTTTTGGTTTTATGATTTTTACCTGTACTACTGTGACAAGTAGCTTCTGAGAACATGTCTGCAATTTCTCTGGTTAGCCTGGGCATACCTCCAAGAAATATACCCTAGCTTCCTCACTTCAGATTGTTTAGCATATGTCAATGTCGGTTAGAAAGTATATCTGACCAAACACTCCCCTGAATATGTGCCCTGCACTCAGGTTTTCTGATTTGCACACATCTGACAGTCAGCCAATTGTTGGACCTAGCCCAACTGTCTTTGGTCTGTTAAAGATCCAAGGCTGAATCTAACAATTAGTTGCTTGTCACCCAGCTGCATGCCTGGCTTTTAGAGATCCAATGGCACTGAGCCTCTAGGATTAGGGAGCCTCCAAAGGCAGAGACATCTAAAAACCATGAGTTCAATCCAGCTCTGCACAATTGCTCTTTTAACTGTTGGACTTGAGGGTTGCCAGGTTCCCAGCAGCAGGAGCCTTTCAGCTCTTCTGGATTTTGAACTTTGAAACCTCCTCTCCTGGCAGCTGATTCTTGGCATCAGGACTGACCCAGTCCCAATACTGACCCCTATACCCTTGCTGATGCTGACTGACAGCTGATTGTCAACATGGCGGGGGTGGGGGTGTTGTCAACACATTCAATTTGTGGCATCATACAAATGAGCCACAAAAAATATAGAACAACTTTATGGCTGGTCTGCCACTTTATGCATGTGTAGAACTGTTACTACTCATAGTGTGATTAAAACATTAATCACACCATGATTATAACCTGTGCCAAGGGCCTTGATGGCATTCCTAGTACCTCATGAAGGTAGTCTAAATGTGCACTTAATGGGAAACTGGGGTTCTGTCATGGTACAGGAAAGCCTGGCCCATACAGGAGTATGGTCACATCATATACAGACAGAGTGCTGAAGAGTTTATAGGAAAAATAAGTAAAACAGATACATGGATAGGAAAATGTATTTTCTCCTGAGGAATATAGAAATGAAGTGCTGAACTTGAAGGCCCTGTAGAAAGTCTGTGGTAGAGGTATGAGCTGAATAGAGAGATCTTGAGTCCCAACCTAATGTTTTAATCACAAAGACTTTCAAATTAAAGTCAAATGAAAGTTCTTTTATTACACATTTCAAAAATGGTTATATTAGTATATGTACTCTGGCAAGGTTATTGTATTCAGGTTCTGAAATTCCCAGTCGAGATGAAGTAATATACCTTGCTTCACAAGAAGGAAATGCCCTGTTTGATAGCTCTTTGTGGGGGGGATAAAAAAAGTAAAGAAGTCTCTAATGGGCTATTTATCTGTAAAGGCCGATTTGCATATTAATTGTTTATAAACAAGTGGCAATTACCGAGAGTGAAAACCCCTCATTTGGTATCTTGGAAGGGTAGAATAAAAGGGATGTTATGCTTTATTACAGTTGGAGAATAATACATATTGAAGCTATATAAAGGAGTGACTTTGAGCACTCAAAGGACAGAGGGAGGTAAACTGCTGAATGCATTTGAAATGTATCTTTTGATGCAATCACTTCAGAATGAATTTCTTGGTGCAGCAAGTGCATGAATGACGTTTGACCTTGAAGTGTGTTACAGTAATATATATTTAAAGTCTAGATTACTATAAGTGACTGGAATGAATCAGAGACAAGATATAATATGTAACCCTTCTGCCAAGCATCAGTCAGCAGCATCAAGGGCTGGGTTCAATTTTGGGGTCTAAATATATTTTACCTGAGCTTAAGCCCCTACCCAGACCACTTGGGAAACACTAAGTAAATTACTACGGTGTCCCATATAAACAAAACCCCCTCCTCGCAAGCAGTGTAAACACAGACACAACATTTTTTACAAAAAACAAATGTAAATAAAAGACAGAAAAACACTACGTACAATTTAAAATGCTGTCAACTACAAGGCATAGTTCATGGCTTGCACCCTCTTGGGGAGGATTCACCCAGGCCCAGGCAGTCTGGGACTGGGGGGGATCACCCAAATGGCAGTTCCAGGGACTTGTACCCTTATACCTGCCCTTGAGCAATGGGCTGGAGAAGGGGGATTTTCACTGGAGAGTCCTTTGAGCTTCTCCTTAGGTTCACTGGGCCACGGGAAGCTGCTAGAGAGTGTGGGATCTTCTGTGTTGCAAGGGGCCCCTTGTTGGTCCCTGAGACACTACAGGGTGATGCCCACTTCCATGGGTGGTGGCCTTAAGGGGTTAACAGTAGCTCCAGACAGCATGCTGCATCCCTAAATTCCTACTCCCAGAAACTGCAAAAAGAAAGCTTCGAAGAAGAGGTCAGATCTAACTCAGTGGGCCTGAACTGGGCAGCAAAAGCCAGCCAGACTTATACTGCACTGAGGCCTGAGCTGGGGTCCAGCCACGCAACTAGGCTCAAACACCATACCTGTAGAAACAGCAGAAAAAAAGGCCCAAGCATATGGCTGTGGCTTGAACATCTAGTCTCAGCTATACTCCAGTGCTGAGATGATACAAGTACAAAACAGAGGGTTCCAGGCTCCTGGAGCCAGTAACCACCAGGACCCATTCTTGGGCAGTTTGCTTCAGGAATTAACACCCCCATGGTCTTAACCCGCTTAAAAAAAAAAGAAAATGAAGAGGGAGGAAATAGGAGTCTCAAACTCCAAAACAGACCTTCTGTCTCTCTACATGAGGCTTTCCCTTCATATAGTGTTTGCTTGCCTCTGTAGCAAAGAGCAGGGAGACCCTGTCCCTCTGGGGAGCAGGTTTTCTGGCTCCCAGTGTAGCTGTGCCACTCTCAGCAGGCAGATGAATAAGAGCCCCAGGATGAAGGAGAGAACCGTAGTGAAAGGTTTTTATATACCTGGTGCGACATCACCCAAGCTTTGTCCAATCAGAGAGCACCACGTTTCAGTCTTTCTCCCAACCAGTGTCCCCAACAAATCCCCTGCTTTCTCTGGTCAATGACTCCAGAAGGTTTCACATATTTTTTTCCCTAGATGCAGGCTCTGGCTTCCCATGTGCTGAGCACATGGCCAGAACAATAGGAGCCATGTTGCCCACTTAAAGCACACACACAACCTCCCCCTCAATACACAATCCAGAGTGTGTGTAGGTACTACAAATATAACTGAGCAAAATATTCTGCTTGACAAAAACACATAATAGTGCCTATGGCAAACCTAGACATGAATATGTATATTGCTTTTTTCAATGTACTGTACTGTCAGCCTAATTCTTCTCTCAGTTACGCCTGCTATCTTCCTTGGAAACTTCGCATTTTCAGTGAAAAAGCAGAACCCCCAAACTCCTCATTGGAGTTTTTACATGTTCCACTGCTCCTCACGAGATTTGGTAGCCTAATAGAATATACTTCTCATGACATGTCAGGGTCTCCCTACCCTCCACTCCTCTTTGGTGAAAAGGAGACAGTGCATCATGGGAGCTGCATAACTGTAGTACATAATTTGATTGGAGAACTTGGGCCATAAAGAAGTATGATGGTGTAAAACATGCAAAGTACAGTTTTTGTGAGGTGGTGGATAAGCATATCCATGATGCTGTCTTTTATCTTCAGTCGTTTCGTTTTTGACATAAAATAAAATTTTCCACAAAATCAGACACTTCTTGCATAAAACATCATTTGCTATCATAACACAGTTTAGATGCAGATATTTTTTCACTAGTCCTAACCAAGAACTTGTTTAAGTCCTTGTATATTCAGACTTATTTAAATTGTCTTACTTGCTGTAACCAGCTCTTTGTATATCAAATTCTTATATCTGTTGTTTTTGTGAATTTAAAATTTATATTTTATTGAAAAATTCCAAAAGTCCTAGTAAAAAGACAGATCATAATCAAAATTATAGCAAGTACATAGCAATATTCTAGATAAACAGTCTCACCCTACTTTTAACCTATATTTTCAGTGCAAAAATAGTGCATCAGAAGTCATGTGGTAGTCCTAAAGGGAGATACCATCAGTATGGTGTTCTGTACTAGGGAAGAGTAAACTAAAGCCCTTTTTGAGAAAATCTTCTTGAATAATTTGGAGAGAAAATGAGCCCAATCCATAAACACATACAGAATAAGAACCATGGTTAATGTAATGTATATTAAAACCAGTAGGTCATCCTGATTTGGCTGTGATTTCAGGGCACCATTCCACCAAGACTATCAATACCACTTCTCTCTCCTACTCCCCTATCCATACACAGTCACATGTAAGGGATAAAAGCTCAGTGCCTAAATTTTCCAGGACAATACTATGCCATCATAGTACCAGTTAAGTCTTATTTAATAGCTTTCTCCTTAGCATATACATATTTTGTAATTCTGTTCTCAATAACTGCCATAATCCTATGAAGATAAAAGCTGAAGATTTCCACATTTCAAGGGACTGTCATTAATACCAACTTCCAGCACCTATTTGGTTGTAAATATATCCAGTACTTGTTCAGGTAAATCACAAATGTACAGGGCTGGACAATTTCACAAATAAATAATGAGTATCACATCTAATACTTTTAAGTCAATTTTCATCAGCTTAAAAGACTGCACCATATTGTAACTGGTTTAATAAGGATCTGTATCTGCGTGTCCTCAACAGGCTTTCTATCGTCTTCAGTTTCCTTCATATAATACACCTGCATTTTTGCAGAGGCATTTTCTCTCTCTGAATTGAGAGAGGATTTATTTTACCACTATCTTGAAAGCAGAAGCTGAACCTCAGCAGTGAACCTGCATGTGAGCCTAGTGAAAAAGCTGTACAAGTAATCCCAACCCTCTAGTATATCCATACTAGTATATCTATAACAGCAATTTCTATCCCTCTCTCTGCCCTCACCCCGCCACCTTTTTAAAATGTAGCTGTGTACTCCTTTGGTCACTGTTCTGATTCTTCAGTAGCTCTGCAGTCTGCACTGCTGTGCTACTCCTTGTAGTGAGCATTTCACAAATTAATACAGTCTTTAGTTGAATGGATGGCTGAGACATTCACCTTGCAGAGATGGTACCACTATGATGATAAATGTTGGTGGTGGAGAGTGCATCTAGAAACCTATCAGCTTCATAAAAAAACAGGTTTCTAGGGTCACATAACTGCATAGCAGGGTGGTCTTTAGACAGCAGTGTCCCATCCTCCATTCATGCATATATTAAATTCCATTTAAAACCATCTAGATTTTTGTCCCACTTTCTCCTATTGTCAGCTGCTTTAGAACTTCAGTCCTCTGCCAGTTGGAAACCTTCTGCTTTATAACCTAAATTGTTCATGGCCAGTTTATACACATTTATTTTGGTACAAAAACTGTTCTCTGGTTTAAATAGGTCTTCTCCTTGGGTGTTTACCCTCAAATGCACACACACGCTACAGTCCTATGCATTCTTTGCCTTTCTTTTCTTTTCCAAGGTCTTTTCATTTGCTGTTATATGATATGATCTCCATGATATGATAGGATCCCATTGCCCCTGTTCAACTTTCTTGAACAGGGATGTCCAGAACCACACACTGTTCCACTAGTGCCTTATACAGTTGTATTAAGTCTTCTTTATCTCTGATTTAAATCTTTTACATAATACACAATTATTTTGTAAACTACTAAATGAGCCGACTCTTTCTCATCATTCTATTATTTCCACCCCGGTCAGTCATAGTTAATATCATTAGTCCCTAAGTCTGTACCTTGTGGGCCTCTGTAGTCCCCTTCATCTTCTGTATCTGCTGGTCATTCTGCACCCAGCCTTGTGCTCCCTGCCTGATTTGCCACTTTGCTTTTTGCTTCCTGTCTTATCTGGCACTGTATTTCCCTGCTCTTGCCTTGATTTGCTCCATGCCATGGGTTAACCATGCCCGATCTAGTTCATTGCATTTCTATTATTCCAGCGATCTGATATTCTAAGTTCTGATATTCTGACCCTTGTCTGTATTCTTTAGGCCTCCTAACTTTGTCATAGTGATCTCATTAGCAAAATCTTACTTTTTGTGCCAAAGGCACTAAAGAGAATGATCCTTTATGAACTCCACTGTTAACCTCCCTTCAGACTGGTAGAGTGTGTCTGTACTGAGACACTGGTATTCTTGGCTTAATTTAACAGTTCCTTGGTTGTTAGAGAAATCTGATTTAGAGAAGTCTGGGGAAAAATAGATCCAATGCAGTTCCTTTGCCTAGAAAATCAGCTCTCAAAAAAAGATACCTGTCTCTGGGAAATTTATGTCAGATTTATCCTAGTTTTCATTTATTTCCATATCTTTATTCTTTCTTTCAAAATTTATTCTAAAGCCTTGCACACTACAGAAGAAGGTCTAATGGGTCTACGGCTGCTAGAATCATTTTTTTCTTTCTTAAATATAGGTAAAATCATCCCAGACTTGATATTTATGAGAAGTCCTTGAAATCATCCCAGACTTTCACTTTCACGTGCTGTTCCTTTCAGCACTTTGGATGGTGATTATCTGACCCTTCTCCCATTTTGGCTGGGGACAGAAATTACACATAAACCAGTATAAGTGATTGGAAACCAGTTTAAATCTGTAACACAACAGAAGTTCAGTGCACATAAACCACTTTCAAAATGGCCAAAAGTGGCTTAAGATAAACCAGAATGGATGTAGTATCAGACTTAACCAAATTAAGCTAAATCAGTTTATTGAACTTCTGTCCCAGATCCCCTCCAGATTCAAGTTGACTCAGTCTTTCAGCATCCCTGAATGCTTTGCACCTCCCCCACAAAACCCCCATGCAGGGTGGGTGGGCTAGCCTTGGCCTAAGCTGCTTGGTCTAGCAGCCACCCTCCCCCCCCGCCTCAGCTTCTGGCCTGGCCACTGCAGGCATATGGTTGCATGTCTGGAATCGAATGTGAATATATGTTCACTTGCTTATCATATCAATCTATGCAGCTTAGACTAACCTGTAAAAATTGAACCATTTTAGCCTCAGGCTTTTTGTCTGTCTGTACTTAGCCCATAGGCACATTAAGCTCTGTGAGTTTTGTTTTCACATCAGATGTAACTTCTATGTACATACCCAGTCCCATTATCCATCCTTCCTTTACCATCATCATCTTATTTATTAAAAATGTAGACAAAGTATTCATCCAGTCTTGGGGATGTACTTAAGCCTTTATACCATTCTAACTACAGCCTATTTTCCCCTTTCTTTGTATTTATATGGCTAAACAGCTTTATGCCATTTGCTTTCATATACATTGTAAGGTATCTCTGCTTGATTTCTGGCATTTCTCACTTTTATCTCTGTATGTTTTCTTTGGTTTTTTTTTTTCCATTCCTGATTATTGTATTTTATCATATTCAGCACAACCCCAAATAAGAAACACATCTTGTTTTTAAGAGGTGGACTATAGAAAAAGAGTTTTTTTTCCAGGGTCATAGATGACTGCCTAACATTGAGTAATTCCTCCTAGAAACATAGAGGGTGTATCTACATGTACAGCAGTATTAGGCTGCAGTAAACTAATTAACTCTGATGTAAAATAGTACTGTGAGAGGCAATACTATCTTATGATGGAGTAATTAACTGCAATTAAACACACATGTAGATTCCTGCCCCAGCTCAAATTGCTGCTGTCTCAGGTGTACATGTAGATGCTGCACCTGGGAGCAGTTTACTCTGGCTCAAACTGTTCCTGAGTTTCGTGCTTCACATTAATTGCATGTGTAGATGCACCTACAGTATCCAGGAAGTGTGACATCCCAGGAAACAGTCTGTGAGAGGCAATATTAAGATAAAGAATGACATAGAGAATATTAGAAAAAATACTGCTAGGCTATTTTATGAAGCCAGGTTGTAGTCTTGCATAGAAGTAATGTATGCAATGTTGGCCACCTCTTTTAAAAAGGATATTACACTATTAGGAGAGGCTCAGAGAAGGGCAACAAAAATAATTTGTAAAAAATATTCTTTAAGAACCCTGAACTTTACTTTGGAAAAAGCAAATAAGAAAGGTCAGGATACAAGTATAGACATTAATGAATGGTATAGGAAAGGTAGATAAGGAGCTTCTGCCGTCTTGCCTGATAGAAAATAGAGGAAGAGGTTGCAAACCAAAAATTAATGCAAGAAGTTACACAGTATATAAGTAACCATGGAAGTCATTTCCCAGGATACCACTGATGTCCAAAGCTTAGCAGGATATAGAAAGGAATTGCATATCTATGGATATCAAGATAGGCATACTTGTTTTAGTTTATACAGACATAATTTTTTAGAGGTATAGGACATGTCATGCTTCAGGACTTAACCACTCCTTACTTCATTGTTTCCCTGTCTTGCCCTAGCTATTTATGTCCACCTTTTTGCCTCTTAGTTCTTGTACTTAGAGCATAAACTCCTTGGGGCAGGAACCTTTCCTTGGTGTTTGAGAAAAGGCATGGCTCAATACAGGGCTGTCCAACTTCGGTGTGGCTGGTGACTATGCACTGCATGGGGAACACCTGACAGATTTTCCTCAGGATCCCTTCCCACCGCACAGCTGCACCACTGGCATGAGGCTGCGTTCCTACCCGCCATCCCCTCAGCACCCCCCTCCACATGCACCCGGGTAGAACTGGGATAGGTAGTTGCATAAGCCCACTAGCTGCATGGCAACTCCTTGTGGGTTGCATAAGGTCCAGAGGCCATCATTTGCACAGCCTTGTTTCAGTGCATTGAGCATCTGTCACAAGGATTCTTGGCTTTTACACATTTTATAAATATAATTACGATTTCTAATTATTATTACCCAATATGACAGTTGGGCATAGATCTTAAGATTCAGTGACTAACAGGAATCTTGTGCATCTCTGACCCTCTTCCTTTTTTTTTTTCCCTTCCATGAAGCTTTCTACATTCTCGCTTCTCTGAAATAAATTATGCTATGAATATACACGTGTTCTGAGCCTTCAAGAGGCTGAGAAGTTATTACAGCTATGCAATATTGCTAACCTGTGATTTATTAGGATCCTTATACTATATGGTGTTTGTATGACATAGCTCAGATCCTAGGGAAATGTAAATATATGAGAAACTCATTTTAAGCCAATACATTTTTGCATTTCTAGCCACTTCCTCCCAACCCCACCCAGTAGCATCAAAAATATGAAAATGCAACTTAAATTTTCAAAACAATTATTACATCTTAAATCAACATTTTAAACCTTCATTTGGGATGGCCTGCCTCATGATTTCTGAATGTTAGGGTCATTGATATTTGTTAAGCTTTTCCCTATAAATGGACATGTTTTTGGTCATGCTATACCAGATGCGTGGTCCCACATTTCTGTTCCATTGCTAAAATAGGCCATATTGGGGTGTTAAATACAATTGGCAAGAGCTTAATACCACCTCTCCTGCATTACCTCAGCTTGTCTTTATTCTTCTCTGTACTCTTCACTCCCATTTCCATACATTACCAAATTGAAATCCCTTCAAAAACACTTAAAATAAACATTTAACTGCTGGTAAATAATAGAGTATAAGAAATAATGAACTATTAGAAGATATTGTGATGGTTTTGATTTTTTTTATTTTTTGCAGTTAAAATGTGCATTGGAAATGAGAAAAAACATTAAACATGGAAATAAAAATATTAATTAAATGAGAGAAGTCTTTTCCTTCAGTACTAAATATAGTTTTCATATTCAAACCATCTGCTGTTTTAGTCAAAACTAAGGGATGTTAAGCATCGAACACAGATGTCTATATATTAATAGGGCTTAGATTGGAAGCATTCAAAAAGGGAATTTTATTTTGTGATGCTACCATTTATTTCATTTTTACTCATGTGGCCACATTTGCTAGAACTGAAAAATAATTACCAACTGGGACAATCTTTCAAATATCATTTATATAAGTTAGGAGCCTGATTTTTTTTCATTGGAAGACAATGAGTCTTATGCTTCTCAGTGATTTGTACCTTTTGAGTAAATGTTTCCCATTTTACAGTAACTGTTTCATAATTCAGAAATGTGGTGAGTCTCGTGATGTAAATATAAAGACTGGATTTGGATAATTAGAATTATAATGGGTCCTTTTTTCTTTTTGTTAAATTGGGCCATTTCTAACAGTTGATGAGGCTTCCCTTATAGCTAAAAAGAGTGTCAGTAATACAGGTAGATGCTTACACCTTCTTCCCTGGTGTGTTGGCCATGTGGTTTTAGGAAAGAGACACTCAAGGGAAGAAACTAAATAATACAGCTGGAAGACCAGATACACAAGAAGCTGCAGTAAGGGCTTTCAGATACTAATGTTTGGTTTTTTTTCTCCCTTTACTGTACTCTGACTGTTTAGCCCTTCACAATTGCTTTAGCAATCCTTGAGACAACAGGGACGGATCTGGCAGTGCAGTCACACACACCCTTTTGTTGTGCATCTTGGAGTCAGTGCAGCTCCTGCTGGGTTCTCTGCATGTTCTGTGGCTGTTTGGAATGAGGTCTGCTGAGAGCCCATGCTTTCATGCAGCTCTGAAGCCTGCTGCTCTTCCCCTTCCCTCTGCCAAAATCAGTAGGGATTGGGCTGGGCAGGAGGCTTGAGTGACACAAAGTCCCTGCTTTCATTTAGCTCCAGATGCTCTGCACCCCTGAAGCTCATCCTGTCTTCTTGTTTCCACTTCTGGTAAATTCAAGAGGAGGAGAGGGGAAAGGGAACAGCAGCAGGTTCCAGAGCTGCGTGAAAGCAGGTGCTCTAGGCAGACCGGTGCCAACCAGCTGGTGAGCTTACAGAACTCGGAGCACATCCAGAGATGCTCAGTGGCATCCAAGATCACAACAAGGGGTTGTCACCACATCCCCATTAGTTTTGTGCCACATGCACAATGAATTCACTTCACTGCCCATGTGCCACACAGCTGAAGGGAGTTTAGCTACAACCTCCCATTGCCACCATCCTGGATCCGCCCATGTCAGCCAAACTCCACACTTCTTTTCCCTTCTGGAATTCTCCTTTACCTTTTAATGTTTCCTCTCTTTTTTGTTTTTCCGTCTTTCTATCCTCTTCTAATCCATTGCCCAAAATTCTTCCTATTCCCCCACCCCTACAAAAAGGCCCTACCACTCTGAGGAGTGTATTTAAGATCTGGGAAGGGTTGGACAAAGCTGGAAGAGAGTCTCAATCCAACAACCACAATTTTTATAAATGATCACAATGCTCACTTTCTTTGCATGTTTGCCTCTCTTCCTACATGTCTTGCCTATCTTGACTATTTACACTGTCATATCTGTAAGCAGCTTATTCTTAGGTTTGGTCTGGATTTCAATATTTTGCCAGCATTCCTATATATTAAGTGTGAAAAAGTATATCTTTAAAAGCTTACTGTGTAAGCCCTTGTGTAAATGGTAATATCCACAAAGGTACTTGATTGCTTTAGTTTATTTTGTTTAAGGAGCTGGTATAAGTTACACTAGCAAAAACATTTTTAGCTGGTATAAACATCATCCCACAAGGAAATTTGGCTAATATGGTTAGTGTAGGCAAGGCTTTGTTGTTTACACAGCCATCAGGACATTTGGGCCCCAATCTTGCTTTCTCAGTTTTATTATAATTAGTGTATATTTAACTACATATATTTTATGTGTTGCTTATATAACAGAGATCCTAGTTTTCTCTGAGTAAAAAAAATCCCCAATTTTCAGATTAAAAAAGTAACCCAATACCCACATTTTTCCATGATCAAAATGCAACGCCTCTAATATATTTATGTATTTAGAGAGAGAGTGTATACACACACATACACACATATATATGTATGTATATATGTACTAATATATTTAGAATCTGTGTGTATATATGTATATTTAGTGTGCATGTGTACACACACATATATATGTACATATATGTATTATTGTTAATATATAACCAGGGATCCTGGTTTTCTCTGATAAAAGTACCCCCAATTTTTTAATTAAAAAAAGCAACCCAACATCCACATCTTTCTGTGATCAGAATGCAACACCACTAGCATATTTATGTTTATCTATATACACACACACATATATATAAATATAAACATGACTTTAAGAGTAAGAGTTAAGAAATGGGTCATAAAATAAATGATTATGTAGTGAAGATTTTAGTAAAATAGTAGAATCAGCACTTTTTACAATGTTTAACTAAAGAAGCATGAGGCCTGCCTGGGGAAAAAAATGCTTCTTAACACTTTGTGCCAAAAGCCAAAATTAAATTGCATTTCAGAAACGAAAAGAGGACTGGTATTTTCCAAAGGATAGGTAATCCTTGCATGGAGTTTTGTGCAGCCATTCTAAAGCAAATTGATCAGCTCTGCCTTTATATAACTCCCTTGATATTATTGGGATTTTTGAGTAATCGAGTGGTATATTCTGCTTTTAATGATCCATTTAGAAACATGAAACTTACTTTTCAGTTTTGCAAAACCTTCTTTTGTTGTATAGCCTGCTTCTTTGAAATGTTTCATAGAGGGAACTATCCTTCACTAATTCATGCATTTATTCTATTTACAAGGCAAAATCCATTTTTCTATCTCAAGTATTTCTTCAATCTTAATATGAGACTTGTAGACACTTTCTCAAATCTCTGTAAGCTATATGTACCTGCTTCTTGTTCAGTTAAATTTATGAATTAATGGTTTTGGTTTTTTCTTTTTCAGACATAGGCATATCTCTGAATGAATTGGAATTGTATTTCTATCTTAGTGCTAATATCCCTTCAGATATGTGCTTATAACAGAAGTGTTAAAAAACTGTCTGCAAGTCTCATTTTAAGATTGAAGAAATACTTGAGATAGGTATGGTCATCTCTGCCTTTATATATGTGTGTTTGTTTATTTCTGTTTCTCTCACTTTGTAAATTCGAGTGTAACTATCTATGTACATGTAAAGATATCCAGCTATAAAATAATTGAATTTAAGAAAGAAGTCCTATTGCTTATAGTCAGGATTTGGTTGGTACTGTTCAAAAGTAAAAACACAAGTATGATATGGTATGGGAGGGCTGTCCAATATAAGTAGAAATGCAAAGAATGATATTCTAGGCAAGTCTTAATACATAATACAAAAGGTAACCCATAGCTTGGGTGCTTTCTGAAAAGTTAGTAACTAATTGCATAGATTCATCTTGCTGGTCATCATGCTCAAGAAAAAAAAAAAGCTGGTGCATATTTCTCCTAAAAAAAACCATTACTTTAACAGTAAGAGTTCAGAAGTCTATCTGTTTCCACCTAAAAGGTTTTCTCCTCATAAAATAAAAAATTAGTATCATTTTTAAAGTCTGGGTTTTTTTGTCAAATGAGGAAGTTATACTAGTAGAGATTAAATATATTAGTTACTTTTAAAATATTTGGTTAGTTAGACTGGAAAAATGAAATTGAAATGTCCTTTTCAAACCCTTCAGAATATACACTCTCAAATTACAATAGAATTCCTGTCTTTAAGAAAAAAATCCCAGCATTCAAAATGTTCACAGGACTTACGATAAAGGTAAACTGGAGATTGTTTCTCACCAAAATACCCTTTTCGCTGCCAGTTTATAATCATTTCATAACTGCAGTTAACCTCCATATGTTACATCAGTTGGTTTTTAGATTGAATATGGGAATACTGTGGATTAATAGCTAGTCTCTGAAATGTAATACTCTTTAAGAGCAAGGTCATAGTGCTAGGAAAAGTGTGTTCTAAAAATTACTGCAATATAAAAAATTTGCAGTTCGCATGCATAACTGAAAGCAGGGTTTTTTTCTTTTACTTGTTTTGCTATTAAAAAAAACCACTTTGAATGTTAACATCAAATCTAGACTTTTAACATAGAAAAAATTAAAAATGTCAGTCACTATAGCTATTTGTCCTTGAATTTGCTGTTGGAGATCCTTCTTTCTTCCCCTCCCCCCCCGCCACCCCTTCTTTCCTTCCATGTGAAAGATGTTACAAGTGAAAATGGTAACTTGAATAACACAAAATGGTATGAAATGCTCATAGAAAATAATGGACAGTGACATTTCTCCATTTTCCTGACTGTTTCATAAGTTAAGAAAGGCCCAAAGATACAGCTCACATAATCAGCACTGCAAATGTCTGGAAATTTTCAATTTGACCATTGAGTTTCATAAAGGTATGTATGAAAATAGCAGATTATAACAGAAATCATGTTACTGCCTTTCTCCTATCTGTACCCAGTGCTACTATCCATCTTCTACAACAAGGTTCAAAAGTACTAAAGAAATGTTGTAAGTATAGCACCTTATGGTGTGCTTTGATTTGACTCTTGACATATGATAATCAATAAAATCTGAACTGTGCTTAATCTAGGGAAAGCTATCAAGAAAGTAGGTAATCCAGATCCTCAGTAAAAGTCTTAAAGGATAAATGTACTTGGACTTCATGGTTTATATCACAAGTTTGCAACAGCCTTTCTGCTGAGATTAGCTCTTACAGAGGCTTGTCTCTGACTCTCCTCTTAAGCAAGCTAGTAATGGAGTAATTGATTCTGAAGGGAAGTATAGCCTTAACTAAGTCTTGTACTTCCCTAATCCCATTTCAGATTGGCCACATAATATCTTAATGAATCAGTGGTATGAAACTACAGGCTGTATAAGGAGATCTTGTATTTTAAAAGAGTAAAAATTAATATTAAAATGATTCATGCTACTAAATTCCCAAAGGTTTCCCTGATTTAATATATTTGCAGAAGATTTTAGCAACTTTGGGCATAATATAAGACAAGGGACTGTATGTAAGTTATATGCAGAAAAAAATTAAACAATTTTTATTGTCATAGTTAATACATTTCATATTTTTGTATGGAACAAATATAGGTTTTGGAATATACAGGAGTACTTTATGCATGAAACCTTATTTAAATAAAAATTCCAATTTGTTTTGGAATCCGCAAACTTTGTTAACCAATATTTTTTAAGACTGGCATTTTACCTATGATCATATTCACAGAGAATCTAATACACTGATGTATTTCATCCTGGGCTTAACTTTAGGGACAAATACAGTCAAATGAACTCCAGCTTCCGGGAAGTCCTTGTATAAAAGTTGGTTATTCATTTGGCTGTTTGTTTGTTTGGATTTCTGTGGATCATTTTTGGATTACACTCTTAAAAAGAGAGGCTAATGTGTTTGGAAAGAAATAATATTTCTTTCCAAAACCAAAAACTTGCTACCAAAATAAAAATGTTTAAATCTTATCTTAAGTCTGAGTTCACTTATACTTATCTATAGGGAATAGAGAGGGAGAGAAAAAGTCAGAAATGGTTAGGGAAGAGGAGGGAATGCATTTTAAATAAATAAATAAAAAGAAAAAAACTGGGGGTCTTGCTACAGCCATGTGTCTGCACTGTGATGTGCTAACAAAAAAAAAAGATAATGTGTTTTTGGACTATATATACAATGACTTGATCCAGGCACTAAGGTGATTGAATACCGATACAAAAAGATACATTTTTAGGTGGCAGGCCACAATATGGTGTTTAAGTACCAGGCACATTGTTAACTTGTTCAACCTGGAAGTTACTACAGAATTCCATCTGATGGTTATTATGAATTTTGTAATAACTACCAGAAGAGCGATGATGAGAGCTTTTCCAACTGATGGTTATTATGACTAGCTCTTCATCAGCCTACTCATGGTGTTAAATTCAATCTTTCAATTATGCCTTCTGTCCCTCAATAAAGATGACAGTTTTCCAAAGAGAAACTTCAGTTTTCCATGCCTTTTTGTCATGAGAAAATTAATGACAAGCTGAAAACTGAAGCTATGCAAGCTTTCAGGCACAAACACCCTCCATCATGCATAGGAGAAAAGATTGTAAAAGTTATCCTGTGTAGAAATGAAAGTTCATATTTCATAGGATTTCACGGAGAAGGCAATAGATGGAAAACTCCTCTGGGCAGGCAGGTCTTATCTGGTAAGGAGTCTCTTGGCTCTCTTGTGGGGCTCTGTTATGATGCAAATTACTTTGAACCAAGGCAGGAGCAGTATCTCAGGGTTCAGGTGGTCACAGTTGCTTCCTGCTTGGGAAATTATGAAGATTTCATTTAAAAAATGGCTAAAATTTGATATCTTTCATAAGAGATATTGGCAAATTGGAAACAATTCAAGAGGAGCACAAATGGAGCTGGAGAGTCTGACTTATGAGGAAAGATTAAAAGAGCTAAATATTTATCACTTGGCTAAGCAGTAACTAATAGGGACATAAATCTACAAATGTTGAACGGTATCAATGTCAAAAGAAAAAACAAATAATTTAAGGTGGTATGAGGGATGTAATTGAGATAAAAACAGTGAAATTAAGGGAAATTTAGGGTGAGGCTGAGGAAAATAATTCTGATAGTGTGATATATCAGGCAGCGGAATGACTAAAAAAATTGTCTAATATCATGTGTAATATTTAAAACTGCTTGGTACAAGCCAATAACAAATATAATTCAGAGAACAATACTGCATTTGTACAGACATGGAAAAACTGTTCTTCTCTAACTGGTTGTAGAGAAGAACAGCTTATTATTTATCCCTGAGAAGGAACTGTTGAACATGCAAATCTCTGGAATATTCTCCTCCTTAATAAACACAAGAATAAATATTGGCATCTTTGAGGACTACAGCTGATATATCTCTTTTTATACTTTGTACAGTGTGGCCCCAAACCTGCAAAGTACTGGGTGAGGCACACTGAGATATTTCTTCACTTTTATCTAGTTCCCAGAATAAGGATGCATTTGATTGTATTTACCAGCTCATGAAAATGATACTTTTCAAGAGCTCACATCCAGGGAACCTAGTAATTAGAGAGCATGTGTGTTGGATATATATTAATAATAACCAGGGATCCTGGTTTTCTCCAATAGAAAATCCCTAATTTTCTGATGTAAAAAGTAACTCAAAATACACATTTTTCCATGAATCAAAATGAAAACACCAATACACCACTAATATATATATATAGTGTTTCACACGCATATATATGATATATGAAACACTAATGATATTCCATTTTGATCATGGAAAAAATGTGGATTGGGGATATTTTTTAAAATCCAAAAATTGGGGATTTTTCTTAATCTGAGAAAACCAGGGTCCCCAATGATAACAGAATATTATATTTAAACTCAGAAGGTTAAGGTAAACGATAGGCAAACATAGTACATAAAGAAATATACAAGATTTAAAAAAAAAAATCAGTGAGGTGGACAGTGAATAGGAGGAACATAGAAAAGTATAATACTTTTAAGTTCAGTCCAGTTTAACTTTATTTACTAAGTACCATACAATTTTAGAAGTTGAGCTGATACTCCCAATGAAGTCAGTAGGGAACACTGCTTGTGATTGTAAACAGTCTTCTAAAATCTAAGGGATTTTTTTTTTACATTCCAGTTTTCATGGTTGTAAATTTACACTGGGAATCAGATTCTTTTCCAACTATTAGGTACATAAGTGACCTTAGGCATCTATCTGCAAGTCCCTTCAACCTCACTTGTGTCCCTGAAAAAGAGTTAAATCAAAAGGTTTATGAGTCCTTCTCCCAATTGCTGCTTTTTGTGACATAATCTTTAGAGCAAGATAAGGATATGTTACAAAAGTAGATACATTAATATGTTTTCTTGAATGTGTACAGTTTAGAATAGAATCTCAATTAAACATCTAGTAAGGGAATTAGATTCTGGTCCTAAATTAATTTAAGATGCATAGATGCAGTGTCACCTTTCTCAGTCAACAGTCATTCTTAAATAATAACTAGGTATATCATTGTTCATCTTCATGGCTTCATTGTTGAGTCTAAAACCTAAGACTGACAAAATCCTAACATTAAGTTAACTATTTCTTTGCTAATCATTGCTCTTGAACCAATATACTTTTTATAATGCATGGAAACCAAAAGCCAAAGCTAGAGCACATTGCTACTGACATTTTATAACAAATTTAGGCAATATCAGCAAAAATCTTTCAAATATCAAGTATTTCTGATGTCTGAGTTAGGAAAAGGACTCTTTCAGGACCAGGGAGCAGTGAATAGCCCAGCTTACAGCTTACTGTGAGTTTGCTAGGCAAGGTCTGCTTGTATACAGGAGCAAGATAGAGGCAGCAGATGAAGAGTCCCAGAAAATGGTTGGAGGATATCACAATACCGTAGGCACTGGCACTGCCAGCTCTTCCTCTCCTTGCACCTGTGAGGTTTCTGTCCAGGCAGGACCACTGACCATCAAGCCTCCCACCCAGGTCCTGGTTTGGCACTGTGGAGACTGCAGCTTATAGATTCTTCCAGTGACAGCCAAGTGAGAGAGTGCCTGAAATGTAAGCAGTGCCCCTGGTGGTATCCCTTAGAGGTCAGGCAAGAGGGCTACAGGAGGAGGTGGCAAGGCTCTGAAGCATCCTCTGGCACAATAACTTTGATTTGATGCTTGAGAAGATCTCTAGGATTGCAGAGGAAGGACTTCCAGAGCCAGTGCTCTAGAAGGAAAAGAACAACAGGACATAGCCTCCCAGGACAGTGGAAATTGGAATCTTGTGACCTCTGGCAGCAAGCAGAAATTTTCATTTCCATCTGCAGTAATTTGCTTAGAGAGCAGATATGGAGCCCTAGCAAAAGAGAAAGAGAAGCATGTTTCATTGGTGGAGGAGGCTAGGTCAGGCATCCCCATGTTTGGGAGGATCGACATCACTGCCCCCAAAAGGAAGTGACGAGTGGTAGTAGGGGGATGGAGGCATCCATCTGCCAGCCTGCCTTGTTGACTCAGAATGCCTGGTACTTGCCAGGAGCCTGGATCTGAGATGTCATGGAAGGATTACTGAGACTCATCTGGCCCTCTGACTACTACTCCATGCTCATCCATGTACTACTACTACTCATCCATGTAGGCACAAGTTATACTGCTAGGAGTGACCCTGAGAAGATCAAAAGTGACAACAGGGCTCTGGGTTCAATGGTAAACGGCACATGAGCTCAGGTGTTTTTTTTTTTCCATTGATCCTTCTGGTCAAGCAGAAGGACCCAGGCATGAGCAGGCACATCCTGAAGATCCATGCATAGCTACACAGATGGTGTCACCAGCAAGGCTTTGGCTTCTTCAACCATGGAATATTGTTACAAGAAGACAGATAGTTAGGAAGAGATGGGATTCACCTTACATAGAAAGGCAATAGCATCTTCAAAGACAGGCTTGCTGATCAAGAGAGGAGGGCTTTAAACTAGATTTGCCAGAGGGTGGAGAACAAAGCCCTGAGGTAAGCAGGGAAATGGATGACCTAGAGTAAATACAAGGAAGAGGGGACAACAGGAGGAGGAGGCCTTCTCATTCTTCCTGACAAAGTAGGGCAATCAGTTACGGTGTCTGTACACAAATGCACAGAGCTAAAGAAACAAACAGGAAGAATTGGAAGTCTTCACACTGTCCCAGAACTATGATGCAATTGCCATAACAGAGACTTGGTGGGATAGCTTGCATATCTGAAGCACTGTCAAAGATGGATATAAACTGTTCAGGAAGCACAGGAAGGGCAGAAGAGGAGGAGGAATTGCACTTTTTGTAAAAGAGTCATATCATTGTTCAGAACTGCAGAACCTTCATCCTTTGCAAAGTTTTGAAAAAATTATCAAGGCTCACATTTGTGAGAGCCTGGCAGGACAAATTATGCTGAGGGGAAACCAGCACAGGTTCATAGCAGGTAGATTGTGCCTGACTAATCTAGTCTCTTTTTATGACCAGGTTAGAAAACACCTAGACGCAGGAGTAGGGGTGGATGTCGTATACTTAGATTTCAGGAAGGCCTTCGATACGGTATCCCACCCCATACTGGTAAACAAGTTAAGAGGCTGTGACTTGGATACACAGTCCGGTGGGTGGCAAATTGGTAGAGGGTCATACCCAGAGAGTCATAATGGATGGGTCGGTTTTGACCTGGAAGGGTGTGGGCAGTGGGGTCCCGCAGGCCTCGGTCCTTGGACTGAAACTCTTCAATGTCTTCATCAGCGACTTGGACAAGGGAGTGAAGTGTACTCTGTCCAAGTTTGCAGATGACACAAAACTGTGGGGAGAAGTGGACACGCTGGAGGGCAGGGAACAGCTACAAGCAGACCTGGACAGGTTGGACATATGGACAGAAATCAACAGAATGCAATTCAACAAGGAGAAAAGCAAAGTGCTGCACCTAGGGAGGAAAAATGTCCAGCACACCTATAGCCTAGGAAATGACCTGCTTGGTGGCACGGAAATAGAAAGGGATCTTGGAGTCCTAGTGGACTCCAAGATGAACGTGAGTCATCAATGTGATGAAACCATCAGAAAAGCTAATGGCATTTTATCGTGCATCAGCAGATGCATGACGAACAGACCCAAGGAGGTGATACTTCCCCTCTATCGGGCACTGGTCAGACTGCAGTTGGAGTATTGCGTGCAATTCTGGGCACCGCACTTCAAGAGAGATGTGGATAACTTGGGGAGGGTCCAGAGAAGGACCACTCATATGGTTAAGGGCTTTCAGGCCAAGCCCTATGAGGAGAGACTGGGGCACCTGGACCTTTTCACCCTCCACAAAAGAAGGTTAAGAGGCGACCTTGTGACTGCCTATAAGTTCTTCACGGGGGCACAGAAGGGAATTGGTGATGTTTTACTCACCAAGGTGCCCCCGGGGATTTCAAAAAATAATGGCCACAAGCTAGCAGAGAGCAGATTTAGACTAGACATTAGGAAGAACTTCTTCACAGTAAGAGTGGCCGAGATCTGGAATGGGGTCCCAAGGGAGGTGGTGCTCTCCCCTACCCTGGGGGTCTTCAAGAGGAGGTTGGATATGCATCTACCTGGGGTCATCTAGACCCAGCACTCTTTCCTGCCTATGCAGGGAGTCGGACTTGATGATCTATTTAGGTCCCTTCCGACCCTAACATCTATGAATCTATGAAACTGGACAGGTCTGTTGAAAGTCTCTGTGTTCAGATCAGAGGTGAAAGCAACAATGGTGACATCGTGGTGGGGGTTTGCTATAGACCACCAGACCAGGAGGATGAGGTGGATGAGTCTTTCTTCACACAACTACTGCAAGTTTTCATAAGAGTATTGCTAGGACATGCTGGAATGAAATCAGGAAGGTTAAAGTGGACTTGGAGTTTAAACTAGCCAGGCCATGAAGGGTAAAAAAAAAAACGGTTTTTACAACTCTGCCAGCAACAAGAGGAAGATCAGGGGAAGAGTGGGTCCCTTACTGAATGAGGGAGGCAGCCTAGTGACAGAAGATGTAAAAAGGCTGAAGTATGCAATGCATTTTTTTTGCCTTTGCCTTCACAGTCAAATTCGGATTCCAAACTACTGCACCTGGTACCACAGCTTGGGGAGGACACGAGCAGCCAAAAGAGGTGACAGAACAAGTTAGGGACTATTTAGAAAATCTTAGACATGTACACATTGGGTCAGATGCAATTCACTTAGGGGAGCTGAAGGAGCTGTCTGTTATGATGGCAGAACCACTGGCTTTGAAACCACTTTGAAAACTTGTGACAATTGGGAGAGATCCTGGATGATTGGGAAAGGATAAATATAATGCCTATTGTTAAGAAAGGTAAGAAGGTATATCTGGGGAACTACTGACCAGTCTTACCTCAGTTCCTGGAAAGTTCATGAGCCTTAAAGAACTCATTTCTAAACCCTTGGAGAAGGTGATTAGGAACAACCAGCATGGATTCACCAAGGGCAAATCATGTCTGATCAACCTGATTGCCTTCTATGATGAGATGATTGGCACCGTGGATGTGGGAAGAGCAGTGGACATGATATACCTTGACTTTAGCAAGGCTTTTGTTATGGTCCCTCACTACATTTTTGCAAGTAGACTAATGAATAAGGGTTGGATGAATGGACTGTAAGGTGGATAAGACAACTGGCTGGATTGCTGGGCTCAGAGGGTAGTAATCAATAGATTGCTGTCTAGCTGGCAGCTGGTGTCAAGTGGAGTGATCCAGGTGTCAGTCCTTGGGCCAATTTTGTTCACTATCTTCATCAATGTCCTGTAATATGGGTTGGAGTGTACTGTCAGCAAGTTTGCAGATGATTCCTGTGCAGATTGCATTGTAGGCGGTGACTCATGACACCACCTAAGAAGCCAAACCCTCGTAGTGAAATCAAACCCCTTGTAGTAACGCCTGAAGCCA
>JAGPOW010003316.1:108998987-109027921 GCA_030014935.1 Caiman crocodilus | reverse complement strand
GAAATCAAAGCCTAGTGCGGGAAAAAGAAATTAGTTAGAGAGCGTTCGTTCTCGCCCTAGGAGTCTGTGGAAATTAAGGCTCTCAAGGTGCGACAATTCCAAGGTGCAGGAAACAGTGAATATTCTGGAGGGTAGGGCTAGGATTCAGAGATACATAGACAAGTTAGAGGATTGGATCAAAAAACAATCTCAAGATGTTCAATAAGGACAAGTGCAAAGTTCCAGTACTTTGGACTGAACAGTTCCATGCACTGACTGGCTAAGGAGCAGCATGACAAAAAAGACTTGGAATAGAGACACACATTATATGCACACCAGTTTAAGCAATCGGAAACTGGTTTAACTCTTTAACAGGACAGATATTCAGTGCACATAACCAGTTTGAAAATGGCTGAAACTGGTTTGAGATAAACCTGGTTGGATTTGGTATCAGATTTAACTGATTTGGATCAAACCAGTTTATGCAATATGTGTCCCAGACCCTTTTTCTGGTTTAAGCTAAATCAGACACCCCCAGTATCCTGGCATGCTCTCTGGGCTGGGTGAGGCTCTCTAATCCACAGCAGGGCTGGCATCTCCCCTCTGCTCCCTGGCCAGAGCTCTGGTACAGACTCACAGGCATAGCAGGGTCTGCTGGCTTCCCAATATTCCCCTCCTCCCACCTCTCACCACTCACTGCTTAAGCAGAGATCCTTTTCTCCTCTCTTCCACAGCACAGACTGTGACCAGCGTGTAGTATGTGAGCTAATGCTGTGTAAGGCAGCCAGGACAGTGTCTGCTTAGGGCTTTGTAGAAGTAATCAATAGCTCAGATGGTAATGTCCCTGCATTCCTTCCTTTGGAAAAAAGTTGCTGCAGAAGAGTTTGTAATAAGTGAGGCTTTGTTTTCTGATGGGGTGTTAAATGCTGATAACAGAGATGATAAATTCTCTGTCATCAAGGTGGGGAGGGACTCCTTCCTAATCAGAGGATCCTGCCAGGACCTGGCCATGCTCCCTTCAGCTCAGCCTTAGGGAAGGGATGGGAGGGCTGCTCTAGCACCCCCCAGCTTGTAGCCTGAGCACTGTAGGCATGTGCTGTAGGGATGTCTGGTTACAAAACTGATTTAGCCTAGCCAGGTTAGATTAACATGCAAAGATTGATTCAATTCAATTTTGAATTGAATCAATCTTTTTGAATGTCTGTCCCTTGCCCTAGGGGTTAGAGTGGACAATAAGCTGAATATAAGCCAACAGTGTGCCCTTTTTGCAAAGAAGGCTAACAACATAGCGTTCTGTATTAGTAGTAATGTTGCCAGCAGATCAAGGGAAATGATTATTCCTCGCTATTCAGCAGTGGTGAGGCCAATCTGGTGCAATGTGTCCAGTTTTGGGCCCCTCACTGCAGGAAGAATTTGGACAAATTCGAGAAGGTCCAGTGGAGGGCAACCAAAATGGTTAGAGGGGTGGGGAACATGATTTCTGAGGAGAAGCTGATGGAACTCGGCTTATTTAGTCTGGAGAAGAAACGACTGACAGGGGATTTTATAGAAGCCTTCAACTACCTGAAGTGGGGTTCCAAAGTGTGTGGAACAAGACTGTTTTCAGTGGTGGCAGATGACAGAACAAGGAGCAGCAAGGTGTGTTTAGGTTAGGTATAAGAAAAAAGCTTGATCCATAGCAGGGTAGAAAAGCACTGGAACAGGTTACCCCAAGAGGTTGTGGACCATTTGGAGGTTTTTGAGACCAAGCTAGACAAATCCTTGCCTGGGATGAAATACTTGGAGATGGTTCTTCTTTGAGCAGGTTTTTTTTTTCATTTTGTATGATTCTGTGATTCATTACATGTGGCTTGTTTGCGTATTAAACATGACATCTTCTTACATCTGTTTATTGACCTCTCCTTTTCTCTATTTATATTCCCACTATCCTTCAAAATGGATATTCTTACTTATTTATATGTATACTGAGTGCTTATTCTTTCAACATCTGTTCTTTATTACATAAATACATAATAGGAATAGAAACAAAGCCCATCCCTTCTCTTACAAAATAATTTTCTAAAAAAAAAAATTAAACAGAGGATACTTACAGAATGAAGCATACAGTTATTAACACTTAACTGTACATCCCTTTTGTGAATATTTTCCTGAAAGAAAAGTCCTATATCTTACCCGCATGAGAGCAACACTCAAGCTCATAATCCAAAATCATTAGGAGCAAATGTCCTTTTGTTGAATGCAGCCTATGTATAGTCTTACAAGCATGAAGTTATTGCATAAGTCTCCAGGTCTTATCAAGAACAATTTCCAATTAGTCCACAGAATAAACTTAAGGTGTGGCATGTCCAAATAGTCTTCAGTATTATTTTTTTTTTCCCAAGGAAAATGAATTGAATGGATTTGGTGGTTCTGTGATAGGCATTGATTTTCTTTCTTCAGGTTCTCTGATCAGAGAGGCATGAACTTCCATAGGGAACAACCTACTTCATTAGATGTTATGAAAAAATAAATGGTCTAGCTAATCAAGTAGATTCTTATCTATGACAGCTCATGTCTCTCTCAGCCACTTTAGGTGCTATCTTTTTGCTGAATTTCAGACTAACATGGCTAACCATCTCTGTTCTCTCACCTGAAATGCATGCTTCCACTAAAGAGAATTAAGTATTTTTATTTTTGTTTCAAGATTCTTCATTTCCCCAGTTGCTCAAATTTCCTTTAGAGTACTTTCAGCATAGGGTTCATCACAAACAACTTAGAATGAAAATAAATAGCCTGTTTAGGGAATATAGAGCTGTTTAAATATCCTTCTGAAGGAATTTAAATCTCCATCCTACCCTCCATCATCAAGCTGGAGTTTACTAGGAGTTTAAGATACATATGTGTGTATTTACATCAACATATGTATAGACTTGTCTAAAATGTCCCTGGTATAGAATAATAAAATTATCAGTGAGCTGAAAAGCATCAAAAACTTAATGGAAAAATAACTAAAAAAGCCATCTCTTCAGAAAGAGATCTCTTTAGTAGCATATATTTTCTTTCATTCCTTTCTATTATTCTTTAATACTAAGGCAATTTCCATTAAAATCTATTTTTAAGACTTACACCTTCTTTTGCTTATTTAGAAACTAAAGTCATAATCTGTGATTTATGACATCTTAGTTATTTTTAGAATAACTGGATCCGATGTTTGAATGTCACTAACCAAGATTAAGAGCTCAGGTAGAGAATAAACTTCAGGAACAAAAAACTTCTTAGGAACAAATATAGTATCTTTATGTAAATTCTTATTGGTAATGACTAGAGAAAATCAGTATTATAACAAAATTGTTTCTTAATAGGATGTTTTCCAGAGTTTATCCTTGACATACCCTCACTTTTCAGTCAGTGATAATATTACTTCTGTGTATTTTTACATGTATATATAAATAATTTTAGCAATAGAGAATAGGAGAAAATCATGAATATATATAGTATACTGAGTAATTATTTCTGATACATGTTATCAAGCGTCAGAAAACAGTTCCTGAGTTACAGTTACTATTGCCATTCATTATTTCTGCTTCCATAGCAGCAAATTATTAAATTCAAGCACATTTAGCCTTTAATCCTTTTGTCATGTTCTTTGCCATATTTTTTTTGTACAAGAACAGTAAATCAGTTTTATTGTGTGTTTTACTCATGTCTGGTATGTCCAAAACCAATGTTAAAACTTTTTGGAAAAATGTATAAACAACTAAAAATAGGACTTCTGTAAACAATTGTTTACATCAGAGCACTGTAAATCACCCCATTTATCATGATATGTGAATAACAATGACAAGTTTGTCCTCTGTATGCTAAAAGCATCACTAAACATTTAGTCACAGAGGTTTATACTAAAACAATTTGATAGCTTGCAGGAATATTTTAACCCAAGAACCAATATTTCTGAATGACCATTAACTGTTCTGAATGTATGAAAAAGACTAAGATGAAACAATTAAGGAAAAGAAACAAAGATTTTAAATGTACCTATGAGATTCCTGAGAGCATAAGTAACACAGAGGTGAATATACTATTAGGAAGTCTGAGTTTCAGATCCCCTGAGTGCATGTGGTTTGGCAGGATTTAAAAATAAATGGTGTTGATAACATTCTGAATATTACTCTGGCTAAATGGATACATCAAAAGAAGATAAGACTTGTGACTTTGTTTGAGCACATGTGCTTAGCACACAATGTGAGAGAATTCAAGCCAACATAACAGGTTCCTTCAATATTTGGTTTTTTTATTGAACAAGGTAATCAACTATAACTATTATAGTTTGACCAGCAAACAGAGGAATAATTTTCTGTTTATTTTATGCCATTGTAATGCCCACTCAGATACTATTTATTATCTAAATTTTCATTACATTCATTGCTGCATATAGCAGTGGAGGTGGTCTTTTCTCTTTTCACTGGAAATTTCCTTAAAAATGCATTTTAAAATAAGTGGTCTTATTTGTTTCCTTTGGTCACTTCAGCCGCCAGTATTTTTTTCCATTGTAAATCCTTGCTATGTATGACTAGCAGTCACCATTATGTATATATTGTTTATGTATCCTTTAGGGTTGTGTGAAGCTTTGGTCACTGATTAAGTCTGGCAAAGATTTGGTCTGATTCGGCAGCCAAATCTCCAAATCCAAATCAAATCAGGAGACCCTTTAATCTCTCCAAATCTTATTGGAACCCTCCACATTGATTCAGAGAGATTCAATGATTCGGATATAGACGCAGCTTAAATATTTTTCCTACATCCCTCAGGGTACCAGACAACTCATGAATGCTGAGATGCTGGAGCTGATGAAGCATCCCACAGGAGCATGGGGAGGTCCCCGGTGCACTCAGTGGCAGACCCAGAAGTGGACTAGAAGCACATCCAGTCCACTTTCATCCCCACTGTGAAGCATGCAGGGAACCCTCCCCTGTCCCTTGGCTTGATGACTGGTGCCTCCTGGCCTGGGGGAGCACCCAGGGTCCCCCCGTAGCCAACCACCAAGCCCAGGAGGGACAAAGGGGGCCCCCAGCGCACTCAGCAGTGGATCTCCCATGCTCCTGTAGGATGCTTCATTTGCTGCACCATTGCAGACTTCATGAGTCATGCCTGCTACCTCGAGGTATGTGGAAAAAATATTTAAAGCTGTGCCTACGTCAGTCAAATCAAATTGGAACAATGATCCAAATCAGTGAATCAAAGCACTGTCCTCCGACTGGGGCTGAATCCAAATCTGAATCAAATATGGGCCATTTTACACACCCCTAGTAATCTTATAATAAAGGGAATAGTCCATCTGCTTGTCTGCCCATAATGCTCTTAGTGCACTCTGATTGGTTAGTGAAAGAACCAGTCAGAGTGCAGAGCACTGCTGTGATGGCGGGGATGGCGGGAATGGAGCAGGGGTTAAAGTTGCCTCCTTATCCCCTTCCCCAGCAGTGTTTGTTGAGGATGATCTTCTATCATTTTAGATTGAAATGTGTTAGGGCAGAAAATGAGTATTCAAATGTGTTTCTAAATAATAATACAGGTCATTATTTCTAAGATACTGACTTGTTTCTCTACCCTCCCTGGGCGCTGTCAAAGACAGTAAATTTGAAGTTTTGTGTTTCAGCCCTTTGGAGTTATGAGAACTTAAAAATCCAAATATGAAAGAAAAGTGTAGTTTAATACATTTAGCCATGAGTGTGATTATTCTTTTTTCAAACCAAATTTCACAGTACAAAAATGAAACCTCTTTGTCTGAGATGTGTCATGGAAACTTTCCTGAATGGAAATTTTTGGAATAAGGTTATAAACCACTGATTTTTTAATTTTTTTTTAATTTTGAACTGGAAAGGGCATTTCAATATCAGCTATCATATTTGATGCCAGCATATTCAATACTGCTGTATATTTTGAGTTGCTAAGAATTAGTTGGCAAGCAAGCAACATTGCTTTGTCTATGGCTTCCTTACAGTTTTGTGATTCAGGAGTTAATGCTACTATGCTTATACAGCTCTGGGGGGAAAAAAAAGAAATGTCCACAGTACATCTTGGAAGTCTCACAAAGTAGGGTTATTGGGTTAACATTTAGGCAATTTTTAAAAATTGACTTCCTGTTTAGAACAACCTTAAATATTTCCAGTTTAAAACTGTACCCAATATTCATCTAAAGCACAAGAATTACATGGTTGTTGCAGCCAGCTTGTTTTCACACACTTTAATTATTCCCCTGGGATGCTGTGGTGTGTTTTTAATTTGCTTCTGCTAGCACTGACAGTGAACAGTGGTTTTTAAATTTGTCATTTTTAGCATAGCCACATAAAAATTTACCATCAGCACTCTTGTCAGCTACCACTTTCATACTGATCCTGCTGCTTATATTTTTTTTAAAGTTAAATTTAATAAATAAAAATAATCTGAAACCAAAACAAAACTATTGTGTTACTTGGCAAGGGGACAAAGGGCAAGGATATCAAGGGAGCCAATGAAAACAGGAAAGAAAAAATAAGAGCTTTGGGGGGTGTGTAGATGATATGGGGGCCTTCAATTGGAGCAGTGGGTTTTAAAATAATATTGCTTCAATTTAGGGCTGATTAAACCCCCGTGTTGTTCACGCACCCCACTGACTTACCTGCTTCTCCAGCAGGGAGGGAAGGGTGAGTTGCCAATGGACAGAGTGGTCCCTGGGCTGAAGGAGAGGCTAGTGTTTCTGTCTGTGGCAGTGGTGCCCCCCCGGTGGCACCTGCCTGCAGGCGCTCAACTCAAGCAGTCCCAGAGGGCACCACAGCTGCTAAAGGAAGCAGCGGGCTCCTGCACAGCTCAGGCAGGCAAGCAGGCTCCAGGAGGAGTATGGGGAGGAGGAGGAAAATTAGGCTTGCTGCTTTTTTGAGGCATAACTGCTTTCTTGAATGTCCTACAGCAGCTGGAATTAATGTGTAATACGCCACCAACACATGCAAACCCTGACACCATTAAAGTGGTGCAAAATCATTTAGCCCACTTTAAAGTGTCATGCACACACACCTCTCATTTTGTCTACACACAGCCTTAGACTCTGTAAGCCTAAAGATGGTAATTTCACCAATCTGGAAAAGCTTTAGGAATCAGCTGATATAAAGCTATATTCATGCTGGTGAAAGAACATGGCACAGTGCTAAAACACCCACTTATATCATCTTTTCATTTGAAAGAAGCGTTTTTGCTGTATCTAGGAACTTAGAGCCTGGGCTTTCTCAGGGCTTTTTGAGAAGGTAAGAAAATGCACTCTCCTAGTGGAAATGTTGATGAAAAGACAAAGGACTTTATTTGTTGGTAATATATTTTAATGGGAACTTTTGACTTTTCAATGCAAATTAAAAAAAAAAAACCTATATATTTCATGCTTAAAACTGAATTTGGAAATGTCACTAGGCCTGATAGGACTTATAGTTTGGGTTGCTCACAAGTGTTTCATGAGCTGGATTCCCTTGCTGCACTATGGCTGCATACAAAAATTCAATTTCTTCTGGAAAGGCAGCTCCTCTCCTGGAGAAACCACAAGTGGGTCAGTGTTCAAGATTATTCTCCCAGAGCAAATGTAGCTGCTTTAAAACAAAAATAACTGAGGAACAACTAGGATTAAATCACTCCAAATACAGTTTCTCCTGGGAGACCAAATTTCTGAAAAATTTACCTTTCTGAGAGAAGCCACAGCACCATCCTCCAGCATCCCAGGGTTTTCTGCTCCCTGGAGAGAACTATCCCTTCCCCAGAGACAGTATGTAGCTGAGTCTGGACTTCAGTATTCCAGTTGTGTTGGAAGCAGAACCTGTCCCATTCCCCTTCACAATCTCACATAGTGCTGCAGGGAAACCTACTGACTTTGTACAGCCAGGGTTAGTCGAGAAGGGCTGCCCATGGCCTGTTGCTTCTATTGCTAGGGAAACAATAGAAGCAAGGGAGGGGTCTGCAGAGCATACTAAGACGTGTCCACGGGCCCCCCTTGACTATGCAACATTAGCACTGCTAGCTCCCTGCTCTTGACATGCTTAGAATTCAAATATCTGTTTTGGTGTCTCTAAGTAAGTTTCTCTACCAGGAGAATAAATAGAGAAGAGTTCATTCTGTTCTCTCTAGTCATATGAATGTGCATGTGCTGCCCACATCTCCCATGATTAATCATGGTCTTCCCTCTGCTGAGTTCCTGCAATGCATCGTGGGAGATGCATCCTTCGGAATAGACATATAGAAGAATGACAGTGAGGCACTCTAAAAGCATTTTTTAATGAAAATGTCTAGGTTTTGTCTGAAAAAAATTAACTTTTACAGTTTTGTAGGAAATCATTTTTGCATGAAACTCCAACATTCTTTGAGAGAAAACAGTTGCTTTTCTTGGGAAGATAAAAGGTTTTGTTGGAAACATAATTTTCCATTCAAAACTGTTTTGACAGAAATTTGAGCCATCCCTACTATATATACAGATTTATCAATCTTACTGCCCTTGTGATTTTTCCTCTAAACAGCTACACCATTTCTATTAGGAAAGGATGGTTTGATGAAGTGAAGGGATTGAACAATCAGTGTTTTCATGGCTGTCAACTGACACAAATAATACCAATGTTTAAATGTTTTTATCATGTTCGATTGGAGCTGGCTAGGTGTAACCTGTTGTTAAGGCTGCCAAATACTCTCCATTACAAAATTATGCATTCATATGTTTATACTTCACCAAATGTTAACTGCTTGGCTTGACATTTTCTATGCCTCAAGGGTAAATTTGGAAAATATATGTTAAATGATTCATCATTTTGTGTTCATGTTTTCTCCATGTTATAACCTAACAAATATTTAATTGAGAAGTCATAGTTTTACTCTGCTTTGAATCAAGGGTTTTATGTGAAGAAGGGGAAAAGAGACTTTTACAAGAAGAGAAAATAGCCAGAAATGAGGACGGCAACAGGAACATGGCATAAGAGAAGGGCAAACACTGATTTTTCAGGAGAGTGAGGAGGAGGACTGGCTGTGTGGCTGGATAGCAAATTTTCTCTTTAGAAGAATATTAAAGGTACAAAGTTAAGAGATGAAAGTTAGGAAATAATGTAATTAAGGTTACAGTGATCTAACTGCCAAGTGAAGTAAATAAGTGCATCACTTTGAATTCACAACATCTTACTAAAATATTTAGGACTATGAAAAATAAGCTTCAAAATCCTTTAAAGAAAGGCTTGGCTAGTGGGAGGCTACGCATAAACTGAGGATAAGGAGAAACTTTTAAAGAGGTGATTCATTTCTTAAGTAATGCCTTCCTTAAGTTATTCCATTAAGTTATTCCATTAACAAGGGTAGAATCCAATGAAAAATATAGCATATATTTATATAATGAAAGACCGTATCATAATGACTATTACTTGGAGGCTGAATTAAGGTTTCATGGGCAGTCTTACTACTGGTAATCTCCAACTTTGCCATTCTTGACTTTAGTGACCTTAATGTAATATGTATTTATATTTCATAAGTATACAATATGTTGAAGCTACAAGTATGAATAGCATTTCAAATAAAGCATTTGGACTGTGTTGGGACGTTGGACTAATATGTCCAATGGTATAATTATTGTAATCACTGGGCATATCTACGTGAGACGTTAAATGCACAGTAGACTAATTCTACTGTGCACTAGTGCATCATGGCAAAAGCAATGCTAACATGAAGTACAATTATTCTACTGCACATTAGAGTCACTAAAAGAATGTGTGTTGGTGCTGCTGTACAGTTAGTACCTCTTATTACAGGTACTAAACTTAACGCACAATAACAACAGTGTATTAATGCACATGTAGATGCACCCATTGACAGGAAAATGGTTTGTACCTTTGCTGGCTGCAAGCATCATATAAGAGTTGGTGAGATAAGTGGACAAATTCATACTTTTGTCAGAAAATCTGCTAAATGTCACCAATGAATGGGCACACACATTGAGAGTTGGAGTGGAGATAGTAAGTAGAGCTGTAGAATCAGTTATATCAAAGATAAATGTGAGTAAACCTTGGAGACATGTTGTCTGGTTTTCCTAGCAATGCAGAAATTATTGACCTTGTTTATAGTAGCTAAACTTTTTTGCATAACTTTTTAGGAATAAAAGCTAAAAACTCGTTCCTCCAAACAGCCTTCTAATGATGATATGACACAATGTATATTGTATACAATCAATGATGTGATCTGATCATTTTTAGATATAGTGATGGACTTGCAAAAAAGTTTAAAAAACACTTGTTTAAATACAGCCAATCCTGTCTCAAGTAGTGGAGTTCTATACTTTTACTATGGTGTTACAGTATCTGTTCAAACTTTGGGATAGCCATAGGGTGTATTTATATGAAGCAAAATTTTCTTTAAATAAACAAGAGGAAAAAAATAGTTTTGCATAAGAGGATCTCTCAACAAACAAACAAATCAACAAACAAAATAAGCTTCATTGAATTTTTCCATCCCTGGGCTGCAGGGTATTATTGCCCTTTGCTTATCAAAAACCTGATTCATGCACTTTTTATTCCTTGTTGTGATATGCTTGTCAGGTGCAAACAGTAAATAGTCTGTCAAACTATGGTATGGTAATGCTTCAGTACTTTGAAATGAATGCTTAAAATATTTAGAAATTTGTTTCAGGATGATTAATGATGTAAAAAGCTGTATCTTACTAAAGTCCATAGAATTTCAATAATTCTTATGTTTTCTGCTGTGCTTCCGTGAGTTGACTGATTTCTACCCATAGTGCCTGAATCATGTAAAATGTTGATCAAATTTCCACATATGTATAGGTATGGACATAGCTGCAATACACTTATCACTTGGATCACATTGAAGTGATAACAGAAGAAGTTTTGGAACAAATCATTAAATTAAGTACTAATAAATTGCCCTTTAGATAGAACTATTTAACAGGAAACTTATTCACCAAGCCCCAGATTACTACAACTAGGGTCACCCACTGAAATTAGTAGAAGAAACGTTTAAAACTAACAAGAGAAAGAACTTTCTTACACTGTGGGTACATCTTTACATGCAGTTAGTGCTACTGAATATAGTCAAGCTCAATTTGAGCTGGAATAAACTAATCCTAATGTCACTATCTATATGTCCATTTATGTGTAGTAATTTACTGTGCTATCATATAATCCCTTCAGGTAAAGCTGGTATCTGGAAATGCAGTAAATTAGTCTACTGCACCCTAATTGTCATGTACATATGGACAGTGATGCTTTACTGTGCAGCAAATTAGTCTGCTGCACAGCAAACTGTTTCATGTAGACACACCCGGTGGTAATTAACTTGTGGAACTCATAACTAAAGGAGGTTGTAGGGGTCAATAGAATATCCAGGTTCAAAACAGGAACCAAAATTCATGAATAAAGGAAAAAAAAAAGGATTAGGATTATGACTTTTAACAAGGATTCTAAAATGTACTGGGTAGGTTATATGCTTATTCAGAAAGATTTCTAAAGGCATTTTGAGCAAAATTCTATTTCACCTAAATGCTCCCTCTGGACATGTAAGTGTCTTGCTTATAGGAATAGGAAGAGGTCTGCATCCTCAGAGGGTGATTCTAATCCTGTAAGGGGGACACATATGCACATAGAAGGGGTAATAGAATCACTCCTATGCAATAGTAGGGAACTCAAAGTTCATTGCAAGCTGCACTTTGGTCATCCAAATGAAATTCAATTGTCTCATTGTCTATAGAACTGCTTATAAAGCAAGGGGACTTTCATGATGAATGACCATTTTTTGTTTTTAGGCAGTTTTGGAGTAAAAGCCTAAAACACTATTCTTTATACTTTGAAAAATAAAACTAGTGAAAAACACGTCAATGCTTCTCATTTGGTAGAAAGTCCCCTCAAATATTCATGAAATTCCTGCTATTCCATTTTAATTTGCCTTAGAAAATTGCCTGCTTTGTTATTCATTTTTAGTTTGCATAATAGTTACTATAGTTCAGATTGGTTTCCAATTCTAGAGGGGTTTTGCGTATGATATAACTGCACTGTCTCTTTTCTATTGACTCATACATTCATAAAAAGATAACTTACATTTTGTAACTAGTACACTTTTGACAACATATCCGATTTCTTTGGAACCTGTTGTTTGGAGGTTCTTGGGTTTTTTAGCTGTTTGCTCATGGTAAATACTCAAAAATAAATTATATACAAAATATTAGTCGCATTTTTATTTTTAATTGTTTTCTTATTTTGTCCATCTATGTAATTAAATTAATGATCAAGGTTGAAACTAAATTTAATTTGTAGGAAGTACATTGCATACCCTGTTGTCAGATTACAATAAAAAGAGTGATACACCTACAGTAAAGGAAACAGACATCTATGAGTTTCTTGACAAGTCAAGAAATGTTGTTATATGTGGATTTACTTAAAGTAACTATTTTATTCAGAATATTTTTTCAAAGTCTATTATAACATGAAATATCCATTTGAATAGTTTTCATAAGAACTTTGTCAGGATATTTCTGTACATACCTCAAGAATCAAATGCATGTAAAGATATTTTTATTTTCATGCCATTTAACCAGTTTAAAAGAATTATGACAATGTATGTTAAACTTTTCAACAGCCATACATCTGAAAATGAAAGCAAAAGATAGTATTTACTGTATAGAAACAAAAATTAGGTAAAACTCTTCAGCAGAATAAACCTTGGTTCTAGAAATCTCTTATTTCTACTAAAATTAAGCTGGAAGGCATTAGAATTATTGCTTGATATTGAAAGCCCTGTCTTAAGAAGAAGGTGAAGTTTCAAACTGGCTGAAATGAGCAGTTATTAGATTTTTATTCAAGAAGGAAACTTTTGATGTTGCTGATTTTGCTTGCTATCAACCATTCTATAATTTTCCCTTTGTAGCATCTGGATTAATTTGGATTTGTCCAAGTACATTTACCCTTGACACTTGTTTTCAACTGAGTATGGTAGCAAGATTGCTTCCGTTTCACTGATACTATTTGCTGTGGTCCTGACATTCAGAAGTCCTGGGCATTTTCATTTACAACTGAAGTCAATGAATGATGCAGGGTCTCAGCACTTTAGAAATCACATCTTTCTCACTGACACCATGTCAGAGATGAATTAATTTTGCTGTTAATTAGTTCTGCTTTTCTGTCTCTGAGAGGTATTCGAGACAGTGCTGCTGACTAATTGCTTACCCACTCCAAAGACTTCATTATTCCAGCTTTCAGAGGGCAACTTACTGTTCACCTTCCTGGTTGACCTGCTTGTGAACTTGCTGTAAGGGGAATAGACAACTTGGTACTATCAAATCTCTTAGGCTGATGTGCAAGTCTTGATCTCATTTTCATCAGAACTGTACTGGTAATATTGTTTTCTTAATTTCTGGCCAAGAAAGGGACTTGAAATAGAGGGACAGAACTCAGTCTAAATTAAAGTGCTATGGGGATAGCTCTTTAGAGAATATTCAGAGTACCACTGGGTAGTGTCCAGTTTGACCACTCAGGATATGGTAATCTTTTGTTTCCAGTTTAAGGATTCTTTTGGATCCATGATAGTTCTGCAGGATGAAATATTTATTGTCATTCAGTCTTGGTACAAAACTGATAAGTCTGTTATGGTCTTGGTTGTAGCAATCCATGTTTATCCAACCCCCAAAGTGGATTCATGTAATGAGCTCTGTGTAAGGCTTCACTTGACAGTTGACCTAAGTATAGACAGTCAAAAAGCCTGAGGCTGAATCAGTTCAATGTTCTCAAGTTAGTCTAAGCTGCCTGGATTGAACCAATAAGCAAGTGAACAGACATCTACTTTTGATTCCAGAAATGCAGTTACATGCCTGCAGTGACCGAAGCCAGAAGCTGGGGGGCGGGAGGACTAGAGCATGCCTCCTTGCCCAGCTGGAGCAGACAGTTTGGGCCAAGGCTAGTCTGCCCACTCTGTGACAGAGGGTTTGTGGGTAAGGTGCAAAGTATCCTGGGATATTGGGGGACTGTAAGTTAACTTGAATTTGGAGGGGATCTGAGACAGAAGTTCAGTAAATGGATTTAAGCTAAATCAGTAATGTTTGATGCTACATGCATCCAGGTTTATCTTAAATCTGTTCTGGCAATTTTGAAAGTGGTTTATGTGCACTGAACTTCTGTATAGATTGGAACTTGTTTCTGATCACTTACACTGGTTTATGTGTAATTTCTGTTGATAGCCTTGGTGTAAAATACTCAACAACTTGGTATTTAGAGTATTACCTGTAGGAAGGATATCACACTAGTCTATGAATGATTTCATTGCCATCTAATTACCTGAAAGATAGGTTCCGTCTTTCCTGAAGACATCTGCAGTATTGAAGATCATCTGATGTTTTCAGTTATACTCTCTAAATGTTATTGTCCATTATTGTCTGTTATTGTTTTTGTTATTATACTGGCAGGGTATTTTCAGTGAACTCATTCCATTGAACTGCCTATGATTATGTCCCTCTTTTGTGCACAGCATGAAGTCAATTTCTTTGTGTAGGTTTTTGTCTGAGATGTTGTGATTTGTTGCAACCCTGTCTGGGAACCGATTAGGGGAGCAGAATATTTTGGACTGAATTAACTAGTTCATTAGACTAAGTTATTTTATCACATCAAATACTGGTCTATGTTTATTGACAAACTGTAGACAGTTATGGAATTGCTTCTTATTTGCAGTATACAACTGAAAGATAAAGTTTAACACTTCACTTATAAGTGCAAAAACATAGGATGGCTACATTTGAAAATAAATTAAAATGAATTTTTCAGGTCATTTCTTGTATATATTACCTTTGGTACACTAAAATATTATTCCATTTGCTGGTGTTCCTTTTGCTAGGCCTTACTTTATTTTTAAATCTGTTATCAATCAAAATGGATAGACATGATTTGTACTCAACTTTTGCATGTACAGGATAAGTGTATACTTTCTTTATCTACAAGGTCTGTCCCAATTTGTTCCCCATTGTTAAACATTGTAACAAACTGATTATCAATATATTGGTTAAGTCAAAGCTGTCCAACTGGCAGCCTGTGGGCCACATGCAGCTTGCAGGAGGTTAAACTGTGACTCCTAGGCTCCCTCTCAACTACCGCTCCCCACATTGCCCTGGTGCAGTGGTGAGGGAGTGTCTATGCATGCACAGTGCACTCGGGAGCAAGCACATGGTACAGCAGTGGGAGGGAAGTGGGTGTCTGCACAGTGCAGTGGCAGGGAAGTCCACATAGCATGTGGCTGGGGGTGGAGAGGATGTGGCTCATGTTGCAACCCACAGATATGTAGCTCATGTTGGTGAGGCCCATGGGACACATGGTCTTCAATCACTTAGGAACTGGACAGCCCTGGATTAAGTGTATAAAGTGCTTAAGTACATAACATCTTTCATTCTGCTACTTTCTAAATAAATTATTACCTGGTTAACTGCATATTAACTCTACTCTAACTTTGCTCCATGCTTCTGTCAAACAAGATATTGAGCTAACAGTAATTTGGTCCAATATAGTTTGGCAGTTCTTATGATTTTATGTTACCTGTCTACTTTGTAACCGATTGTACTCCTTTTAACTGCTTTGGAAATGATGAAGAAGCAGCAGCTGTCAAAGGGCCACTATTAGATGCCTTGAAAAGGAGGGTAGCTAGTCAGCTTTGGGCAGCTGCTACCATACAACTGACAGCTTTGTTTACATAACAAGCAGTATATGCATTTCTTAAAATGAATTGTATATTCTAAGTGAAGGAATAGTCTTTTTTCAGTCCTATGCACTGAAATGTGGTTCTCTGCATTTCTATAATAATAAGAGTTCACAAATTGTATCTTTCTTTTTGGAAGGGTTTGGATCAGGACTTTGAACTTCACATTCACAATATTTGAATCTGGAAATTTAAAGAGAAAGAAAGCTCAAACTGCACATTTGTTTTGATCCATTTTTAGTTTTAATTTATCAAACATTCATTTAAGTTGGCAAAAACATTAGTCAAATTATATGCTCTATCAGGCAAGTAAACAAATTCAGTGATAGGTTCTCATGCAGTATCTCAGATAGTTTAGTTTTGAATTGAAAAAAATACTGAGCTATATAAGGATAGTGAAATAAATTAATGTATTCTTCATCATAGCAGAAACAGAGGTAGTAGAATACGTGGAAGTCATCATCACAGACTGGGATTTCAGTCTTGTACATGTTATACAGACATATCCAAAATAGAATGACTCAACCCCCCCAAAATATAGAGCAAGAGACAAGAGGTGGGTACAAGCAAACAAATGAGCACAAGAAACAGAGACAATATTGGTGAACCTGATGAGTAGAAGTGTTTTTGACATAGCTGCTGCATCACCACCATCAAGAATTTTTTAGAAGGCACTGTGACAACAGTGGTCTTTTAAGTAGGTCTTTCTAAGAGAAAAATGAAGTTCTTGTTGTGGATATTCATGGGAAGTTCCACCCAAGTATAAGGAAAAGTGTAAGAGAATATATTACATTTCCAAGGGAACATGCTTACAAATGGGCATTAAAAACTAGCATCATAAGTCATCTGGGTTCACTTCTTGGTCATGAATGAGAGATCATAGGTAAAGTAACAATAGGCCATGAAAAGTGTTTGAGATGAAGACAAGTAGCTGTAATAGAGAGAAGATGGAAAAAGCATGCAAGGGAGGTAAAGAATTTTACAGCAGCATTCTGAATGTGTATAAGGATACCATGTTGTAGATGTAAAAAGTAGCAGTCTATCAGAAAAGGTCTAAGAGGAAATAGAGGGTAGGGTATTTGCTGGGCCACTTCAGTCCCTGAGTGACTGCCATGGAACAATACCCAACCATTGTTGGTGCAGTTGTTAAAATATGAAAACACACTCCCATTAAGACAAAACACCAATACTTTTCTTAGATAAGAGATGTGCTCAATATCCAAGACAATATACAGACAGCAACAACCTTAGAAGCATCAGTCCCAATTATTTAGTACCTAAGTAAAAACAGTAGCATGTTGAGTAGACCTCCATCTACTTTGGAACTCCAGGAAAGCCCAACTTGGGCTTGGATTACCTAAAGTGCATACTACCTTTGAAAGTCCCCTTGTTACACTCAAATATATTTTAACAACGAAGGAATTCAGGATAGGGAAACTGGAAAGGAAGATAAGTCAATGAGAAATGTGCGCTTTCAGTTCAAGTAGTTTACAGAAGGAAAAAAAATGACATACATGAACAAATGAAAGCTGAAGGCCTTCTGCTTCAGAACCTGGCCAGTGTAAGCATCCCAAGTATTCAGCAAGATTACTCTAGTGGGTTTGCTTCCCATTGCAATTTCAGGATCAGACCCAGGAGTCTATAAATGTAAATGTTATAAATGTCTCTGATACTCCAATATTCTTCTGCTAAGTTTTTTCTTTTGTAAATTTCTCCTTGATTTTACATAATCAGCATAATTGCATCTAATTATGTATTTAGTTTAAATGCAGGTAATCATAGGACTAGACTATGTAATTACAAAGTAATTACAATGTATAATCATGTTGTAAATATACATATTAATCTACATAAAACTACTGCACAGTATCTGTATCATGGGAATTTTTAAGCTCAATATTTTGGTGATTCCAAAATAACAGAAACGATTAGTCTAAGTGACAGAGTTAATATTTTGAAAAATAAAACATTTTTGAGTTCCAGAAGAAAGAATCATATTGTTCCTTTCTCCTATATTTCTTAGATAGTCTCTTAAAGCAAAACACACCTGAAAAATCTTCAGTACAGTATTTTTTTACCATCTTAATACTTTCAGTCTAAACTAGCTTTTTGGCAGGGAGAGGGGGTTCTTCTTGAAAAAAAACTGAAAAAAAGCAAGTTTACAGGAGAATGGAAGAACTTCAATAGCCTCCACTATAATGGAACTCAGTGGGAACATTTACATGTTAATAAATGCACTGTAGTTACTGCACATTATTTAGTACAGTAAAATCCCTCTTTTCCAGCATTCCACTAGCCAGCATACTCTGTTAAGTGGCACTGCCATCCACCATTCTCCACTGTCACTGCCGCGTGCAACCACCCTGTGCTGCTGCCACACTACCACCATCCACCAGCCCACACCACCGCCGCATGCAAACTGCGTGCAATGTCCTTGCTCTGCTCCTGCCATGTGCAAGTCCTTCCACACTCCCCTCTGATTCTGGTATTTTTAGATTCCTGTCGGTTTTACATTACTGGCACCCAGTATTCCCCACACATGCCAGATAACAAAGATTTTACTGTACTTGTATAATCAAGTACTAAATCAACGTGCAATAACTGGTGCTACTTTGTATTAGTGCCAGTGCATGCCTTTCAGCGACACTACTGCAGAATAGCCTAATATTACTGTGCAATAGTGTATTAGCACTGTTTTTGATGTGACATGCTACTATGCAGTAGTACTTGGCTACTGCACATTTAGTAGGCCTGTGCGAAGCAGCAAGTATTCGATTCAGATTCAGCTGATTTGGAGGGACAGTGTTTCGATTTGGTGATTCAAATCACTGTCCTGATTCAATTAGGCCAACTCAGATTTGGATATCTGGTGCCAATTTGGAGATTTGGCCATAGACTACAATGAGGAATCACTAAAATTCCTATAAGTTTGTAATTTTTTTGTAGATTTGGGTGAAAGCAACAGGGATGATAGAGCCTTCTGAGAGCATGAAGTCTGTCAAGTTTCAAGAAGATAGATGCAGGGGTTTCTGTAAAGTGCACCTCAAACTTTTCAGGTTGCTTTATATGTTGTTTCTATGTCCCTCCCCCAAAGCACTGTGACTGGAACGAAACTCAGAGAAACATCACAGTCACAGGCCAGCTACAGATGTCAATATGAGAGCAGTCTTTCTGCACTCTCAGCCTTTCCATATATAGACAAATAGATATTGCTGCAAGATAGCACTACAGGTTGCCCTTGATTTATGCAGGTTCTTTATATGAAAATTTGCTCCTATGCAATGAGCACATTAAGACCCATAATTTCTTATATGCACAGTAAATTTGCTCTTATGTGATCCGCATAGATGCCTTGACAAGCAGGTAAGCTTGTGTGGGAGGGGAAAGCGCCATGTCCCCACCCACCCCAACCCTGGCTGCAGCGGCCCTGGGAGCGTTTGTTGCCAGCTACATGCAGCTGCTGGGCTGCACTGTGCTCCCCCTGCCCTACCCCCGCACCCAAACTCTGGAGTGAGTGCTGTGCCCTGAGCTGCCCTGGGACCTGCTTGTCCATGCTTACCTCTGCTCCTAGGTCGCACCATGTCTTGGTGCAGGCAGCTGGTGTAGGCTGCTCCTGGGGCTGCTCCAGCATGGGTTGGAGTGAGTGTAGACAAGTGGAGCCCTGGGCAGCACAGGGCACAGCACTCACCCCACCCCTGGGAGCAGCTGCACCATGCCCCAGCCTCCCCCCAGGGCTCTGGCAGTCCCCACTCACCCCAGCCCATGCTGGAGCAGCCCCGGGAGCAGCTGACACCAGCTGCCTGCACCAAGGCACAGTGCAGCCGAGCTGCTACAGGCAACTGGAGTTGGCTGCTCCTGGGGCTGCTGAAGCTGGGACTGGGTTGAGTGCCACTCTGTTCCCCCTGCCTTGTGCAGCCCCAGGAGTGGCACCCCTCTCCCTACCCCTTCCCTAGACCCAGCCTCCCTCCCTCCCTGCCATGGAAACCTATCCCTATTTATTACACTATACAGTGGGTTTGCTTTATGCAAATTCGATTTATGTGCTGTTCTTCGGGAACTCATGTACCGCACAAATTGAGGGAAGCCTATAATAAGAACTGTGTGTGTGTGTGTGTGTGTGTGTATGTATATCATCTGCCTCAATAGATCCTTTTTATTACATAAAGAAAAATCATTTTGAGGGGCTAAAGTCTTGATTTTGTAATAGAAGTGGGATGCAGAATTCAGGGAGTGATCTCTGTTTCAGTGTGTGGAAGATTTACACACATAACCCTGGGAAAGTTGAAGATGTATGTTAAAAATGTCTGCAGAATTTAGGATATTAACTCCAACAGGAGAGTAAAGGGTCGGGAAATAACAGTAATTAATTATATTTGGAACTGCAGCTGTATTTAACATCTCAGGATTTCAAAACTTTTTACCAGCATTAATCATGGTTTCCAAAACTATAAAAAAGGGATAAAGAAGCCCAGAGACCTTTATAAAGAAATGGATTTCTGTGTAAAAACTTCAACAAATTAGAAAAACAGTCTGTAGTTAACTGGCTCACAAGCGTGTCATTCTCCTGACTTGTTGCACAAAAGGAATAAGAGGCACTCAGAAGATGAAGTAATTGCAGATAGCATCATCCTCCTGTTCCTTATAGCCATAAATATATGGCAAAATTACTGTTTTCAGGATCAGGGCCCTTAATCTCACCTCCCTATTTCACACAAGTATACCTCTGAAAGAAGCAGCATAGCCACATTTGTGTAGTGCAGTAAGTAGGCTGATCAGAACAATTGGCACTATTATTCAGCGATAGTAATTAGATTATTGAAAGCACCTTGTGGACATAGTTATATAGAGCTTCTGGTTTAGGAGGCAGTCTGAATGGTGCAGCGTGGCATGACTGAAGGTGCTTATGTGCAGGTTATGGCAAATTTTTAGCTATGGCCCATATCACATAATATGTTTTTATATGCAACTCGTGTTATGGTTATAATGGTTTGGGGACAATATATGCCTTGAGAAGATTCAGTGATAGTATTAGATGTGATGTGTGTTTGCATGTTTTAAGGTATGACGTTCATGTAAATTGAAATATATCCCCCACAAACCCATGGAAATTTCACTGGAAGTTTATGTTGCTGACTCTGACTGTGTATCCCAGCTTTGTCTTTTTCCTTTTTGAGAAGGAATTAATTCAAATTCATTTAAAAAGTTAAAACAGGACTATACAAACAGAATGTGGTGAGGTCCACATGTGGACTCAGCATGTGGCCCGGGGCTGCACATTGCATGGGCCACTTGGTTGGGGGCAGGTTTTATCCTGAGATTGTTCCTTCCCACCACCGTGCAGGCAATGCCAGTGACATGCAGCTCCCTGCCTCCCACCACCCCTGTTAGAGCTGTATCAATGGTGCCCCCCTCACCACAACCCAAGCCCTTCCCAGCTGCCCAAAGCCCACATGCTACATGTTAAGCATTCATGGACCACCCTGAAACATTAAGAAAAAAGCTAAACAGTGTTTTGCAGCCTAAGATGATGTATGGGTGGCAAGGTGACCATTTAAGCAACAGAGTAGAAGTGTGTGTGTGTGTGCACTGACCCAAAACTTTTTTATTTTTTTGGTTTGGCCCTCAAACAGGAAAATGTATTATCTGCACAGCTCTGTTGCTGCCTAACTTGGGATCTTTGAAGATTCTGCCTAATGTTCCAGAGAAGTTCTGATACTTAAACTGTAGGATAAATTCTCACCTAGTGTAATATGAGTACAATAACACTGATACACACTCTTGGAGACACGCTCTCAGAGAAGCAGGGGCCTTCCTTCCTGGTTAACATACTACTAAGGAAAAATTAGTACTACTACTAACTTTCTACTCAACACTGGTGAGACCACAGCTGGAGTACTGCATTCTGTTCTGGGCACCACACTTTAGCAAGGATGTGGAAAAGCTTGAGAGAATCCAAAGAAGAGCCACCTGTAGGATCAGAATCTTACATGGCAAGCCAGATGAGAAAAGGCTGAGGGATCTGGGACTCTTCAGCCTGAGGAAGAGAAGGCTGAGAGGGGACCTGGTAACAGCTATCTGTTACAGCAGGGGAGTACATCAAGGGCTTGGTGAGCAACTGTTCACCAGGGCACCCAAGAGTCCCAAGAGTAAACCAAAAGTAATGGCCACAAATTCCTGGAAGATCGATTCAGGCTTAACATTAGAAAAAATTTCTTCATAGCCAGGGTGTCCAGACTATGAAATAAGCTCCCTCCAGAGGTGGTACAATTGCCTACCCTGGAAATCTTCAAGAGGAGACTAGACAATCACCTTGCTGGGGACACCTGACCCCCAGTTATCTTTCCCACTTGATTCAGGGCCCTGGACTCGATGATCTTCTGAGGTCCCTTCCAGCCTTACAATCTATGAATCTATGAAGGGAGAGTGGCTACTTTGTATACATATGCACTGTGTTTTGTACATCCAAGTATTCTTCTTAAGGAAGAAGTATTTCTTTCAGTAGTAATACAATGACAGTTCAAGAAAATAGGCAGGAGGAGATATTGAAAGCAAATCCTTTAGGTGAAAAAAGCCTTAAAGAAACCATTTTAAGTAATTTGTTCAAGCTGTCAAACAAAGAGTATAAAAGAAACCAATCATCTGTACTAATTATTTTCTGCTGCTTGAGGAATACATTATTTGCAAAGTCCGCAAAATTAAAATTGTTAAAAGATACTTCCAGTAACATGGGAAATTGTTTCTGCTATCAGAAGTTAAAAAATGAAGGGTCTATTTTTTGATCAGCAAACATCTCTTTTGTTCAATTTAAGCTGAAATTATTTTAAAATTTAAAGCTATCTCATTTAACTGAAAAGACAACTAAGGTGTTTTAACCTATTTCATTAATGGCAAAGCCTATTTCAGTATTATGAAAACTTGGTTTTCCTTTAGTATGACAAAGCCCATTGAGTATTAGACCTGATAACTTAAAGCAGTTATCATTTAGATCTTACATCTTAAAGCTTTGAGTAAAATAGAAATCATAGAAAATGAGAGGTGGAAGGGACCTCAGGAGGCCATCCAATCCAACCCCCTGCTCAAAACATGACCATCCCTATTAATAACAATCCTGTCCAAAGAAATTTAAAAATTCCTAAAGATGGAGATTCCACCACCTCTCTGGCTTGTCTGTTCTATTGCTTTACTACCCTCCTAGTGTGAGAGTTTTTATTCTAATTTCTAACCTAAACTTCCCTTGCTACATCTTGAGATCATTGCTCCTTGTTCTGTCATCTGCTACCACTGACAACAGTATTCTAGCGCCATCTGCTTTGTAACAACCCTTTTCAGATAGTTGAAGGCTGTTATTAAATCCCCCGTCCAAATTTTCTCTTTTCCAGCCTAAATAAGCCCAGTTTCCTCAGCCTTTCCTTATAAGTCATGTTTCCCAACCCCTAAACATTTGCATCACTCTCTGGTAGACATTCACAACTTGTCCATATCCTTTCTTGGGTATCCTTTGCTCTCCATCCCCCAGTGTACCTAGTTTAAAGCCCTCCTCACTAGGTTAGCAAGCTGGTCTGCAAAGATGCTCTTCCTTCTCAGGTGGGTGGGCACCCATTTCTTCCTAGCAATCCTTCTTGGAACATTATGCCATGGTCAAAAAAGCCAAAACCCTGATGGCAACCCTATACAGCCATGCATTTACCTGCATAATGCACACAGCCCTAACAGACAGTCTTGGCTTGCTTACCATGCAGGAGCACAAACTGATGCCTGGCACCTCTTCCTCGTTTTTCCAAGAAACTGATTGCAAACTGCCTTGTTTGCTGTCCCCATTTTCTTGCTGAAATAATTCAGTCTTTCTATACTGGGGGAAAATCAGATCAATATCCACATTACTGAGTTAATTGAAGTCCTCTGGGACTTAAACAAGATGCATTTGATGTTGTTTATAAATGTGGTATTGGGTCCCATTGTGTCACTGATCAAACTCAATGCAACTGGTCAAACTAGAATATCTTGAATCAAGGTTTCAGCAATATCCATGTGGTAGATTAGATTAATTAGCCTCAAATGTCAGCATGGTTCAGTACATCATTTTTATTTTATTCTTTTAGTACCATGTAAGAAATATGGTCAACAACTGCTTACCCCAGTGCACATTCTTAGCTTTGCTTTACTTTCACTAAATTACTTTAGATGCCAGTGGGAACTGAAGTAACCCCATGCTACAAGCTTCTCAAAATCTAACCCCAGAAACCTCAAATCAGATATGAGCAGCACTACCCAAGTACTGAAAGAACTCAGAAACTGTGATGCAACGATCACATCAGAGCTGCTTGTAACATACGTAACCATGCTAAAACACAATAATGAGCGGGCTCTGTTTTTTCTGAAGATGTCTAGTCTGTCTTTTTTTTAACAAGGAAAACTTTTGAGTTGAGGATCTTATACAAATCCCACTGAAGTTAATGTGCTATCTCCAAGTGATTTCTGTGGGCTCTGGAGCAGCGCATATCCATTTTTTCCTTGTTATGAAATAACCTTCATGTTATCGTCACCAATTTAGGTAAAGACAGCATTAGAAGAAATGGAATACGGGAAAGAATAAATGATTTTTGTGCAGGCTTCTTTGGGAACTGTCAAAAGCAGGATGCTCAGGAGATTTTATTTTTCTGGTGATGCTAATGTGGACTATTCCTGTGCCAATAGGAATAGTATTTTCCACAGAAGCTTCAGTAAAGTTGCTGCAAGGAAAAAAAAAACAAATGTCCTCATGATTAAAGTTCAGATATATTTTTTTCGTAAAGTTGTTAAAAAGACAAAATAATGAAATATTGTGATGAAGTAAATATCTCATCCTTAGAAAATTAAATAATAAGATAAGAGTTCAAAGCAATAACTGGGGATCTTGGTTTTCCTTGATTTAAAAAAAAAAATCCCCAATTTTTGGGTTAAAAATGTTACCCCAAACCCACATTTTTCCATGATTAAAATGAAACACGACTAATATATCTATAAGATCCACCACTATATCTATATATTAGTGGTGATTCATTTCAGTCATGGAAAAATATGGATTTGGGTTTTTTAACCCAAAAATTGGGGATTTTTTTTTAAATCAGAGAAAACCCAGATCCCTGATAATGACCAAGATTACTTTGTCTATTTATTTGTTTTTTAAAGAAAAACAAACAGTATAAATTTAGGGCCACATTTAAATTAGTAAAGTAGGCACCTAACAGAGGTTCAGCAGAATTTAAGGCTGCTGAAATACATGAAAAAAACAGCACAGCAGTACTTCAAGCTTGGCATGTCCCTATACTGAGCATAGTACATGCCCAGAGGAGGCATCACATTAATTCAGCCTGGTTCCCCAGCATCTGTATAGTTCGGGTTCTTCAGTGGAGCTTTTTCGTGCTTTTATCCAATAGCTATTAGATGAAAGTGCCACAAAAACCCTCCTGAAAAGTTCAAGCTCTACAGATGTTGAGCAAGCAGAGTCAAACTTACATGCTTCCTCTTCTGGTAGAGCTTTTTTGTTTTCATGTCCATCAGTAGCCTAAGTGCCTATGTTGCAAAAGGTGATCCTTAAAGATTCCTTTCTAGTACAAAGCTCATTAAGCATCTAAATTTATTCAACACCCGTATTTTGGGCAGAGGGCTTCTGCACATATGAAAGCATGCTGGCCCTAAGCTCCTGGACTTTGTTATAATCCAGATACAGGGTAAACTGAAACAAAATCTTTCCAGATCCCAGGAGAGGCTTGGCTCTAGCAGTTCTGTTCAGAGCATGCCTAATGTATACTGACAACCTTGAAGTCAGTACAGAGCCAGAGTCATTTTTACTTGAACGCATGGTAGTGATGATGACACTGGGTTCCTTTCTTATGATACAGTATGTATGCAGGAAGTGGGAAAGCTGGATTCCAAGTTCTCTTCAGCCTAAGGAGATTCAAACTCACATCTTCCAACTTTTCAGGAGAGAGTTTTAAGCACCAGGCTGAAAAACAGTTTGAAGTTTTCCCCCTGTTCAGCATATACTTTTTGTTGATCATCTTTTGAAGGTACTAAACATTCCCTGTACCTGCGCAGGGCAAGAGTGATCAACCTATGGGTCACATGCCACAAGTGGCCTGGGCAACTTCTGTGTGGGGTATATGAAGCAGATCAGGGAGGAAGAAGGGAGAACAGTGGCAGTTAAGGCATGGAGCAGAAAGCAGAACAGCAGATCAGACAGAAGAAGGAGACTAGAGTGGCACTCAGGGAGGGCATGGGGCTTAAGTTGTGGCTCCCTCCAAAAAACATGTCCCCCCCAGTGGTATAGGGTGTCTACTTGCCAAATCCTGTTGTGTTAAATCATCCTCCTGGGCCCAGGCACCGTATCTAACCATAAATTAGAGGTGTTTAAGAGGCCAAGCTATACTTTGTCCTTAAAGAAGGACTCCTGTAAGTCCTTCTTTAAGTACTTAAATAAACTTCTTAATTTTGATAATACCCATCTCTGACTGAAGGCTTTGAGCAACCCCATTTATACCTCTGCTAGTCTCAGTCTCACAACCAGCCTCTTACACTTCTGAATATTGCATAAAATAATTAATTATGCACTCTTATTTTTTTTTGCTAAGAAAAGAATTAAAGAGAATACCATGGGCATTTAGTAAATAATAAAATCTTGGATCTAATCAGTTTACCAATCTAAGAGGCTAACCAGAGCTCAGAATGACTTTGATGTCACTAGTGGTTTCAAAAGGATTTGGGATTTTTATGGCAATTGTAGCAGGGTCAAACCACAAGAGAGTGGCTGTCATGCCCCTGGTGGTTGTGTGGCTTCTGCCAAGGTTGTTCTCTAATGTTGCTCTCTCATAATTACTTTCTTGCCATGCCTTATTATTGAGGTTAAGTAAAGCTACCTACGGACCTTAGAGAGAGCCTAAATACAATCAATTCCTCAGTGGGGCTCTCTCAGACCCCACTAGTCTCATTCCAGCCTATATGCTAAAATAGGCCCAATTAGCCTGTCAGTGCCCCTGCACGGCACTTATAGCCTTACAGGCAAATTATGTAGCTACATTCTTCCCCTATACCACACCTCAAACCTCACAAGTGTTATCAGCAGGAATCCTGGTTTTCTCTGATCAAAAGTTGGAGATTATTTTATTTGGATTAAATCAAGTAATCTAAAATCCACATTTTTGTGTAATTAAAGTGAAACACCACTAATATATAGATATATGTATAGTGGTGTTACATTTTAATCATGGAAAATGTGGATTTTGGGGTACTTTCTTAATTTGAAAATGGGGTGGCAGGTTTAATCAAAAAACCAGGATCCCTGGTTCTTACTTCAGATGTTAGCTTCTCTAGGACCCTCTCAGGACTCTCAGACCCTCTGGATCTCTCCAGTCTCTTTCTCCAAGTCCTCAGACTCCTAAACTCTTCATACTGTCCCTCTTTGAGACTGCAGGCCCTCTAATCCCCCACTCTGACTCTCCCTGGCTGGCAGGTCCTCCAATAGGTTTCCTGGTTCAGTCCCTGGGAGGCCTCTGTACTCTGCCCCAAACTTTGCTGGGCTGGTGGGCTCTGTTCCCTTGTTCAGCCCCTCCTCTGGACTCGGGAAACTCTGTGCCCACTCAACCCCCTTATATCTAGGCTGGTGGGCTCTATTCCCTTGCCCTTTATGCCCTACTCAGCCCCTTCTCTGGGCTGCAAACTCTTTGTATCCCCATTCAGCTCCTTCTTTGGGCTGATGGGCTTCATTCCCATGCTCAGCCTCTTTTCTGGGCTGGGGAATTCTCTGTAGGCCTTGAGGCTGTCTCCAGCCAGGTTCAAGGCTTGTTACTCAAATAGTAATACCAACATAAAACAAAGGCCTCTTGCCTGCAGAAACCCTTTCTTTTCTGCCTTCAGTAATATTCTCTGGCTCCCAGGCTTGCAGAATCATTCTGCTTCACCTTCCTTGTTGTGCCCTTTAGGAGTCCTCCTGCCCTGCTGCACAGAACTCTTCTCTTTAGGCTCTCAGGGCTAGACTACCTGAATAGTTCAGGCCACTGGGCTTATGTAGCCCCAGCCTGGCCCTTTTTCGGTCAGGTGACCTTCCAATCAGCCCCCACACTTGGAAGCTGCCTCTCAGTCAGCTTCTCCCTGTAAAGTGGCAAGCACACAACAGTAACCTGCTACAGCAGTATCAGATTAGCAAATCAAGCTGTGGTGTGGTCCATTACATTTCTGCTATGCCTAAACATGTACCACCAGGGTTATTGAGTGCTCTATACAAAGATGAGTCAGAGCTAGTGTGCATGTTTTATCTGGCTTCTCTGTGACCTTCCCTTACAAGTGAAGTGCAATTTAAAAACAACTGACAACAACAAAAACAAACCTTTGTGACTTTACGTATTCCCTCTAAAAAGTAGAGATCAGAACAAAGACTTGCAACTGAACTTCAAGGGCCCAGTTACCATAGAAATGCTGGAAGGATGAGAGAAGCATATTAGACAAGTATTATCCATTCACAGATCAAACAACTAAATGGGAAACTATCTTTTGGTTGTCAGGAGGGCACTGATTCTGCAATACTGCAGCATTGCTTTCAAAATGCTGCTTTCTCCATATTTTTTTCTGCTGTTATCCCTTATCTGAAAATAAAACGTGTTGTGTCTTTTTCCCTACCACCTAGGGAAGCTTATTTCTGGTCCTTATTTTATATATATATATATATATATATATGCTTACTCCATGCCCAGCATAATAAAACTTACAAATATCTTGGACTTGCTAAATTCTTTAAAAAACTGGTGCAATGAGTTAGCACAACTATAATGGCTAAGTACAGATAGCCAAAATGCCCGTGGCTGAACTGATTCAGTCTTTGCAGGTTAGTTTAAGCTGAAGAGATTAAATGGACCAACATATGAACAGGCTATGTGTTCACTGCTGCTTCCTGCTGCCCCCAAGATCTCTGGGATTTGCAGTCCAGAATCACAGTAGCAGGACTCTTCAGGGTTGCTCATCACCAGGAATCCTGGTTATCTCTGATAATAGAAAATTCCCAATTTCCATATTAGAAAAAGTAACTCCAAATCTACATATTTTCATGATTAAAATGAAATATCACTCTCTCTCTCTATATATATATGTATGTATATGTATGTGTGTGTGTGTATATATATCTATATAGTGGTGTTTCATTTTAATTTTATCATGGAGTGACTAAAATGATTAAAATTTTAATCACAAAGCAATTAAAATGAAACATCAATATATATATATAT
>JAGPOW010003316.1:108969886-108991315 GCA_030014935.1 Caiman crocodilus | reverse complement strand
ATTGGCGGCTCATGTTCATCTTGGCATCAACAATGATGCCAAGATCCCGTTCCTCCACTGTGCTAGCAAGAGGGGAGCTTCCCAGCCAGTATGTGTGCTCGGGGGTTGCCTCTCCCCAGATGCATCACCCTGCACTTGCCCACGTTAAATCCCATCCTGTTTCTGTCCACCCACTCCTGCAGTCGCTGAGAGGCTGGGGTAGGTGGAGCATCCCACAGGAGCACAGGGGGCTCCTCAGCGCACTTGGCAGCAACAAGCACTTCTGGTCCACTTTCAGGTCCATGAGGGAACATGCTGGGGTGGGGGCACTGTGCCTCCCTGGTTTGGTGACTAGTGCCTCCTGGGTTTGGGGGGGCACCTGGGGGTCACCCCACAGCCAGTCGCCTAGCTGGTAGATCTGGAAGTTGACCAGAAGTACTTTATATACTTCTCTCTATATACATATACACACACACAAAGAGAGAGAGAGAGAGAGAGAGCTGTAAATAATTTAGAGCAGGTGCTTTTGAATGAAGGTTATAAACTGTAAGGATGATATTTGAAGCTGTTGCTCTTTTATCTTTCAAGGACTAACACAAAAATTGTAAAGTAATTTTTAGCATAAAAAAATTCTGAATATCTAAGAGAGATGCTAAAGACACACATACAAAAAAAATCAATAGAACAAAACCATATTAGACAATTTGGTAAAATTAAGCTTAGGGAAGTTTTAAAAATGGATAGATGAAATTATGTCTAGTCAGATACTAAATTTAATTATTTGGATTACATTCTGGACTTGCTTATCTACCTGATGTCTCTTTTTGAGATATTAGGGGAAACAAAGGAAACATGCAATCAGAAACAGCTTTATCTGTGTATGTTTGTGAGAGTGAAAATATAAATGGAAAATTTATATATAGAAGATGTATAATAGAACCATAGCAAAGAAGGGCTGGAAGGGATCTCTAGGGGTCATCTAGTCCAACCTCCTGCTTAAAGCAGGACCATCCCCAACTAGATCATTCCAGTCAAGGCTTTGTTTAGCTTGGTCTTAAAAAACCTTCAAGGATGGAGAGTCCACAAACTCTCTGAGTAACCTGTTTCAGTATTTTACTGCTCTCCTAGTGAGAAAATTCTTCCTAATATCTAACCTAAATTTCCCTTGCTACAACTTGAGACCATTGTTTTTTATTCTGTCATCTCTCTCCACTGAAAACAGTCTAGTTCCATCTTCTTTTGAACAACCCATCAGGTAGTTGAATGCTGCTATTAAATCCCTTCTCAGTCTACTCTTCTGTAGACTAAACAAACCTAGTTCCCTCAGCCTCTCCTCATAAGTCATGTGTCCCTGCCCCTTCACCATTTTAGTTACACTCTGCTGGACTCTCTCCAATTTGTCCACAATCTTTCTCTGGACGGGAACTCAAAACTGAACACAATACTCCAGATGTGGTCTCATCAGTGCTGAACAGAGGGAATAATCACTTTCTTTGACCTGCTGGCAACACGCCTACCAATTCAGCCCAGTATGCCATTAGCCTTCTTGGCAACAAGGATGCACTGCTGGCTCATATACAGCTTCTTTTCCACTGTAACCCCAAGGTCCTTTTCTGCAGAGTTGCTTCCCAGACAGTCGCTCCCTCCCCCCCACACCCCAGTCTGTACTGGTGTATACAGTTGCTCTGTCCTAAGTGCAGAGATTCACACTTGCCCTTGTTGAACCTCATGAGATTTCTTTTGACCCAAAAGAAATGCCTAGCTCACTCTGAATCCTACCCCCGCCCCACAACATATCTACTACTTGTTCCAGCTTGGTGTCATCTAGAAACTTGCTGAGGGTGCAATCCATTCCACTTTCCAGTTAATTGATGAAGATATTGAACAAAACCACTTGGTACCAATTGCAAACCAGATATTGAGCCATTGATTACTACCCTCTGAACCCAATGTTCCAGCCAGTTTTCTATCCACCTTACAGTATATTCATCTAACCCATATTTCCTAACTTGCCTGTGAGAATGTTATGGGAGACCATATCAAAGGCCTTGCTGAAATCAAGGTATACCACATCCACTGGTCTCCCTGCATTCACAGAGACAGTTGTCTCATCATAGAAGGCAATCAGGTTGATCAGGCATGACTTGGCCTTGGTGAATCCATGCTGACTATTCCTAATAACTAGGGATCCTGGTTTTCTCTGATTAAAAAAAAAATTAAAAATGTAATCCAAAATCCACATTTTGATGTGATTAAAATAAAACACCACTAATAAATAGATATATGTATAATGGTGTTTTACTTTAATTGCAGAAAAATTCATCCATTCAGGGTGAATGGATTGCACCCTGGATGAATGGATGAATGGTTATAATCAGGGATCCTGGTTTTCTTTGTTAAAAAAAAAAAATCCCCAAAGTAACCCAACATTGGCATTTTTCAGTGATTAAAATAAAACACCACTAATATATAGATAGACAGATAGATAGATAGATAGATAGATAGATAGATAGATAGTGCTGTTTCTTTTTAATCATGGAAAAATGTGGATATTGGGTTCCTTTTTCTAAGCTGAAAATTGGGGATTTTTTTTTTATCAGGAGAAAACCAGGGTCCCTGGTTTTAATGTACCACACTGTCTTTGTCTAGACTAAGAAATATCCTGTCTTCATTATTTTTTTTTCAGTTTAATCCATAAGAATAGGATTAGAGAAAAACATTTTCACCCTCCGGTTCTAGAAGTGTATTTCAAGATACTTCCTGAAAAACTGCATCTGTATCATTCACAGCTGTTGCACTGCTTCATAATATGCAGACTTATTCTCTGTGCAATCCAGAAACCAATTGGCACATTTCCTAAAATATCTTCTTTTTGGCAGTTTAGTTGTTGCTTTTTCTCTTTCTTTATGTTACATTATTGCTTTAGTTCATCTTTGAAGTGTTTCAGTGGGCTGTATTTTAAAAATGAAAAACATATTTAAATTACTGAAAATGATTATAGTTAAATATACCTGATTTCAGTAGTATGCATTGAAACTGAATATAAAGCAAGTTAAAAAAATAATTTATTTTAGGTTGTATAAAAATCTAATTTGCTTTAACTGTGATATCGAGAAAATCAGTTTTAGAGTTATAAAAGTCCAATTAATTTTTTTCCCAAAAATTTCTTGCCAAATTATCAAGGGATTGATATAATATTTCACATAAATACCCAAATTTTAGATTTTAACAAGTTCTATTTTTTTGTCAGGGGAGGGAATTTTTTTCATTAACTGTTCTGTAAAATTTTAACACTTTTCACATTTTGTCTCCATGATTTGTTCACCTGTTCAATAATTAGCTATCACCATTAGGTGTAAAAAAATATACTAACACCAATCATCTAATAATTACTGTGAATCAAAGATTTTAAAATAAAATTCCAGATGGTAATGTAATAATAGAGCTATATGACTTTTTTTTGCAAAATCTGAATTCATTTGCATATATTTTTGCAACAGAATCAATAACTTTTTAAGTGCAGTTGCTGTTTAAGCCATCTAAACCTGAAAACTTAAAATTAGGGAATGCCTTCAAAAACTTAGTGGATTTCTCAGGAACTCAGACAGAATCATTCTTAGGTACCTAGTATTTGGAATAAGATCTGACTTTTGAGCTGACTCTAATAGTTTTTACTTTAACTGTAAGCTATAATGTTACACATGTTATGAAGTTGCTATCAGAATTTTCAAGTTAAATTTATATAATTCCTACAAGACTAATATTAAAATAATTACTTCTTACATTAGGAATGTTCTTGAATCTTTTTTTTCTCTCTCTTCCCCTTCATAAAGTTTAATAGTTTTTTTTGTTTTTTTTCACATCCTCCCTAACTTGGGTGCTCTGTCTAATAGCTCTGTGAACATGGACACACCCTTCACCTACATGTGCCAGGTCATGTTGTGGCTTTGGAAGTATGCAATGCTCTACGTTGTGCAGTGTAAGACAAGAATAAAATGGTAACTGAGTAATGCACTGGGATTTTGAACGTATTCAAACTTGAGGGAAGTGAGAAAAGGAAATTCAAATGCCAAACCCATATAGATCAAACCTGAATATGATGTATGATTGATTCCCTATGAAACAAAACTAGTGAGTTTGTTCATCTCTGTGTAGTAGTCTTTTAAGAAGTACAGAAATGTTCATGCAAGGTTATGTCAGGATTTAATAAGGTAAAATGTAATCATTCAAAGACAACCTGATTGCTTGGTATTTTACAGGGAAATACATCTTTGAAAGGTCTTTGAACAATTGCGCTTTCACCTGTATGGAGTTCACTCACTATATTATCTGTAGCTTTCATCTAAAGAAACCTGTTCTGATGATACAATCCCTTGTAATGGAAATTCAGTAACACTGACTTTTTGGGAACTTGATTTGCTAATAAAATAACTGACAAGGTTTTAGTTTGATCATTTTATTCTTTGCATGTACCCTGTCAAACAAGTCTTAGATACTATCTTGACTCTAAATGATGCATCAAATTAGCATGAAATCACTGCTCCTCATTCTCTTCTCAAAGTCTGTATCAGTTGCAGATCCTAGTTGGCATGAAGTGTCTGTCTTTAAAAAGGCAGGAAGCATGAAACACAGAATGCTCTAGACACGCTATAAAATTCAGTACCTGAAGCACTTTGGCTGAAGCTTCCAATCTTTCCACAAGGTATCCATCTTCTCTCCATAGATCTAGTGAACTACCAATGAAAATCGAACTGCTAGCATAAGTTCTCACCAATTTTCATGAGAACTTCCACATATGGCTGTTGTTAGTTTTGTGATTACTTGAGATTTCCTTTTTCCTTTTTGGGAAGATATGTTATGTTAATAGGAATTATAAGATTTATAATATGTGTAGGATTTTAGAGCGCCTGATCCTGTCATGTGCTGAACATTGATTCCCAGTAAGTTCTCAGTACCTCTGATGGCACTCATTACCAGGCTTATTTAGGCTGCTAAAGAGTGATATAAATACAGATATAGATGCTATACTTACTTCTCAACGAAGCAAATTCACCAGCATGTTGCTCTGTGTTGCTATGCTAGATTGCTTCCAGTAGCCGACAGAGCTGAGAATGGAGGTAGCAAGGTACAAGAAACAGAAACACATACTTGTAAATTTTTAGGTAAGGATTTGGGTTCTATGAGGCTTTTTGAATCTTCTAATCTAACCTTCCTGCTTTTGAACATTCTGGTCTCACATTTATAGTGTTAAATTTTTCCTACAGTAACATAAAATTCTGGCAGCCAGCATGGAATACCAGTGAGAAGTGCCCAGAGTGAGGTCTTCCTTGGATTAAACTCCTTGAATTTTAGCAGGTAGAAATTGTGTGGGACAACGCTGGCCTTATTTCAAGACTATGCATAAATGGTCATGGACTTTAGTAAGACGTTTATAGGCTGTAATAAGGAATCATTAAATCAAGTTATATGTAACTTCTAATAATGTTTTTTCTTTCTAATATGTAAAACATCCTATTTAATTATGTACCAAAATATTTCATTTGCAAATATAGAATGTGATTTCATTTTATGTTGTAAGTGGCGCAAAATAGTAAAACTTGAGCTTTCAGTGATCATATGACATAGCATATAGCTATGAACATATTGGACACTTTAAGACTAAATCTCATTTTACCCATCATTTGCCTGAGCGACAGTTACATAATTGAATAACAAATTTTTGATACATATGGAATCCAAGCTGTACATGTCCTGTGCTTCCTTTCTGAACATGCTCTGTAGTCTGCACAGGTATCTGGTGTGAAACAGAATCACCTAGCATGTGCATAATTCCATCTAAATGTACAAGTAGTGTATGTTTTTACAAAAGGAGGAATGATAGTTTTTCCAACCTTGTTGTCTAGTAGCTAGGGTACCTATCCAAGGAATGGAAGACCTAGATTCTAGGCTCCTGATACCCATATTTGAACATATATCACCCATTTTCCTAGGCTACATGCTAGGCATCAGTCCAAGCACTCTGTAACCCTTCCCTTGAAGCTGGTCCACTGGGCAGCAAGGACAAGAAGATGTATGGGATCATAAGGAGGACAGCAAGCTAGAGGAAAGGTCTCTCCCCCACCCACCCCTGGGCAAGTGCTTTAGGTTATGGGTCAGCAATCTACAGTCCATGGCTTGGATAAAGCCCATAGAGCTTGGGGACTTTGGTGGTATTTAAGCAGTTGGAAGGCTTTGATGGTGTTCTGGTGACAGGGGAACCACACTATGGAAAAGCCCATGCCATAGCTTAGTGAAAGTGAGAAGCAGCAGTAGAAGTGTCAGCTCCTGAGTCAGAAGCACTGGCCTACCTCTGACCCAAGCTGGGTTGTTTTGGCCGTTAGCTTGAAAACATTACCTGCTGCTGTTCTGGCCATTAGGCATTTTAGCTCAAGGATGGGAATACCCTTATCTTCCTCTGTTTTGCTTCCAAAAGTGATATGCCTGTCAGTACAGACAGAAAGAGAATCAAAACTGGGCTGAGTGCCAAACATTGCTATTATACAGCTATGTAATTACCATCGTTGGCATGTGAAGGGCAAAGCCCTTTCTGTAGATGAAAAACTAAGGGAAGGAAAATCAAGATAAATTCTGATATCTAGTACTCTGTTCTCACTTGGGTCTTTATTCTATAAAACCTTATGCCTGAGTAACTTTATGTGTACAAGTCCCATTGAGTTTAATGGATTACCGACTTGCACAAGTGATTTCAGGAATGAGTTGCTTTTGAACTTGCTAGATAGTTTTGCAAATATTAGAGTACAACCTTAAATTTGGGTGAGTGCAATGAATCATGTAAGGTGATTGTAAAGTATTATATGGCATCAAGGATTACTTCCTGAGTTTATGCTTTTAGAGTTTAAAAAGGGAATAGAATTCTGTAATGAGAATATGCAATATTGGCTTCAGATGTCAGTTGGACTCCATTGAAAGACACTTTTTTTAGTTTAATATATTTTAACATATATTTATGACTATGTTGTAATTTACTTCAGTAAAGCAGAGCAATATAACCCTGCTATACAATGTTTTCACATTGTCTGTTTTCATATGGATGTTCTATCCATGTGAAAGAAGAGTCAGACTATTTCCAAAGAAATGTTAAAACAGTACAGTAGTCATCTGGTTCTCATTTTAAGTTGTCTCTCCTTTAAGTGTCAGCCAAAATTGGTGCCAATGGACTCAATCACTCAAAAGTGAATTTGCAATTTGGAGGAGAAGATTGATAGCATATTATAAGAGCTCAAATCTCCTGCCATATACTGTGGGCAGAGGATACAGCCAAGGTTTTCAAGAATGCATTCATTAAAGATAATTGTGCCTATCATGTGAACTTTATTTCATCAGTCAGAAGGCAGGGCAGGGTGGAAATTTAGGGTGCATCCAAATGAGTGTACACATGCAATTTGTGGCTCCTTCAACCTGTTTGTGATGCTTCAAACTGCACGTGGCAAATGTGCATTTGTGCACATCATGGTGCCAAAATTTGATACTGGGATGTCCAGTGATACCAGTGTCTGGTGTGACTAGTATGTAGTGCCAAAAACAGAGCCTGGACATCCAGAACCACACTCTGGCTGCTAGACAGGCTCTGTGTGGCCAGATTAGCACTGCTGCTGTCCTGGGAGGCCCCCAGGATCCTAAGTAAGGCTGCTGGGGCAAGTGCAGGTGCTGGGTCCAGGCTCTCCTACCCCACCTGGGACAATTTGGCATGTGCCAGAATGCATGTGTACGGGCATGCCCTGGGGCACAAAGCAGTAGCGCAAATGTGTGCCACTGCTTTTTGTGCCCCTGGAAATGCTCACCTCTGCATGTGGGGATGCACCCTTGGGCTAGAAACAGACTTTCAAAAAGCCTGAGCCTGAATTGATTCAATCTTTGCAGGTTAGGCTAACCTCACTAAATGAGGGAGTAATAATCCCTGTTTAGGGAGAAGCCAGGTAGATGCTCTGTGCTTGCAAGTCTCTGTTGGAGCTCTGGCCATGGAGCAGAGGCAGAGCCCTGCTGTGGAGCAGAGAGCCCTGCCAAGCCCAGAGCATGTGCTTAGATGCTGGGGGTGTCTGGTTTATCTTAAACCAGCCAGGAGTCTGGGGCAGACATTGCATAAACTGGTTATACCCAAATCAGCTAAGTCTGATACTACATTCAACCAGGTTTATCTCAAAACAGTTTTAGCCATTTTCAAACTGGTTTATGTGCCCTGAACATCTGTTCTTTTATGGGTTTAAATCAGTTTCTGATAACTTAAACCAGTTTATGTGTAATGTCTGTCCCTAACTGTGGAGACTAATTCATTCAGAAACTAATCCTTAGTGACCCTTACAGAGTAATCCATTCAGAAAGGCATAAAGTTTCATAGGTGACATCTACAACTTTGTCATATGCTACTTAGCATCTGATGATCTAGACTGTTGCCTGCAGAAACTTAGGCCTTTCTGAACACATTAGTTTGTAAGGTGCCACCCTGCCCTGCCTTCTGCCTGACTTCAGACAAACAAAGATAACTACCTCTCTCTCTCCACTGTATCAGTTAAAGCAAACAAAAAATCATTCTGGAATATAGAAAAGTTACTACAAAAACATTTGAAATGAAAGAAATTAATTTTTTTGAAGTTTTATTTTACTGGAAGTCATACTAGACCTATTATTTTGGTTTTAACATAACTTCTAGTATAGTTAGTATCTCCTGCATGTTAATATTCCTTGTTATAAACCTATACTTCTTTTTTAAAAAAATGCAAAGCTACCTGAGAGTCATTAGCTGATATTATATATACTTAGTGGCATCTTTAGTCTCAAATATGTAATTTTAAAAAGTGCTAACTCGGGAAAGAGATTATTTACTGGACAGGAGTGTGTGAGAGAGCCTGCTCTCTCTCTTTTTCCTTTCAATAAGTTGTTCTGACTTATTTGTTAGTAGAGTTACCCCACCCACTGCTGCTAGTCTCCAACTGACTGGGAGCACTCCAGAGCCAATCAAGCTCTGTGGACCCAGGCTTAGCTAGATATAGCAGTGGCAGCTAGTAGGTTCCCTTCTGAACCTGTTTTTGGGCTGGCAGGGAACACCCAGGGGGACTGGGCATAGAGAAGGACACTTGCAGTCCCTGGCTCCATGTGGCTGAACTGGGTGGAAATGGCTCTGGAACCTCACCCTGCCCCCATCCCTGGGACACCTGCTGACAGTGGCATAGTGGACAGTGGGAGGGAAAGAGAGGAAAGTGTCTTGCTGCTGAGCATGGAGGAGAACAGCAGTGGGATTCTTACTTGCTTCAAGGACTTAAAACAAAGTCCTTGGCTGCTGCTGTCCTGTTATAGTGGCCTGAAATTTGGATGCATCTATGGCATGGTATCCATCCTGGATCTATCCCTGGGGAAAATATATATTTGCCATGATGTTTGATCAGTCATTTTATAATTGTTCATGAAGGTCAGGAAGATAACTAGGGCTGGGCATGTGGGGCACCAGTTCTGGGTGACAATTTGCAGCAGCTGGTGGAATGGTGGTTCCCAGGGACCCCACAATGCAGCCACAGCAGCAGTTTTCAGTAGGGAGGCAAAGCCCTATGTGTGAGGAGGCCAGACTTTCTAGTGCTTGGCTACATCTCTCCCCAAAACTCAGCATCAGCACCTCTCCGCTTTTGCTCAGTGTGCCCAAATACCTACTTATGCCTCAGATATAAGTAAATAACTTTGGGTTAAATTGTCATTTCCTTTTTGTTCCAAAGAATGCGTCTGAACACACCAGTGTCACCACAGGAACAGCCCAAGAAAATCAATGAGAGTCAAGAATATAAATTCCTTTTAGGGGTTTTGGAAATAGAACTAGACTCCTTAGTCATTTAAGAGCTTTGAGGGATTTTCTGGGAAACTCTTTTTTAAAAAAAAAGATATGGGCATTTACTTGTCTCAATTTTCTCACCTTCTGTCCCTCTTCGCAATGTTATTTATTGATGAATATATTGTAATTAATTTAACCTACCAACACTTGGTGACCCTTCATTCCTTGCAGTTACTTTCTTCCCTTTTATGTGTCAGCAAAGTAAAATAAAATCTGTCTTCCTTATGTACTGTTGGCACAGTGTAAAGAAAAAGGATAACTTGAGTTTATTAGAAGATTTAAAAACATTAAATTTGATAGCAATGAAAGCCAGTGCCTTTGGCAGTAAAACTCAGTATCATAGATAATTAGATCACTGAGAACTTGAGAGGTCCAAGTTCAGTGAGCTAAATGTTTGGGGGGGGGGTTGTTGTTGTTTCTGTTTTGTTTTTAACTTGCATTTAGTGAACTTAAATGCCACCTAAACAGGAAAAAAAATCAGGGCTGAATGCTCTCAGCTGAAAGTGCTGGAAAATATATTACTGCTATAGTTGTGCCAGAACTGGAACTATTTTTACAACTCACAGCAAAAAAGCTTTTGAATTTTTGTAATAAATCAAATCACCTGATTAGATGTAGTATGGTCCATCTCTGTTTCTTGGATTTATCTTCACTAGTTTAAGAAACTGCCATAGTTACCTCTGATACGATTACTTTTCTGATTATATATACAGGAAACCGTCACTAAATTATATTTGTGGGTTCAGCATTTGCAGTTTCAAATATTTGTGAATGCAGAGCCCGATTCTTAAATATACTTAAAGGAAGTCCTCGGGAGCTCCACGCTTGTTGCTGCTGGGCTCCCAGCGCTGCCACCAAAGCCATGCTCCCCTAGCCCCTCCCCAGCCACTGGGGGCACTGAGTTCATGAATGCAGTGCCTTATTCGCAGATTTCACCATTTGCAGGTGATGCAAGACTGTATCCCCCATGAATGGCAAGGGTCACCTGTAAACAGAATCACCAATTAATCTCTAAAATTACTCGTGAAACTCCTCTGAACATTCATAATTTGTATTCTTCTGTGTCTGGGTGTGTGAGGTGTAGCAGGAGCATAGTTAGAACACTTTCAACCTTCTGCTCTGGGTATTTTAGGATGGCTGAGCAGTATGTAATTCTCCATTCATGTTGGCTCTGATTTAGAGAGAAAACTTAGGGTATACCTTACAAACCTAACACCAGTGGGAGTAACAGTAGTAGAGTTCTGTTGGCATATGTACATATGCTATTGGCATGCAGCAATAAACTCTGGTTTGCATCACTGTGGAGTTTATTGCTTCTGGGCACACTGTTTGAATGTGCACCCAAGGCTGGAGCATGCTGAGCAAGGTTGGAGCAGCTCCAGCTAGAAGGAGGTCCAGGGGATCAGTCTGCCAGGCCAGGGCTCCTCCCCTGTGTTCAACATGCTGTCAAATGGCTGGTTGGGGCACAAGGGTGCTCCAGTGTGGGGCTAATCAGCAGGTAGGTCCCTCCTCACTCCCACACTGAAGAACCTCTTCATGACCCAATTAGCCATATCAGTGTCTACCCATGTGCTGCTGCAGAGTAAAATACTCTAGCAGGGTAGTACTTGTATTTACAAGTGCTACTCTGCTGAGGATTTGATTAGTTTGCTGTGGCTTAATAGGGCTCCATATGTAGATGCAAGACATTTAATGTAGAACTAATTAGACCACTCCACAGTAAACATCTCATGTAGACACACTCTGTGATGACATATTTCCTTTACTCTCTGACCTCCATCATCTTTACCTCAACAAAGAGTCCTCTTATACGAGGGACAGGCAATTATTTAAGCAGAAGAGGCATTTAATGGAGTTTAGTGAGCTTCCAAGGGCCACAAGGGTAGTCTCACCCCTTGACGGATGCCCTGCCCCCTGGTCAACATCTTGGGACCAGAAATCCTGCCCCTAACCCTGACCTTTGCCACCAGAAATCCCTCTCCTTGGCCCTGACAAATATGCCTGACAAATACTCTTTTGGGGGCAGGAGGTTGCCATCTTAGCACTAGAAAAAATAATCATACACTAAAAGTCAAGCACCTACTGTAACAAATTTTAATTTGACTACAAAAAATATTTCTCATGATTTGTGTTTGCATACTGTACATATAGGTGATTGCATAATAACTCAAAAATAAAGTCTTATTCTTGTATTGTGTGTCTGTGTGCACACGATATAGAGTATGGGGGATGTGTGTATGGTGGGGTAGGGGGAGCTGTGTAAGGAAGAATGGGTGCTACACACTCCCCCCCACACTCCCCATTTAGCACACAGCCCCTGCAGGCAGAAGTAGCAGCAGCAAGCAGGGGCACTCAGGGTGCTTGTGACTGGTGCAGGCTCTGGCACCTAGCAGCGCACAGCTCCAGCCAGTGCCGCACATTGCAGTGAGAAGCTCAGCCTGCCCAGCTTGTCTGTATCATTAGGGCTCCCTGCTGCACAAATGCAACTCCTGCACTCACACACCACCAGAGGAAAGTTCCATGTGCTGGATCTGGCTGCCTCCCATGTCCCCTGACACTCAAGTGGCTTGTGAGTACAGTAGTTGCACGTACATGGCACAGAGCCCCAGCAATAGAGATGGCTCGGCCAAGCTGCACTCCTCACACCCATGTGAAGAGCTGGCTGGAGCTGTGTGCCACTAGGTGTCAGTACCTTTGCTGAGCATGAGCACCCTGCCCTGAGCACCTCCACCAGCTGCTGCTGCCTGCAGGGGTTGCACGCCATGGTGGGAGGGTTCCCATACCCCCTACCTTCTCTCACGCCTACACCCTGCCCACCAGAGCTTCACATTGCTGCTGCCTCCTTGGGCATCGGATCCATGCTGCTTCCAGCCTCAGCCCTATGCTCTATGCTCACCCAGCTGCAGCTCTCCCCTGAACTGCTCCTCTCTCCACCCCTGTTGCTTCCCTACCTGCTGCCCAGAGTGAGCAAGACACTGGGGAAGCCAAGCAGGTTCTCCAGTAGCTGCAGCAGTGACAGCAGCAGCCCTTCCTGCAATCTGTGTGTTGGCTGGGCCGGGCCCCTTCACCCACGAGGGTGGGAGTGAGGTGAAATAAGGTATGTTGGTGGGCGTGGGGGAAGGGGAGGTGTATATGTGGGTGTCTCACTCCCAGCCTCGTGCATACTATCAGACTGTTTCTTATCTTCTCTGTAGAGGAAAAAATCTTTGTGGAGATATAAATATAAAACCCCCTGAAAAACAAAAGAAGAAAAAGACCCTTTTTGATACAGGTTTTATTGGTAATGATGGGGTGGAGAAAGGTTCCCCAGCCTGTTCAACAAATATAGAATCTGCGGGGCCCACTTGGCCCCAGTATCTGAAACCTGTGTATTGGGATGAGTGAATTAAACCTTTATCAGAACAAATTTCTGAAAGGCATTTCCCAATTGAATCAAAGATTGCAAGGTTCGGGAGGTGATTATTCTGTAGATTTGCAGCTGAACAACAAGTCAACAGAAATAGTGTGTACAAATGTCTCCTCCTTAAAGAATGAAAAGAAAATTAATTTATCTTTTGGAGGATAAATCATGACCCATAGACAGGGGAAAGGTATATTAATAGAATAATAATGTTTCCACAGAAGTCAGAGGTCAAGCACATTTTAGCTTATTAGACTATGCTTCAGTGTCCAGGCATTTCTATTAAGACTATTAAAATACTTGGGACGCTTTTGTTCTCCCAGTAGAAAAGGCCTGCTGTAGTGATGTGGTTATGAGAGGAGGCTTGGGTATTTTCTTTTAAGTTGATCTTTAATCATAAAGGTCAAACCTTTACCATTAAAAAAACTTGAAGGTCAAGGAACTCTTACATTCATTTATTGATTTTTTTTTTGAAGACCTTGAACCTTGGCAAGTATCACAAGCTATACAGAGCAACTAGGCAAAGACAATAATAGAAAAGCTGGTGAAGCCCTCCTAAATATGAGACGTGGTGTATACTAACACAGGACCCAGATTTTCAGGGAATGGAGAAAATGGTGGAAATCTGAAATGGTTCCAGAGATACTTGTTATGATCTGAGGATTTTTAAAAAAGTGTGGTTTTTTTGCGGTCATTGTTTCAGTGTAATAGTACCTAGATGACATTAGAGCTAAATACAGACAGTCAAAAATCCAGAGTCTGAATCAATTCAGTCTTTGTGAGTTAGTCCAAGCTGTGTAGATTGAACTGATAAGCAAGTGAACAGACATTCACTTCATAGTTTCATAGCTGGTAGGGTTGGAAGGGACATGTGCAGATCATCAAGTCTGACCCCTCCCATAGCAGGAAAAAGTACTGGGGTCAAATGACCCCAGCAAGGTGCTCATCTAACCTCCTCTTAAAGACCCCCAGGGTAGGAGCCAGCTCCACTTTGCTTGGAAGTTGGTTCCAGATCCTAGCCACCCTGACTGTGCAGTAGCGCCTCCGGATGTCTAGTCTGAATCTACCCTCTGCCAGCTTGTGACCACTATTTCTAGTCACTCCTGGTAGTGATCAGGGGAACAGGGACTCCCCCAATGCCTGCTGGTCCCCCATGACTAGTTTGTAAATGGCCACTAGACACCCCCCCGCCTTCTCTTGTGGAGGCTGAACAGGTTCAGGTCCCTTAACCATGTCCCCACACTGTCGGCCCATGTTCATTTTGGCATCAATAATGACTCCACGATCCTTTTCTGCCTCTACACTGACAAGAAGGGAGTTCCCCAGCCTGTAGGTATGCTGCTGGTTCTTTCTTCCTAGGTGCAGCACCTTGCACTTGTCAGTGTTGAAACCCATCCTGTTCCCATCCACCCACCCCTGTAACCTGTCTAGGTCCAATTGCAGCCTATTCCTCCCTTCTAGCATGCTCACATATCCCCACATCTTAGTGTCATCAGCAAATTTGAATAGGGTGCTTTTACCCCCCCCCCGTCCAAGTCACTGATGAAGATGTTGAACAGTACGGGTCCAAGGACTGAGCCCTGGGGGACCCCACTGCCCACATCCAGACAGGTTGAAAATGACCCATCCACCACCACTCTCTGGCTGCAGCTCTCCAGCCAGTTAGCAACCCATTTGACTGTGTAGGTGTCAGTGCTACAGTCCCCTAGTTTTTTTAATGAGAATGGGGTGAGAGACCATGTTGAAGGCCTTCCTGAAGTCCTGAAAGACTACGTCCACTGCTGCCCCTGCATCTAAGTATTTTGTGACCTGGTCACAGAAGGTCTCCAAGTTGGTCTGTCAGGAGCTGCCTCTAATGAATGCATGTTGTCCCTAAGCATAACCTCCCCTGCTGGCCCCTCACAGACATGGATAATTCTCTCAAAAAGCTTACCCAGGATCGAGGTAAGACTGACTGGCCTGTAGTTCCCTGGGTTCTCCTTCCTCCCTTTTTTGAAAATGGGAACCACATTGGCCCTTTTCCAGTCCTTGGACACCATAGCAGAGCACCACGAGTGATCATAGAACCATGCCAGGGGTCCCACAATGACCTCTGCTAATTCCTTCAGCACTCTAGGGTGGAGGTCATCAGGACCAACTGATTTAAATATGTCCAGTCCCTCCAGAAGTTCCGCCTAAGGGGGTCCCAGAAGATGGGCTGATCTGGTCCCTGCTCAGGAAAATGGAGGCAAAGAAATAGTTAAATAGGTTAGCCTTGTCGTCTGGTGTGACAACCAGATTTCCCAGCATGTCTTGCAGAGGCCCCACATTACCTGGTACCTTCTTTTCTGCCCCCTCTGTATTTAAAAAAAGGACTTCTTGTTGTGCTTGATCCAGGTAGCTAGTCCCACTTCCATCTCTGCCTTGGCCTTCCTGACTGCCACCCTGCAGTCCTGAGCAACTCAGGTATAAGTCCTCCCTAGTGATGGCCCCTCCCTTCCATTGGGCGTACACCTCCCTTTTAGCTAGGAGACATTTTTGTATGCTTTTCGTGAGCCATGGGGGCTTTTGTGCCCTCTTGCCCCCTTTGATCCTTGTTGGGATTACCTCCCTTTGGGCATGGAGGATCATTTTCTTAAGGATGACCACTCTTCTTGGCCACCAGATTCCCCTCCCCTCTGGGACCTCACTACTTCCCCTGATTCCAGAAATGCAGCCATCTGCCTACACTGGCCCAGACCAGAAGCCAGGGAGTGCTGGAGCATTGTTTCCTGCTCAGCTAGAGCAGACAGCTTGAGAGGGAAGCAAAGAATTCTGGAGGACTGTGAGTTCACTTGAATCTGGAGGGGATCTGGGACAGAAGGGCAATAAACTGATTTAGCCTAAATCAGTTAAACCTGGATGACAGTAGTATCAGACTTATCTTAAACCAGTTTCAACAATCATGAAAGCAGGTCAAGTGCTCTGAACTTCTATAGTGTTACAGATTTGAACTGATTTCCAATCACTTGTACCAATTTGTGTGTAATTTCTATCCTTAGCAGTTATTCTGAATAAGGGGAGAACATTTGCTAGAGAAGCATTTTTTCCCCAGAATAATATTGTTTCTAAAGCACTTCAAGGAAATGTTTTGGTTTCATAGGTGAGATTCCAATGAACTGCAGAAAACCCTGGACTTTCAAAGTCAATATTTAGAAAGGTAGTCCTTCATGAGTCAATGCTAGGCACCAGCTGGTATAAGAATCTTAAAACCATGGTGTGGCTCTAGCTTGACCTTAAAAATCCGAATGTCCTGGCTAACTGAGATTGGGTTTTTTTTCACACCAGCCCCTAACCTGACAAAACCAGTCTCAGTCTCTGGGATCCTGGGAGAACATCTAGTTTGAGAAACACCATGCATTAGGTATAGGATGTCATATCTTTAGATTATAGTGCAGACATTCTGACTCACTTAAATAAATGCTGAATGATTGTTTATATGTTCACTATCATATAATCTCTTGATCTGACTATCATATTGAAAACAATATTTAGAGGACATCCAAACTACAAAAACTTAGGCCATCAACAGGCATTCATTTGAAACAGTGGCAATTTTCTTAATGCTAGAAATGCTCCCCAGGGAGGGAGCAGTACAGCTGTTCATCCTGCAACTGTCCTCTTTCCTGCACATGGTGCCTTCCTCAGACTAGAGTGATCCTGCTCTGGGGATAGTGTGGGGAGCACTGGCTGCTCCAATCTTCCGGTTTCCAGGAGGACTGGAACCGTGAAGCCGTTCTTTTAACTCCACTGGGGGAAGAAGCTAGACATCCCAAGAGAGTCCTGCTGCACAAGAGAGAGAATAAAATTACATGATGTTGAATCACAGCCTTACAGTTTGCTTTCCATAAAGCACTGGGCAAAATGTCAGTAATATACACCCAAGAGGTAGCTAAAATTTCTCCTCACAAAGCTGTGTTATCAAAAGCCAATTGTCTAGCTCTGCTTGGAAAATAAAATGAACCCGAGTGTAGCAGTAGTGGTGCTGCTTCTAGTAGTTTAGTTAGGAAGACTCTAGGGACTCTAGCTTTTTCTTTCACAGCTGTGTAGTCCTGGTACAAACAGGTTTGCCTTGACCTCATCTTCTGTGACTTATAATTGAGGGCTGTCCAAGGACAGCAGGGTCAGGTCTTCTTCTTGTAAATTAATGTTCCCTGTGGGACTCCTAATGAAGAGGCTGTTAACTAATTATCGGTCTGTTTGGAAGGTACTCATTTTTTAATTGACCTCAAAGCACTCGAGGAACCAAAGGAATCTGAAGAAAGATGACTGGTGTCCAGGGCAAGAGAAATGCATCATTTTCTGTCATTAGGGAGGGTGAGTTGGTTTATTAGGGTAAGGTGGATGTGCAAGCTTGATAATGAGGGGCTCAGAATTTAGAAGGATCAATAATTGCACCTGGTCACCCTGCTTCTGTGTGACGTATTCCCCCATTCATTTAGCTTGTTTTCTGTAAATATTACTTCAGTCTTCTCTCAGAAATATGATTTAAACTAATTCTGTTGTAATCTGAGTTTTAGTTTAATTAGGAAAGTTCAAATCTGCAATTTGAATGTCAGGTGCAGTTTCACTGAGGTTGCTTGCAGGGCTGTAAATATCCCACAGAGAAGATAATTGTAAAGTCAGAAGAAGCCTCAAGACAGTTAGTTAAGAAACATTTTTGGCCCAACAAAAATGATATTTTACTTTTCACCCTGTGAATGCTGGCTAAAATGATGATGAACTCAATATTTCTTTCTTATCTTTAAGTACTTGGTAATTTAATGAATAACAAGTTTTATTTTGTAGGATTTGCTAAGAATCATGAGCCAGATTTTTAACTGGGCCAAGTATTGTCTTTTGGAGAAAAGTAATAACTATGTAACATTGGACATTGGAAAGAACTTCACAGTAAGGGTTGCCAGAATATGGAATGGGCTTTCACGGAAGGTGGTACTCTCCCCTACCAAGAGGAGGCTGGACAAGTACCTGGCTGGGGTCATCAGACCCCAGCGCTCTTTCTTGCCCAGGGCAGGGGGTCAGACTCGATGACCAACTGACTGACCCTAACACCTATGAATCTGTAAAACATGTTTTTATCATAATAAAGATATGCACTTCATTTAGCAATTACAGTGTTTTAAAATAAAGCCAAGAACACTGAAGGAACTTCTGTTTAGAAAAAGTTCACAGTTAGACTCCAATATAGAAAATACGTTTGTATTGCAATAAGTAGAGAGAGCGTTATGTAATGAGATTTAAAATCAATTTCTTAGGTATTTCTAAAAACGTATTAGATTAGAATGAAAATCTAATTGAGAAACAAGACTGTACACCCTTATAAATGTAATCTGCTGTGAACCGATTAAAAGTTTCTACTCGAAGACAGTCATCCTTGAAGAAGGGCTCTTTGTGCCCAAAAGGTTATCTAATACCTGTCCCAACTACTCATTTGGCCCAATAAAAGATATTACAAAATGCATCTTGCTACAGAGCCCTTAGAGCACTAGTTTTCAACCTTTTTGACTTTAGACATCCCTGGGGAGATTCAAGGCACCCCTCAAACTAGGCCAGCTATTAAATCTCACTCTCTCTCTTTTTTACTAAAAAATCAAAAACAACCCCCCGCAAGCCAACACCAATAAATTCTTTTTTCTATTGCAAAGAGCCCAGAAAGATCACAGCTCTGGATTTCTATTTGAAATCTCTGGGGTTATCTTGTGAATCATGTTTGTAAACCTAACAGTGCTAACACTGTTTAGCATCCCATGGCACCATTGTAAGGACCTTGGGGCACCCCAGGACAATATGGCTACCTGGTTGAAAATCCATGTCTTAGAGACAGAGTTTGAAAGCCAAGCCAATATAACATGAGTGCATTAACATGCATTTGCAGCTTGAGTTACAGAGGGGAGCATACATTAACTGAGTATTTCTGTTAGCACTAATCAGACATAAAATACCTGTACATGGAGCAAAATACATTGTAGAGTTTGTTACTGGTTTTTATTTAGGCATTTTTTGCCTTAATCATATCTCAAAGAATTATTTCCCCTGGAATTTAGAGCATAGTCTATAAAAATCTAACCTTCTTTAAATGGTTGATATTATCATACTCTCACTTATGATAAGTAGCTCCATGGTCATCCCTTTGTGAAAATCATGGGCAGAGATTTTTAAGACCAATTTTATTTTCCATAAAGGTTCACTGTATGTTCAGACTGTACCCTTTCCAAATAGCTACCATACTCAAACAGCTCATGGCAGGTAGAAGCAGTTACTCAATTTAAAAGTTTTAAGTTGTAATTTTTTTAAAGCTCTCATGAGCTTTTATAATTGTATAGCACTTTGTGGGGACACCAAAATGCTGTATACCTGAGTATAAACCCAAGTGTCTTATAAATTATTTTATTACAAAAGCCCTATACAAGCAAGATTACCACATTTAACTGTAAAATTTGCCAATTTGGAGCAAGTGAAGACAGGTGTGAGATTACAGCTATAGTAAAACTGAAATTGAACACTAAGATCTAAATTTGTAGCTGGCAATTGATTTGATTTATAAAACATAGAGCACAAAAGGAGATAGATGTAAATCAGCATCTTCAGTTGGAAACAGTGGTTTGATGAGTTGTGGTAGGTCAGGGGGAACTGCTGTATTACTTGTTTAAGTCTGGCTTAGAGCTTGTACAGCATACCTATATATTTTTGTCAAGCTTATCTATGGAGACACCATTTACAACAAGGAAAAACTAGTTGTTCCTAGCAGATGCCATATAATCTTTGGTGAAATGAACAAACAATGTAAAATGCATGGAGTTTTCCAGGACAAGAAGTGTTATATTATTTGTGAACGTAACTGAAGCCTGTAAAATACTTACAGTGTTTAAATGCACAGATCAGTAATTAAACTGTTTTTAAGATACTAGAACACTGCATTGCAAAACTCAAATGGTAAATAAGCCTGATAAAGAAATAAAGGAAGAGCAATAAAAATATTGTCTTCAGAGTTCCTTCCAATCTGAGCAGCTTTAATGTCACTGATGGGGACAACTTGCATAGAATAAGGAAGACACTGAACTTAATTAATAAAGACTACTTAGTTTTATAAGAAAAATTCCCAAAGTAGCCATGGCAGCTTTTGTTTGCCATGGATTGACTGATAAACAATTTCAAAGCAGAAGTCTAGAGACTTTTTGTTTGAAATAATGTATGGCTCTCAGACATTGGAATAGAGGCCTTACATTTGGCAAGGCGATAGACTTTGTGTCAGGAACGTACCTTTTGTTATCCATATAAAAATCTGCCTAAATAGACCATATGATAAGCTTTTTAGAAATGGAATGTCTGAAGCCAGTGACTATCAGTCTTGTGTTCAGGACACAAGAAGTGAAACAAGTCATCACATGAAAATATGTACTTAAAAGGGAGTTGCAAAAATAAATAAATAAATGCACAGGAATGGTTTTTGTTGTAACAAAGTATTTAAAGTGTGCTTTAAAGTAATTTGGGATGTAAATGTAGCTGGAAAGAGAAACTAGATCCATAATGAGAAGGGGAAAATAAAGAATGCAACACAAAAGGGAAGTAAACTACCACTAACTAGAAATGAAAATGTTTACTACTGCAAAGCAGAAAACCATTGGGTACATAAGGGCAAGGAAGGTATAGGCAAGGGGTATTGTCTTGTAAAACATTTAGTGGTTTTTTGTGGTTTGAGAAAGATGCCTAGTGGGTTTTTTTCTTTCCTTCTTCTTTGTTATCTAATAATTTCAAATGGGCAAATCTATTTATACTAATTTTAAAGGTACCTAGTTTTCAGTCAGGATTTTTTTCTGACCTTTAATTAACAAGTAAGAATGTTCTAAAACCACTTTTTCTGATTTGTGTTTTGTACAGTGCCTAACACAATGACGTTCTTGTGTGCATGACTATGCAAGGCCCCAAGACACTAATCTAATACCAGTAATAATTAAAGCAATAACAAAATGGCCCTTCGAAAGATGAATTGCTGTGCATTTTCATAACGTTTTTGTCACACCTCTGGAGCCTTAATTCCGACAGGCCCCTAGGGCGAGAGCGAACGGACTCTAACTAATTTCTTTTTCCCGCACTAGGCTTTGATTTCCCTTTTATTGGCTGCTAGACAGATCAGATATCACGAGATTGCCGAGATAAG
>JAGPOW010003316.1:108950509-108963300 GCA_030014935.1 Caiman crocodilus | reverse complement strand
CGACCCCCTGCATAGGCAGGAAAGAGTGCTGGGTTCAGATGACCCCAGCCAGATGCCTATCTAACCTCCTCTTGAAGACCCCCAGGGTAGGGGAAAGCATCACCTCCCTTGGGACCCCGTTCCAGACCTTGGCCACTCTAACTGTGAAGAGGTTCTTCCTAATGTCTAGTCTAAATCTGCTCTCTGCTAGCTTGTGGCCATTATTTCTTGTAACCTCTGGGGGTGCCTTGGTGAATAAAACCTCACCAATTCCCTTCTGTGCCCCTATGATGAACTTATAGACAGCCACAAGGTCACCTCTCAACCTTCTCTTGCAGAGGCTGAAGAGGTTCAGGTGCCCCAGTCTCACCTCATACGGCTTGATCTGCAGGCCCTTAACCATATGAGTGGCCCTTCTCTGGACCCTCTCCAGGTTATCCATATCTCTCTTGAATTGTGGTGCCCAAAATTGAATGCAGTATTCCAACTGCAGTCTGACCAGCGCCCGATGGAGGGGAAGTATCACCTCCTTGGATCTGTTCATCATGCATCTGCTGATGCATGATAAAGTGCCATTAGCTTTTCTGATGGCTTTTGTCACACTGACAATTCATGTTCATCTTGAAGTCCACTAGGACTCCAAGATCCCTTTCTACTTCCATGCTACCAAGCAGGTCATTTCCTAAGCAAGCTCAAGTTCTCACGTACCCCTCTGGCACCCTCCATGCTTCCAGACCTTCCCCAGTAGCAACACTGGTTTAAAGCTTAAGTTAAAAAAAATACAAGCATGCTGGCTGTAACTAAAATCATCCCCACACTGGGTTAAATTTCCCTGTAAGATATATGCCCTTTAACTTTCTGTTCCTAGGGCAGCTCCAGTGCCAGTCAGACCCTCTCCAGCAGCTGTCTTGCTCAGGAGCTCTTTTCCCTGTTGCCTGCAGGGCCAGACTACCCTCCGATAGAAGGCAAACCTATTTATTTCCTGAGCCTTGCCCTTTCCGGCCAGTCTGGGCTACTGGCTTGCCTGAGTGCAGGGGCTGCTTGTTATACCCTGCCTAGCCAGCTGCCTTTTCCCAGGCAACAAAAATCCTTCCTTTATAAACCCCAAGACCCTGCTTCCCTTAAAGGGCCTTTGCTGCCTCTGTTGTCTTTGTAGCCCTCTCCCAGTTACAGAGTGTAGCAGTTAATTCCTGGAGCTTGTACTGGGAATGTACATTCAGGTAACCAAAGGGCTGCATGGTGGGTCTGAATGATTATACAATATTTTGCTTTGTAAACTGTTACATTATTTATGTCACATGGAGCTGTTTTTGCAAAGTGCACCTTCAGGCTTCTGTTGTACTTTGAGGGGTTTTAAAAGTTTCATGTTCCTGGAGCATGTGCTGTGCTCGAACATGAGCTTGTAACCAGAACTGAAAATGTTAAATCCTGCAGCAGCCGCTGCAGAATTTAACTTTCCTTCCACTTTTTTTGTGGAAGGGAAGCTGCTATAGTTACTGGGATTTGGCAAATTATGCAGATTAGTCAAAATCCTTGCCTGATCTGGCACAGCTGAATTTTATTTTATTCTGCTATAATCCTATTTCAAAATTGTTTTGCATTTAGTCTCTTATGTACAAAGACTGTCCACTTAAGAACTGCAAATCAACATGCATATCCAACAGATTTTGTCCTTCAGTTTTAAGGCCATCTGCAGCCTACTTGAACTTTGCTTCAGTTTAACATGATAGATTTTTAGATTGCTTAGGTTGTCTACACTTTGGAGAAGAGTCTTTTTCTTCTGTTTTCATGCTGTGCTGACTACGAGTAAGTTCTGGTCCCTGATTCGGCCACTTGAAACTAACCTAATCAAGTAATAAAAAAAAAAATATAAGAAAAAAGTATATAATACAAGTTGATATATAGTGCTTAAATTTAATCCAGAAAACCATGCATATGAATCCAAACTGTTTGAAAGTTTTGGAACTAGTAGAAGCCACCCCCCAACTTCATAAATGTAATCAAAGACGTTTCTAAAATCTCATTAATTTAAAAGCAATGAAGTAAAGGCTGATCTTTGCTTAGTTCTAGCAAATGAATGGATGAACCTAAAAGATATTCCATACATGTATAGCACCTATTGATCCCATTGTGTTAGCATGGTGCACCTTCCAGGTTTGTTAATCTGCTTTGTAGCAAGGCAAATTAGCTTGGGTAGAGCATCATGCCATTGTAGATACTTATGGCTCTGATATTTGAACATGCTGTATAGACCAGGGTGTTCAGCCTCCAGCCAAAGGAACTATATCAGGCTCCACACTGGCCTAGAAATCTGGCAGTGGGGTAGACATTAATATCTCCTAGTCTCATGTCAATTAATACTACCCCTGCTCCCATGGTGCTAGATTTCTGTACCTGTCGGAGGCCCCATGGTTTAGATGATGTGGCTTCTTGTGCCAGGTCACATTGGACTACAGTGTATTCACAGACAAATCTGGTGCAGAGGGTCATGTTGGCATGCTGAATTGTACCTGTAGACTGGCCTCACATTGGATCAGGTCTGCTGACCAACCCCGAACCATTCATTCAGCCTGCTGGGCTGGAGATGGTGAGTGCTACTGGTGTAGACTGTTCTGCAGAGCCAAGGAATCATTAGCAGGGATCCTGGTTTTCTCTGATTAAAAAAAAATGCCTAATTTTCCAATTAAAAAAAGTAAACCCAAATCCACATTTTTCCATGATTAAAATGAAACATCACTAATATATAGTTCACTAATATATAGATGAATCTATATATTAATGGTGTTTCATTTTAATCATGGAAAAATGTGGATTTGGGGTTACTTTTTTTTAATCCAAAAATTGTGGTGGGGTAGGGGGCCTCATTAGAAAAAAACAGAATCTCTGACATTAGTGCTTGTGTTCTAACTGTTCCACAATTTATAATATGATTGTCTTAAAGGTACCAGTTCCTCATATCTGTCTTTCAGATGCTTCACTGCCTTCACTTCATATACCACTATTGTGTTTGGAATTCCACTGTAGCATAGATAATGTCTCCATACTTTATGTCCCAAAAATGTTGCTGCAGGTAAAATATCAAAAGAATGAATAAGTATGGTGATCTCATTTTTTGTAAGTAGTATTACCAGCAAATATCAATATATCTGCTGTAGCTCAGCCTTACTAAATATTTAAAAATATGAGGATAATGGAATATTCACAGGGGACAAAGCATATTTGGAGTCACAGCAGGTATGAATATTTTTAACTTAAGGTTTTTGGATAGGTTTGATCCAAATAAGCCGGCATATAATGATCAGCTGTTTCCTGTCTTGAGAAAGGGACAAGCAATCACATTTTAATTCTTGGACCCCCACTGCTTACCTCAAAGCAGCTTAAAATATATTATGCTCCCAACATAGTTGTAATATTATCATCTTATTATCACCAATTCCCTTGCATGGTGGCTTTGCTGAGCAGCTGTTCCACAGACAAGCCAATTTCTTTTAAGTATTGCTCTATCAGCAGCTGAAACCAACCCCACCAGAAGGTTTTGTCATGAATGTTAATGAGCAGACAAGTATCTGTTCAGTGACATTTTCTAAATAATCCTTTGAATAATTATAGGCAAATTAAAAAAAGAATTGTATTTAAGCTAAATTGTTCAAATGCTGATTAAAAGGATGCCATCTCTTTATCCCGATGAAAATTATGCAAAAGTTGTTGTTGTTAATGGTGTTAAAAATGAAAGTGAGTCTAAGAACAGTTATCAGCTTGAGTGGACACTGATACCCTTCAGCAGGGTGTGAAACACAGTGACAATTGTAAGGGTAGAATAATGAAAATTGCAGTTTTCTTGATCCATTTCATGAATTCATCAGCATAGGCTTTTGTAGTCATGGGATCCATGGATCTCCTTTAGCATTGTTTGTATTCCTTAGAGATATTATCAGCAGAATCAGCATATGTTTATAGGTTAAAAATGGGAGTTTTAAAAGATCATCCTAAAACACAGTGGTATTAGCAGGGATCCTGGTTTTCTCTGATTTAACGCCTTCCCCCTTTCCTCCCATTTTTGGTTAAAAAAATGTAACCCCAAATCCACATTTTTTTCACGATTTAAATAAAATACCACTAATATATATGATGAAACATCACATACATGCACATACATGTGTGTGCACGTGCAGCCTGTGTGTATGTGTGTGTGTGTAGAAAGAGAGAGAGAGAGAGTGGTGTTTCACAGAACACAGAATCCACAGAAAAATGTGGATTCGGGATTCCTTTTTTTAACCAAAAAAGGTTTGTTTGGGTTTTTTAATCAGAGAAAACCAGGATCCCTGGTTATTAGGAATAACTGGTAACCTTAATAAGTCATGTTGTTTTTAGTTTGTTTGCTGTTCATGGAGGAACTTGCATCTTGAGATGCATTGTGAATTGGAGACTTCTTTCTTGCTGTTGCTTCTGTGAGAGCTTTTTAACAAAATGAACTAGGCATTAATGCACATCTTAAAAGCAAATTCTCTTTTTGAAAAAGAAGATATAAATTCACAGCAAAAGATGTGGAATACTTGAAGGCAGTATCCACAGCAATGTGGTTCACTGCTGCTTCCCAACCTGCCATTAGAGCCTTAAACCCAGATTCAGCAACAGAGATAAAATGTTGCTCCTGCCTACCACTCTAGTGATGCCAATGGGACTCAGCATAGGAGGACTGCTATGTCAGCACAGCAGTCTGCTTGTATACTGTAATTTACAGATCAGGGTCACAGTTGCCAGAGAAACCTCGGTGCCTTCTACAAGTGTGGTTTACAGCAGGATGTTCTTTTCTGAGTGTTTTATTTATCCTGAAATTGAATAAAAACTCTTCGACTCGTAGTGAAATAGGACAGTTCTGCCGTCTGCTCCTGCTGTGTACCCTTTAGGTACATTAAGAGAAACTGCAATCCATGTATATCCATGGATGTGTTATCACTAGTAGAGTTTGTATAACCCTGAAAATAACTTTCATAGCTATATTTTAAATATTGTGGTACCAAATATTTTATTTTACAGTTCTAGCACCTTAAGATTCTGTATATCTTAACAGGAATTCAGTGGCATTCAATGGAAAAAAACCTGCAGAACAGTTTCCTGCAGGAAGAGTGGCATCCCCAGACTCCATGACTATAAAGATATTTAAAAGATAACAGGTTATAACTTCCAAAATACATCTTCTGCTATTCTGATGGAGGTATATTTTCTGTGCACCCTAAACTGGATTTCATATTGCAGTTACAGTACAGAAAGAAATGAATGCACCTCCACCCTTATCACTATTTGCAACTTTTGTGAAGCTTTGTGGCCATCTTGTGAAAGTTTATTAAATTCTTGGAGAAACTAGATAAAAGTTTTAATTGTAACATATTTGATGCAAAACAATAATTTGGAAATTATTCTGGGCCTGATCGGAATTCATATTAAATCAGCTGGCAAAAACAAATTTTACACTGAATAGGATTTTTCCTTAATGTTAAGGGAGCCAGCGGGAATGAATTATTTTTTTGGCAATATCTTTTATTGGACTAAATGTATAGTTGAGGGAGATGTCTGAGCCAGTGTTCAGACACAAAATGCCCTTCCCTAGGTCTTTATGCCTGAACATTTGTCTAATATCTCCCCTGACTACACAGTTGGTCCAGTAAAAGATATTACCAAAAAAATCCTTGCCTCAGTATGACCATAACAACACATATGGCAGTTACCAGCACTTATGGGAGAACTGCTTTTCTATATTAATGGTACTTATACCTGTGGGTAACTTTACTGAAGCAAGAACACTGAGGCAACTAGGGACTGCTCATGCCATTAGAGAGCATTTTTGTGCATGTAGACAGGAACGGAGCCTAATAATGGAACGACTGACTCTGTAACATTAATGACAGCTATCCATTTGTGATTTGGACAGATGATCTAAGTTATTGGCTTGTAATTCTTACTCTATCAATAGCTGCCTTCTATTACATAACATGAACCAAACTTGCTCTGGACATTCAAAATAGGAATTAAACAGCATAATTGAACTGCAAAGCCATGACATCCACATGGAATCATAGAAAATTAGGGTTGGAAGGGACCTCAGGAGGTAATCTAGTCCAACCCCATGATCAAAGCAGGACCACTCTAACTAAATCATTCTAGTTGGGGCTTTATCAAACTGGGCCTTAATCTTCAAGGATGGAGATTCTACTACCTCTCTAGGTATTCCATTCCAGTGTTTTACCACCCTCCTAGTGAGAGAGTTTTTCCTAATATCCAACCTAAACTTCCCTTGCAGCAACTTGAGGCCCTTACTCCTTGTTCTGTCATCTGACACCACTGAGAACAGTCTAGCTCCATCCTCTTTAGAACCACCCTTCTAGTAGTTGAAGGCTGCTATTAAATCCCCCTCCACCTTCAATTATCCAGACTAAATGAGCCCAGTTCCATCAGCTTTTTTTCATAAATCATGTGCTCAGCCCCCTAGCCATTTTTGTTGGCCTCCACTGGACTCTCTCCAACTTGTCCACATCTTTCTGTACTGGGGGGGCCCAAAACTGGCCGCAGTACCCCAGATGTGGCTGCACCCATGAGACGACAGGGGAATAATCACTTCTCTTGATCTGCTGGCAACACTCCTACTAATGCATCCCAATATGCTGTTGGTAGCTGTAACAGGGAGACTGTGCTCCCTGTTACTCAAGTATAGTGAGGAAAGAAACCTACCCTGAGGGCAACAAAATGGTGAGAAACACTGACATCATCAACTGACCCCGGGACTGTTCGCCGCACCTGAAAGACAAGAGACCCTGATGCAATATACTTACCAGAAATGACGAGGATAAGAGAAGGATGAGTGAGTGGTGTCATCCCCCAGAAGGGGAATCCTGAGCTGTGGTGATTTCCAAAGGTGATAATCTTTGTGTGGAGGCACAAAAGCAGTGGACCTCATTGTTCCATAAGAGCTGAAAGAGCAGAGATGCTGACTGAAACTGATGGTGGTTTAACCCCAGTGAAGGTAATGGGGGAGATCTGTAGACTTGGTTATAAACTACAGAGTTTGACAACAGGACCGTGGATACAAAACTAATTGCTCTAGATACACGTTATGGGTAGAGACAATGTAGAGAAGTTTTTCTCTTTCTTTTCCCGCTTTTTTTTTGCAATTTGTAAGTGTAGTACTGCAGAGCACCCCTGCAGAAACTATGAATCATTATACCTTTTCCTGAAGGAGTAGACCTCAGGGTCACAGTGTCATTAAGTGGGTTAAAACAAGCTTTGCAATCAACAACAGCATCACAGAGTTGTCAGTGTCCTTCCTTTTTTTCAGGTAACTCCCATCAAGGTGCGGCAGCAGAGTAAGCCTCAAGAAAAACTCTGAATTGGATTTTCTTTTTGTAACATTAACTTACCTACATATAATACTCACTCACAGTAGCCTTCTTGGCAACAAGGGCACACTGTTGACTCATACCTAGCTTATTGTCCACTGTAACCTGAAAGTCCTTTTCTGCAGAGCTGCTCCTTAGCCAGTTGGTCCCCAGCCTGTAGCAGTACATGGGATTGTTCTGTCCTAAGTAAAAGACTTTGCACTTGTCCTTGTTGAACTTCATGTGATTTCTTTTTCCACAATCCTACAATTTGTCTAAGTTACTCTGAATCCTTGCCCTACCCTCCAGTGTATCTACTACTCACCCCAGGTTGGTATCATCTGCAAACTTTTTGAGCGTGCAATCCATCCCATCTTCTAGATCATTAATGAAGATATTGAACAAAAACAGCCCCGGGACTGACCTTGGTGCATTCCAATTGGTACCACCTGCTGCCAGCTTGAGCCATTGATCACTATTCTTTGAGCTCAATGATCCAGCCGGCTTTCTGTCCACCTTACAGTCTATTCATCCAACCCATACATCCTTAATTTGCTTTCAAGAATGCTGTGGGAGACCATGCCAAAAGCCTTGCTAAATTCAAGGTATATTACATTCACTGCTTTTCCCACATCCATAAAGCCAGTCATCTCATCATAGAAGGCAAATGGATTGGTTAGGCATGGCTTGCCCTTGGTGAATTCATGCTGACTATTCCTGCTTACTTACTTCTCCTCCAGGTGCTTAGAAATGGATTCTTTGAGGACCTGCTCCATGAGTTCTCTGGGGACTGAGGTGAGGCTGACTTCTCTGTAGTTCTTTGCATTCTCCTTCTTCTCTTTCTTAAAGATGGGCACCATATCTGCCCTTTTCCAGTTGTCTGGGACCTCCCCCAATCATGACATGGTCTCAAAGATAATTGCTAGCAGCTCTGGAATCACATCTGCCAACTCCCTCAGCACCCTCAGATGCATTGCATTCAGCCCCATGGATATGTGTATGTCCAGCTTTTCTAAATAGCCCATAACTTGTTATTTCACCCTAAGGGAAGCTCACCTTCTCCCCAAACTGTGCTGCCTAGTGCAGTAATCTTGGAGGTGAACTTGCTTGTGAAGACCAAAAGCACTGAGTACTTCAGCCTTTTCCTCCTCATCTGGGACTAGGTTGCCTTCTCCATTCAGTAATGGACCCATACTTTCCCTGACCTTCCTCTTGTTGCTAACATATAGTATTTCAATCCAGTATAATGGAAAAGACTGCCATGCCATTTCTTGTTTGCTGTCCCCTATACTCATTAAATGGGCACATATTATTTTTATAAATGAAACTCTTGACTTAATACATCATTGTTTTATTGTTACCCACCCTCTCCCCACCACTAAATACTTTTTCTCCTACCCAAGCAAGTGAAAAATTAAAAGTAAACTTTGAAATAATATAGAAGGAAACAGACTCTGGAATCTTAGAAAGCATGGTGACATAATGAACTGACACTCTTGTCCCTCTGCTCATTTCAAACAATTCTCTTTTTTAATGTATTTGCTTAAAGGCTCCTTTTCCTCTCATTACTTCAGCTCATCTATCCCATTTGGGTGAATCTGCTTTCTTGGAAACAGTGCTTGCTCTGACTGGCAGTAGTATTCCCAGAAATGTCATTTTAGCATATCAATAGTTGGTTTAAAGACATTAAGTACCTGTGTGCCATGAATATATTTTTAATGGCAGTTTAATAGTACATACTTTAAGGTCTTCTACTGCATTATTCTTGGTCATAAAACAAAAATGTTCATTTTATAGAGAACTCAGGCCTTGCACGCCTTCAAAGAGCCATTGGTTTAAGGAGACAGGTGTGTATGTGTAAGAAACAGTCTCATATGTCATTCTTCTTCTGTTATTCCATACAACCAACTGGCTAATAAAATAAATGAGTCCTTTCAATTTAAAGGCCTTTCTTTTGAAATGTAGGTGAAAATAAGAGGCACATTTAAGAAGGGGTGTCATCCAATCTGTTCTCTATTTTATAGCCATATTCTTCAGTAATGGAACATGTGTATACTGGTAAGATGAGTGCAAACAAACCAGGTAATAAAATAACATGCATGTATACACCTAAATAGTGTTACCTAAAATCAGTTTAATAAAATGTAATTATTATAAACATTTATGAAAATTAAAAGGGGGACTTCTTGATACAGCAAAAGCAAGATCCACCTAATAGATAAGTGTAGTAACTAACTGAATATTTGAGTCCTATGTGAGTGTTAATGCACTTTATGCTATTTGTACATTTTCACGTGAATATTCAAAAGTCAATTCTGAATATTTGAACCTAAAATTGTGTTTTAGCATAAGATAAAACAGGCATGTCCAACTTGTGGCCTGCAGGCCTCATGCAACCCTCTGAAGGGTTATTATGCAGCCCATGGACTTGTGGCTTGCCACCATTACTCCTGACAATTTGATGCTGCTGTGGCAGCCAGGAAGGGGTTGGACTGCTAAATCTCTGAATGTGGCAGAGAAGGAAGCCCGCCTGTACTGCAGATGGATGCAGTGTATAACCAGGACGGGTAGGGGGCAAGTGCTCCTCTGCTGGGATTGAAGAGGACTGCTTGCACAATGTGCATGGCTGGGATCCAGACTGCCTCCTATATGCAGCAGGGTGCAGCCATGTGGCGAGGGGTCCCTGTGTCTGTAGCTTGCGTGGCATGTGGCCCTCAAGTGTCCAGAAGTTGGACAGCTCTAAGCTAAGCATGGGGGCCAACCCTTTTCTTATTCCCCAGGAAATATGTTTAGAATTTTTTTTTATTTGATGAGGACATTGTCTTTCCTGTCCTTTCAGTCCTAGGGACATTTGTACACATCAGGATCAGGATCTTAGGACTTACTAAGACAGGTATTTCTGACTAATGTATGCCTCATCCATTTATTTTTGGGGATATATTGATTCATCTACAAACTGGTATGAAAGCGACGCCTTTCCTGTATCTTAGTTTACACCTGTAGATGCAGTTTATGCATTAAGTATCATGTATTATATTACTACTTTAAGTTTATTTAGTTCAGTTCTCAAGCGATGTACAGGCTAGTTACCTAACATGGGTATAAGGCTATAGCATGCCAAACAAAGTGCCTCCCATGATGGTCATATGTGGGAATGCTTGCTGAAAAGGTCACAACTCTGTGATGGGATACAGGGCAAAGAGAGGAGGATTTGGGACTGAAAGTATGCTGGACCATCTGTGCTGTGAACTGATCCATTGTGTCTATATAAGCATGCAAAGGGCAGAATAAGTGTTACAAGGGCAATCTTAAATGCTCAGCCCTGTGCAGCTGCGATGGAAAATGCTCACCAAATTAGTAGAGAGAGAGGCATAACAGGTCAACAACCCAGGAAAATGAAGCATGCTTTGAAACTATACCAAAGAAATTTCAATAAGTACAATCATCACGGGGATCTGACAAGTCATCAGGTCTGAAAGAAATCTTATTTAATATACAGTAGGCTATAACACTTACAGATTTAAAGTGAAACCTTTTTTTTGAGAAATGTATTTATTTATTTATTTAGTTATATTGTGTTGGAGGCTAGAAGCCAGCTCTCTCCTTCCCCAAATGCACCCTTTCACCTACGTGACTGAAAGGGGAAACTCCTCCTCTGAAGAACCTGCAATCAAAATAAAAATATTCACACATATGTTAGGCAACAAACTATATTATCCCTGCATATATGTGAATACAGCCTACTTGTACTAGGCTGGATCATTTTTAATGATGTGGTAAGGCCATAGCCAATAAGACCATACATTCTATGACAGTAAACCTCACAAGATGGGTTCAGAGGTTCTATGTATCATGGTTATATTAGTTACAACCACCTGTGTGCTCAAGTGCTCATAGCTAGCATTTGATTAAAAAAGAGAATTCTGGTTTTATCTTCTGTTGCATTGGTCCATCTATAAAAGCCTCTGGGAATTGGGAATTGAAAGTTTAATCTGTGCCGTTGAGGAGTATATATCCATTGCTTTATGAATTCCTTTTCATTTTGTGAAATATCACTTATTGTTGTAACATCCAGTGTGGATTAGACCATTCATTTTTGGTAGAAAAAGACTCTGTGAAACTAAAACAAAACATCATGGGAATAGCTGTACGTTTGTGAGACAATGGAGTTGCCACTGGTTGATCTATAACTTTCTCAAAACTGCTCAGAGCTTGAAGCACATCAAATCTTAGGAGGAATACTCTTTTAACAAGGGCCAGGAAGAAGATTGCTTTTAAACATGACTTGCTCTGTGAATCCATCAGGAGAAATAGAAGATATACCTGAAGGAATGAGTTAGGAGATAGTAAGCTACCTATACTGCCCTCCAAGAACACATTCAGTAGAGTTGGGATGTTTTCAGAAGGTTGCAAAAAAAACATATAAACCAGAGCAAACACTTTTGAGATTTCCAAGAGAATTAAAAAATCAATGCACTTCCATTTGATTTGAATTGGACTGACTGTTTAACTTCCACAAAACTAAATGTTCTGCTTCAAGGTTGACTTAAATACTCTGAGGTAAAAGTCTATTTTGAAGAAGTAAAATTGAAATCTTGCATTTAAATAAGTTAAAACAAAATATTTTGTGTCTTTCCAGGTTTTTTTCATTTTTACTTTTTCCAAAATGAAAAGTTCAGTAAACCCTACATTAATTGTGGAATGAGTCATTGTTGATGGATCTTCAATTTTCATCAAAAGTTTTATGTGAAAAGTTTTCTTCCATTCTACTTGCTAACCCCAAATACTCTCTTGTTTAGCTGTTTACACTGCTTGGTATTTCACTTAAGATGCTTAAGACCAATATTGTACATGAGTTTAGAAAGTTGCTAAGCTCCTGTGCAATGCTTCTGTTTCTTAATCTGCCTTTCTTGTGTCAGTCAAAACTATAAATGAGACTACTTACAAAAGGCCTATCCATACGAAGGTGCATGTAGGTAGTTGGGGAAGCTTGGGGAGTCCCAGCACTAGTTTTAGACAGTTGGACTGTGATATTTTATAGCCAAAAGAGTAATTGAGACACAAATTCTATGATCAGAAAGGAATTCTAGAGATTCAGAGCTAGAGAGAATGCCTGGACTTTGCCCACAGCAATGGGCTTGGCACTCGTGACCAATGACAAGGGGTCCTGGTTTTCTCTGATTAAAAAATCCCCAATTTTCCAGTTTAAAAATGTAAGCCCAAATCCACATTTTTCTGTGAATAAAATGAAACAGAAAAATAACCAAGGAAAAATATGAATTTTGGGTTACTAATTGGGCTGCCGCTAAACCTATGACTGTGACTTGGTCATCAGCCCACTTCATAGTTTCATAGTTTCATAGTGTCTAGAGTCGGAAGGGACCTGGGCAGATCATCTAGTCCGAACCCCTGCCTTGGCAGGAAAGAGCACCGGGGTCAGAT
>JAGPOW010003316.1:108929023-108950409 GCA_030014935.1 Caiman crocodilus | reverse complement strand
GTTCAAGGTCTCCTCCGCCCTCATCTTCCCCCTCCCCCGGCGAGCCTAGTTTAAAGCCCGCCGAAGGAGGTTCACCAACCTGGAAGAAAACACACACTTTATGTTGTCCAGCACAAAAGTCAACTTTTTAAAACTCGGGTGCCTACAGTTTAGCTATTCCTTTCTCTATCTGGGTGTCACGAGAAAAGTTATCGGTCTTTGAGGTGATGAGAACTCACAAATCCCATGATCTCACATGGGGTGCAATGACTGGGCCGCATCCCCCTTACTGACCATGCTGCAGGATCAGCAGCCAGGGACTTAAGCCCTTAAAAAAGGTAAGCATTATCTCATTCCTTTCCTCTCTGTGTCCAAAGACATGTTCCCTCCCATCCTACTCCCACCTCTTCAGCCTGTTGCTACTGCTGTCTCCACTCCCCCTTGGTTAAGAGGCCCTCCTGTCACTCCAGCTTGGCTGTGCAGGGGATGGGATCCGCCTGGGATGGTGGCATCAGGCCCTGCTTTCTCTGGATTTCCTTGCTAGCCCAGGAGCAGGTGTGGGGAGGGGGCATGTGGTCACCCACCACTGCTGTGGTCCTGGGTGAGCACAGCCACAGCGCAGCGTGGCTGAAGTGCACAAGAGCTCTGCTCACCCCCACGACAATGCAGACACTGGTGGCAGCAGGCTACGGAGATGGGAATTGGGAGATAAGGGGACTGGATGTGCCTTTAAGTATGGAGGCAAACGAGGGGGGAAAATTCTTACCTTTTTTGGGACTCAAATGGGAGGAGTAGGGAAGGACAGAGAGAGAAAGAGAAACAAAAGAAGTTACTTAGAAAGAACAGAGGTAGTCATAATAGGTTAAAGATCAGAAAAAAAGTTCAACATATAAATATTTAACACATGGTTACTAATTGCCCATCCTACAAACAGTTATGTACATAACTTCACTACCTTGAGTGACAAGAGCTAAACATTCCACCTCTTAGATCTAACATAAATATCTATTTAATTTATTTCCATTAATGTACAGCCCAGATATCATAGAGGCAGAAATGACTGCAGAATTAATTAAAAAATGGGACCTAACAATGGGTCAGATAGGCCTAGAATAGTGGTGTTTTTGAAAGACAGATGCATTACTGGATATCAAGAAAGATTTTACTATTTTCAAGTTCTTTCATTGGCTGAGCTTGATTATACTGTTTGATTGTTTAAAATAACAGATGAAGGTATTATATAGTTCAGTGTAGTAAAGGTACCCTGAGAGCCTAGACTCATTGTAGAGTTTGCTGGTATGTTGCCGACTATAGGTATGGACAAAACATTCATTTCTAGAGGCAGACTTTTCTTAGAAATTTCTGAGAAACCCTAGTCTGGGGAATGGGCAGGGAATCTTTCTCTGTTGCTCCCTTTCCATTCCATAGAACAGACTGAGAGGGGAGTAAATCAGTGTGGCAATGACCCAGCATGCTTTCCCCAGACCAGGCAGTTCCCAGCCTGGGGAAGAGTGGGGGAGCAGCAGACGGCCACGTTGCTCCCTTCCTAAACCAGGTCCGGAAGCAAATGAAGCAGCAAACTAGCATTCATTCTTGCAATAAAAACACTTTCACAATGGTAATCTTCCGATGCCAGACTAAAGGATCTTTCTTTCAGAGGGAGTACGTTTCCTCTGGGAGAAATGGAATAAAATTGAACGTACTGATCCTGTGATCCCGCATTAGCAAATTCCCTTTCTGTGTCAGTGTACTGTTGTCATCTTTATGTGATAAACAAGAATCCTGGTTTTCTGTGATTAAAAAAAAAATTCCCAATTGTTGGATTAAAAAGAAGTAAATCGAAATCCACCTTTTTCCACGATTAACATGAAATGCCACTAACATACAGATATAGATTAACATTTCATGTTAATCGTGGAAAAAGGTGGATTTTGATTTCCTTTTTTTTTTAGTTGTGTTACTGGAGGTGCCAAAACCAAATAACAGAAGCAGCACCAGCCTTTCTTAAAGGAGGATTTGGAGAGAAATGCTTTTTTAATGCAACATCTTCCATGTTCACAGTCAATGGAATGTTTATGTAGACTACCATAATGCCTCTGTAGTGAAGTAGGTGTCTATGTAAGGAAGCAGAATAATTGCTTACCACAGGCTCATCACTGTTGCAGATTGGAAGCATAAATACATGAGTGACTGGTGCCTCCTGAATCTGGAGGGGGCACCCACAGAAGCCACCAACCCTAACATGGGGGGCACCAGCTCTACTGACACCATCACTGTCAGCCATCGGGGGGGCATGTGCACCCCCCGTTCATCCCCTACCAGTTGCCCATGCATAAATATAAAGTGGTAATATTTAACATTTTCCACAAAGAAACACTGAAATAATGAGTCATAGCAGTACCTTAGGGGAAAAAGCAAATGAACTTGTACTTTTTATTCTGGCCTCAGTCCACGTATTTGAGTCTGGTGATGTCTGTCAGAGTTCATGCAGGGACTGAGAAATAGCATGGTCTTATCAAACTTCAGGAGACCTAGTTTTGCAACCCTTTTTTTTTACTAGACTGTTCTTGAGGTTATTTAGTGCTGCTAAAATCATTGGGATTGTTCCTGTTTGCAGGGGTTGTAAAACTTGCTTCAGTGTTTGCAGCCGTGACTCAAGAAGGAAGGCTAATAACTGTGTACTGTTTAGCAGCAGGCAAAATCTTTTTATTGTTGATTATTATATTGTTGTTTGAATCTACATTCCTTCTGGCACCTAAACTCTCTATTGAACTCAGAGGAGACTTTAGAGTGCACAAGGAATGTGTAATCAAGCTCATCAGACACATAGCTTGAAGAGAAACAAATGCTGACATACAAATAACTATTTTCCTGCTAAATAAAATTTCCAAGGTTTTAGTTAAAGTCATTTTTGGTTTACTAATTCTCTGATACCCTTTTTTACAAATGACTTTGATAGGAAATATACTATTATGATGTCAAACATAGCTAGTTGTCATTGTCAATACTTACAGGCTTTTTATATTGCCTGATTACAGTTTTCTTTACACGTTCAAAGTAATCCAGAACTACTTATCTATCAATAAGATTTAAAAAAAGGTTTATTTAAAATATGTTTGGTATTCCATATTTTATATAGAAGATTGGGAAAAAAAACCCATAAGAAATAGTAAGACATTTTTTTCCTAGCAAATTAAGGAAGGATTCTGTATCTGTATCCTAAGTAATGTGCGTCTTATTCTTTCTCATGGTTTCTTTTTTCTGTTGTTTTTTGTCAACATTCCAGGTGGTATGAAACCTAGAATATTAAATATATATATAGTATGTATGTTTGTGTGAAACAGGGTTGCTGAGCTTAACAGAAATACAGTTTTTTAAAATTTTTGACACATTTCTTAGTGGAAAATTTGTGATTTTTCTATGTATTAATTGAACTTATTGGCAATTTTTTTTACAATTTTTGACTGATTATTTGACTGGTCAATTGACCAAATTTTATTTGACTGGTCAAATACGCAACCCTAGTATGTAATAATAATAATTACAATATTGTGTGCATGTATAGTGTGTGCTATTTTTGTATGCAGGGTGTGTGTGTGTTTGTAATTACACACATAATTCATGCATGTGCATGCTCACACACACATGCATACATGTACGCGCGCACACACACACACTCCTTTCAGCTTTAGACATAATTTATTTTTTGGCTGTATATATATGTACACACACATCCCCACCACAAATATCTATATCTATATCTAGATATAAAATATTACATATACACATAAATCTGTGGTATGTGTATGTGTTTATGTATACATATATATATATATATATATACAGCCAAAGACTAAAGTATGTCCAATACTTAAAAAGGTCATTTTGGGCACAGACAGAAGTGCAGGTCCCCACTGTAACTAAGAACGTGCTTTTCAGGAAACATTCTGAGTTCCAACAATCCTCAGGACCAAAAAGAAGTTCCCTGTAGGTTCCAGGGGAGAGGGGAATCTATCTGCTGGCTGGGAGCCTGCAGCCAGGTTCCCCTAATAACAGGTTCTCCTCCCTCTTAGCCCACTCTGTTTTCAGAATGGGAGAGGAAAAAGAGAGCAGAGGGAATTCATTCTAGGGGTGGAGGGTGGGGTGGGTGAATTGAACCCCTCTTGAGGGGGCTCCAATACACCAACCCAACAGCAGGGGCTGAAAAACCCCAGACCAAATTCCCTCTGCCCCTTTCACCACTTCTATTCTGAAAATAGCTCAGAGGCTGGGAGGAAGGCATACACAAGTTATGGAAGACTGCTGTGTTTTGAAACGTCTTCATCTGAACCCTTGTACAAAGAAGGGTTCAGGTTTTCCCCCAATTGATCCTTTTTGAAGTGGCCATCCACTTGTGTTTGGTCATGCTTTCCGTGGCCAGATCAGGCAAAAATTGTCACTTCTGTCTGCACCTTTTCATTTACTTCATAATAGTAATATTTCAGTCAATATAGGTTGACTTTTTCATGTTTTAATGCAATTGCTAGAAACAAGATAATGTTAGGATCAATACATTGGAAATATTTTAATAATAATAAAGAGCACTAGTCTACTAGGTAGTCTTTTGTTTCCAGATGTCAGTAGACCATTATGAAGAAAAAATATATATATGAAATGTAAGTGACCTTTGGCTGCAGTGAATGTTAGAAGCAATTGTTGTGCAAATGAGATACATTCCTTCTCAGACTTGTACACACGATTCTAATGTTTTCTTTGTTTGGGGGATTTTTTTTCGTTTTGTTTTAAATCTACTTCTGCTGTAACTAAAACCTTACCATTCTTTCCCACCTCAGATTTCCTTTAGTAATATAATAAATAGATTTGTCTTTTGTGGCTGGTCTCTTTTTTCTTCAAGTATATTGGACATGACCTTATAGGAAACAATGTCACAAGGTCACCCTTATTGTTGTGAACACGCACAATTACAGCTCATTTCAAATGAACTAAAATATTTTGGCCTTTAAATTAGAAAAACAAAAGGTGTGATCTTTTATGTTAAAAAAGAAACAAAAGAACTGAGAGGCAATGAAAATGTGATAAATATTTCGAAGCTTCATAGTTGTTAGGGTTGGAAGGGACATCAGAAGGTCATCAAGTCCAACCCCCTGTCATGGGTAGGAAAGAGCACTGGGGTTGGATGATCCCAGATAAGCGCTTGTACAGTCTCTGGAAGACCTCCAAGGCAGGGGAGAGCACCACCTCCCTTGGAAGCCCATTCCAGATTCTGACAACCCTTACCAAAAAGTTCTTCCTGATGTCCAACCTAAATCTCTCTCTATCAGTTTGTGGCCATTGTTCCTGATTATTCCAAGGGATGCTCTGATAAACAGAGCATCTCCTATTTCTTGCTGTTGCCTCTCCCCCATGCCCCTGATGAATTTGTAAATGGCCACAAGATCACCTTTCAGCTTTCTCTTGTAGAGGCTGAAGAGATCCAAGTCCCTCAGTTTCTCATTGTAGGGCCTTACCTGAAGGCCCCTTACTATATGAGTGCCCTCTTCTGGACCCTCTCAAGGTTATCCACATTCCTCTTGAAGTGTGGCACCCAAAACTTGGTACAGTACTCCAACTGCAGCCTGACCAATGCCACATAGAGTGGAAGTATCATCTCCCTGGACTTGTTTGCCATACACCTACTAATGCATGATAGCGTGTAGTTAGCTTTATTGATTACTTTTCACATTGACAGCTCATATTCTTCTTGGAGTCAACTATGATTTCAAGAACACTTTCTGTTGCTGTGCTGCTGAGAAGGTCATCCTCTAGCCTATAGATGTGTTGGTGATTCCTTCTTCCTAGATATATCACTGTGCACTTGTCTTGGTTGAACTGCATCCTATTCTTTTCTTCCCACTTTTCCAACCTGTCCAGGTTTGCCTGGATTCAATCCCTTCCTACTAGCATATTTATTTTACACCATAATTTCATATCATTCATGAATTTGGACAGAGTGCTGTCCACTCTGTCGTCTAATTCACTGATGAACACATTGACTGAGCCTAGGGAACCTCACATCTTTCCAGGTCAGTAGTGACCTGCCCACCACCCCTCTCTGGGTGCAACCCTTAAGCCAACTTGCCACCTACCAGACTATGTAGTCATCTATGACACAGTTTGTTTATGAGAATAGGATGAGACACTGTATTGAAGGCCTTCTTAAAACCCAAGTATATGACATCTACCCTGACTCCTGCATCTAAGCATTTTGTGACCTGTTCATAAAAAGAAACTAGGTTAGTCAGGCAGGATCTATCTGCTGGGAACCCATGCTGGTTGCCCTTCAGCATAATTTTTCCTGTTGGGCTCTCAAAATATGGTCCTTGACAATTTTTTTCCCAAGAATAGAGGTGAGATTAAGCAGCCTATAATTACTCAGATCCTCCTTCCTCCCCTTCTTGAAAATAAGGACCACATTAGCCCTTTTCCAGTCCTCTGGGACCTGGCCTGGGCACCATGAGTGCTCAAACTACTGTGCCAGTGGCTCTGCTATGACACCGGTCAATTCCTTCAGCATCCTATCCTTTGTTAGGCTGCCTGGCCTGGCCCTGACCCCAGAGGGGGACTCTTCCTCCCACTCTTCACCCCACTGTAACTGTGCTGCTCCCTTCACCCAGGCTGGGCTGGGCTGGGCAGGGCAGTGCTGCACAGAGAGCCAGCAGCGGGAGATGGAGGAGGGGGAACAATACCCCACTAGCACTGATCAGAGGCCCCCTTCCTGCCCCATGGGAGGGGGTGAGGAGTGGGGGGAAGAATCTACCTCTGGGGCCAGGCAGCAGTGCAGAGAGCTCCGTTCCTCACCCTGCAGTGTTGGTGGAGAAGCAGGGAGAAGCGTCTCCCTCTGGGGCTGGGCAGCCTCTCAGAGTCCCCCTCCCCACCCCATGCCAGCAGCAGGGAGCAGGAGAGGATGGGGAAGACACACCCTGGCACTGAACAGAGCTTTTCTCTCTGCACCTTGGCAGTGGGGTAGAGGGAAGAGAAAGAAGAGTTCCCCTCTGGGGCTGGGCAGCTTTATGTACTGGGATTGCTCTTGGCTGTCAGAGAGCCCCTTGGTGGGCAGAGTTCTCCCCTCCTCCCCCAGAGTCTGGCCATACTGTCTCTTCCCCCACCCTCTGAACACTGCAGACCAAGGTTGGGGTTGAAATTCCTCCTCAGTCATACTCAGGCCTGCTGGGCCTGGCCACACATCCCCTACTGCCCTCAGCTCAGCTTCCCTGTGGAACAGAAGTCTGCTCTAGTGCTCCTGAGCTTCTGGCCTCAGCCACTGCAGGCATATGCCTGCATTTCCAGAGTGAAAAGGGAACATCTATCCACTTGGAAAGTGGTTCACTCTCTGCAACCAAGACTAAGCTGCAAAGATTGAATTCAGGCTCAGGCTTTTTGAATGTCTGTCCCTAGCAAAAGAGTGCCCCCAAAGCCAGACCAGGCATGACTTCTATAGCTCAGGGGTTCAGCTTCCTTCTTCACCCTTTTAGCCCCCCAGTTTGTCTGATTCTCCATGAGCCTGACTTTAGTGAGCATCTAGTTGCACTCCTCAGAGGGACTTTACCTCTTGTTAAGGAAGCCAAATGCTACTTGAAATTCCAAGTAGAAAACAGCTTTTGTTCAATTAAGGTATTTACTGAGGCAAAGGCCACCCAGTCAAAGATTCTCTGCCCCTTTTCAAAGAGTTAAACAGTTTCTCTGTTTCCAGTCCTGCCCACACAGTCTAGAACACCACCAGAGATAGCTCCCATTGTTCTATCTTCAGTTTTCTCAGGTCCCTAGCCGTCGGCTCCTTCACTGTCTCTGACTCCACATTCTTTCTTCAGACTGTTCTTTTTCCCTTCCCTCATCTCAAGAACTGACAGCCTACTTATTTATACTCCACTCTACATTGCTGTGCTCACCTCACTCAACTTCTCTCCAGTCTCCTGTGAACATCTCACTTTTGTTGATATGTGAACACAGCTATTACACACTCTGTTGATAGTAGAGATCCATCTTGCCCCACACTTAGACAGATCTCTTTAAGCCTGCTTAAGTCCCTTAAAAAAGAAAAAACATTCTAGTACAAACAGTGGGCAGGTCTTCATTCTCTTCATTGCTTTTTTGTGATTTACCTTTAAGGGAAGGATAGCTCTGTGTTATAAATATAGATACATCCATTAATGTTTGTTACCGTATGGACTTAAGATGTTTCTGCTTTTTGTGAACCAGTGGTGGTGAAACTAAAAATATAAAGACCATTCATGAGATACCAAGAACCACAAATAGTTTTGGGATATAGCTTTATATTTTGTGGTTCATATCAGCAGAAAGTTGCATTCTATGGCCTGTATGCTTGATCTGGCCAGCTGAGCCATTTTATTTACCCCATTGAGCAGGAAAGTTTTTGCTGTATTTCAACAGCGGGGTTTCATCCAGGCAGTGGAGAGAAGGAGCAGCAGTGTGCAAAGAGAGCAATGAGTATGGCTCTCGCAGCAACACTGTAAGCCTGGTTAGAAGAGGCACACACTTTAAGCTAAGATCTGCTAAAGTGCCCCCAGTGCAAAACATTGCTGACCCCTGACTTAGATGGTCAAATGTGCATCTCAACTACAGGCTTCTCAATTAACACTGTCAATATGTGTGAGATAACAAAGTAAGAACAGGGGGTTGAGGTATAACTGATTAAATAATGACCATACATATCATATAATACACAAGGAAAATGTTTAAAAAATAGTCTGTGAAAGTTTGTGTTTTAGTTCATAGTAAGAATGGTAGCACCATTTTTCCATTTCTGTGTCTTGGGTATTGCCACTGATTTTCTCCTTCCAGAATTTCAGGAGTTGGTACTGTAAGAGCTAAACAGTTAAGAGATGCCTAGGCACAGCTGCGTTCAGGCACATTGCAAGTCCCTGGTGCACAGATTTCTCCTGTAAGGAGGGAAAAGTTCTTGGTGCAAAATCAGAGCCCGCCAAAAGCTTGCAGCTGCACCATGGAGAGCGTGCTCATGATTGGCTTAGTGTAAATTATGCACACGTGGCGGTCAGGAATTGGCTTGCTGGCCATACAAAGGGCTTGGGTGGTACCCGCCCAAATTGGAGGAGAGCTTGAACACACGTAGGGAGAGATCCCCACGTGTACTTCAGAGCCACGGAGGAGGCCTGATCAACCATCAACGACTACCCATCACGATTTCCATGATGTACCCCATACCCCGCGTGGGTGTGAGCATCGGCGTGCCTGTCTATAGTTTTCGTTTGTGTCTGTCTATGGATTGTACCTACACTGTATACCTCGTGTATACAGCTTGTAAGTAAAGTTTTTTTGTTTCAACCACTGCTGCCTCTTGTACAACTAATTCCACTCTATCAGCAGCCCCATTCCGCCAGCGTTTCTTGGCCCTCACAGGTACAACACAGTGTACCAAACTTAACAATTTCTAGTCAGACCTTGCTATTTCTTTTGATTTCAGTTTCCCTTTTATTTGACTATGTCACTATCTTCTGGACAAGAGCAAAGACTACATGTGCACTATTCACAGAAATGGAAGAAATGCTGAAAACCATTGTCTCTGCCTAAGAGGAATAGAAATAAGGCATGCAAGCAAGCAGTTAACTAATCTTCTTTAAAACCTTACTGAAGTATAACTTCTACAAAAAGTGCATCCTTGGCTACCTAACTAGTTTTGAAAGCCCTGAGTAAAGATAGGCTCTTAATTCCACCTAAAGAATATTTCATGTGCTAGCCTGTCTCAAATTCGTTCTGGTTTTGGCCTCCATAATTTTTCCTTCATTTGATAACATTCTTAATCTGTGTCTCTAACAGAACATCTTAACACTATTAAAAAAAGAGTTAATGAATTAAACGTTGTCTTCTTTATAATATTGTAGTATTAGGGCCACTTTATTGATGAGGAAACTGAAGCTAACAGAAGTGATTTTTCCCAAAATCATGCCGGTTGGTAGAAGCTAATTGAAACCAGCTCTACTGACTCTAGTTCTGTGTTGCTTTGCATACACTTTGTTTCAAACCCTTAAATACATCATCCTCTTTGATGCCTATAAAATACAGTGTAAAAGTTACTTGCCCTTGTTGTTTATACAATCTCTATAAAGCATGTGTGTGTATGTGTACACACACTCACAGAGTAGTTTTCACCTTTCATCATCATTTAACCTCTATTATTTTATTCATTTTTGCTTCTCTTTCTTAAATTCTAGTTGAACTCAGTTTTCTTGGTGCTTCCCTGTTCAGATTTGTAGGACATGATAACACTGTTAGGTAACACTGTCATTTCTGTGATGTGTTACTTGTTATACATCCTGAAACTATTAAAGGAGGAAATATTTGCTTCAATATTTTTATTGTATATGCCTATGATACTGATTGCCCCAGGCTTATTGTTGGCATCACATTTTTTCTCTCAAGTGTTACCTTCCTTTTGAATAGCTAATCTACCTTATTCGCCATAACTGTTTGCATTTTACCAGGTTTAATCTGTTTTGTTGTTTCCTGACCATATTTATAAATCACTTTAACATCTTCCTCATATACCTTGGCTCTTAGTAAAGGTTACGGTATTTCCTGTTGTGAAGAGGTCTACAAATTTAATTAATGTTCTGTTCACTATTTCTTTTGGGTGATTAATATAATGTTCGTTTAAAAAGAATACCCATCATTAATCTGGCACAAGTTCTTTGGGATGCACCACTAACATAAATAATTTAAAGTGCTGAAGTTTAGCTATAACCTATAACTTCCCGTTACCACCAATCTTCAAAGACAACAGTCCTCTCTTTGTATCTTACTTCTGTTGCAAAACTCAAGATGAGCTAATTGTAGATAAACTAGAACACGGAATCTCAATAATTTGGCAGAGCCAATGGATAAGAACATTTTATCATAAAGCCCCTGGCAGATGCACTCCAAACTATCATGCTATACTTAAAGCACTATAAATTAAAGTATAAGTGAACTGAACAGACCTTCACTGTTCAGTGTGTGGGTTGGGGGAGGGGGGGTTGAAATCTGTCTGCATGGGCTGCTGGGGGCATTCACATGCCATTCTGCCCTCCTCCCATCAGCTGGTGATTATCAACATTGGTTGGGAGGGAAGAGGATCCCAAACCCCTCTTCCTACAGTCCTCCTGCCTGGGCTGCACTATGGTGTGGCCTGGCAGAGCCAGCTGCAGGGAGAAGAAATGAGTTCTGCCCAAGGCTAAAGCAAAGCGCTGCACAATGGTGCCTAGGATAGCAGTGATCAAGTTCTAAGTTAACCCTTGATCTACCAGACATTTGATAAAGTGCTCTAACAGAAAGCTCTTTAGGTTAGTATACATCCATCAAGAGGTAACATGAGCTGTGATCTGCAGTTTTCAGAGCATTCTAAGAGTTGTGAATGTCTGTTCAGTTATGGCTCTAGAGCACTTTCTGCCTGCTTAATGTGTTGTATGTGTGACATCTGTACCCAGCCAGAGTTGTTACCACTTCACAGCAGACTCGCACTCTTTTATCAAATGGCCATAAAAATCCAAAACTTTGTTGCCATTGGACTTGCCCCCACAAGTAGCACCATGTGTTTCTCCAGGGACAAAGAGCAGTAGCACAATGCCTGACATTGCTACTTGTCCTTGGGGAATGCTTGTGCCACAAGCACTCTGGCACGTGGCATGTAGCTCCTTGTGGGGTAGGGGAACCTGGAGCCAGCAACTGTGCTGGCCCCAACAACCTTATCTTGGGTTCTGGGGGCCTCTGGGAGATACAGCCCTGGCAATCCTGCAGCAAGGAGCCTGGCTGGCAGCTGGAGCATGGGCATGTCTATACCTTTTTTCTTTTGACCCTGGGATCATCTGGGGTCCAAAAAAACTCCTGCACTGCTAAGTAGCATCATGGGGAATGCCTGTATGTATCGTGTGTGTGGTGTGCAACGGCACCACATACTACATGCCTGTGCTTATCTGGTCACACCCATTAAAATCAACTGTTTCACTGAATTCACTAGTGACTTTTCAAATTGTTCATCACTGAATTAACTACTTTACTGTCTGAATTCTGTTGACAGTCATGTTTTAGCTGGTTTATTAATTTTGAAGATCTTACCCTGATTTGTGGGAATCTTCTTCCAGATCAACAGCATATATCTAACCTTATTACTGTGTTATAACATGGTGTGTTTTCTTGTTTTTTAAGGTAAAGCTCTACAGTAAACGGAACATATATGTCAAGAGTGCAAAATGCAGCACATTTTGAAGCATTTCTTGTCAATTAGGAAAGCTCGCTTGGCTATATGAAATCTGTCTAAGACTTCACACAGAATTCCTCCATTAGAATGTTTTGTTCCAGTTGTCAGATACCTTTTATTTGACCCTATTTCCACACTCAGTTGGAAACTAATCATCCCTGTATCTTATCCAGTAGTGAACAGCTGTAAGCTCAGTGACATCTACTTTCTCTTCCCATAAAAAATACTTCTAAACCTCAAAGGCAGCAAGAAACTGACTTTAATGCTTTGACTGGAGATGGATTGTATACCTCTGTGTACTGACATGTGCCTAATTTTCAAGAGTAGGCTTTACTTACACCTTGGAGTAAGAAGGATAGAAAGATATAGGCTGCATAACTAAGTGTGTACTTATTTAAGAACCTATTCATCTTGTAACAGGAGCTGCTCTTTAGGATCTCTTCCAACCTCTACTTTTGTCATTATTTGTCCACCAGGACAGTAAAAAGATCAAACCAGTGGGTGGCAGCCATTGACAAATATAGACATTTTAATAGTGACCATGATTTTCAGAGCAGTATTTAACAACTGAGTTCTTTGTTTTGTGCCCATCTTGTATGATAGAATTAATGTTGAGCTTTCATGTCACTGTGTTTGTAGAATTTGGAATGGCACAGTAATAAAATGCCATCATGTTCCATGTAGTATATAGTAGTAAAATTATATGCCAGCCATTTGTCTTCTCAGGAACAAAAGTGAAAACACGGAGCTTGAAGTGTAGTATGCCTGATTTATTTGCATCACGGAAGTCTTGCCGATGGGGATATACAGAAAGAAGAATTACAAACCATCAGAGAGGGAGCAAATGTCTTCTACCTTTATAACTGTTGATGGGTAGAAGATGATGAGGGAAAAAAAATTGCAAATAGGGCAAATACACTTAAGTGTCTCTTCCTTAAAATGACAGAGTAGGAGACGTGATTAGTTTGATCTGGCACTGCACCTGCTTGTACAGCAGTTAGCTGTGAGCTATCCGACATCTTAAGACTCAGTTCTCAGTAGACTGATGAGAATCAGCATGTCATCTTGGAGGCTTTCCTCTTGAAATATTTGAGCAGAGAATACCAGAATAAATGTTCTTACATCCCTTATACAGCCATTGCTGAAAGATAGCTTATTACTGGAATGATTGACTTATGCTTTGCCCTTTACTGCTAAGTGTGTAATCTGTTTTATTTTATGCCTCTGGGAGATGGAGTTGTATGTCTCCTAACATGTCTCTATCACTAGTTTTAAATATAATGTTTTAAAGTGAAATCTGTATATTTTACCTATATTTTTTAATGTTATATGTCTATGAAGGGTATCACTAACAATAAGCAGTGTAAAAGATCTTTAGAAATGCCCATAGAAAATGTTCCAGCAATGTTAATATATGCTGTGTATGTACATTTTATAAAATATGCATTGTGCATATGTGTATGTGTGTAACATGTTTACACGTCTGCATTTCTTCTTATGAACACAAAAAGATTTTATCAGATAGTTTAATTTTTAACAGTAAAAGATCTTTTTTTAGTCATTTGCCCCATAGTGAGCATATAGAACTTCAAAACTAATTGAAGCTAGAAAGGCTTTAGGGCTAGAGACAGACATTCAAAAATAGCCTTTTTCCATTAGTTCAAGCTCTTCTTAAACAGCTTTTCCAAGGAAGGATATTACCAGCTACCTGTTGGTTCTGCTTTTGCCCTGTCTCCCACAGCATGGAGGTAGCCAGCATGTGGTCTGCTAGCTAATGCCGAGAGGTGTCTGCACAGATGTGATGCAGTCTCTGCAGCTAGGGAGCAGGGGGAGGGGCCAGCTCTGCAGTGAAGCAGAGAGCCCTACTCAGTCCACAGAGCATTCAGGGATGCTGGGGGAATCTAGTTTAATTTAAACCAGCAAGGGATCTGGGACAGACACTGCTTAAACCAGTTTGACCCAAATCAGTTAAGTCTGATACTACATTCAACCAGGTTTATCTTAAACCAGTTTCAGCCATTTTCAAACTGGTTTATGCACACTGAACATCTGTTCTATTACAGGTTTAAGCCAGTTTCTGATATAAACCGGTTTATATGTAATTTCAAGATGTCTGTCCCTAGCCTAGGTGACTCCTATCTGGTAGTTCAAGTTGGTTTGTTTTAGGTTCAGATTTTGGTTTTGGAAACAAAAAACAAAGATTGTCTAAGAAAACAAATTGAGAAGACTCTTTCTTTAGGTAATTGTTTTGCATGATAGTATACAAGCAAGGAAGATTGTTTATTACCCAGTCCTCCCAGGAAAATGAAAACATGGCATCCTGAAGAACAACAGACTTAGGTTTTGTCATCTTACCAAGAAAAGGGAATTCTGGATTCAACAGTCTTTCAGTACTAATGCCCTAGCTCTGACATGCAGATGTTCAAGTTCAGTGATCACCAGCAGAAAAAGCCCAGATACATTTAATTTTTTTTTTGAGTGTGCGCAGACAGAGTAGCAAGATCCTAAAGCATGTAGGATCCAAACTACCTGAACTCAAAATAACACAATGATTTGGGGTCAGAAGTAAATGGTAAAAAACGTGTACAGGCAGGCAGGAAGGACATGCTTTGGGCAGGACTGCAAGTTGAACCCACTGTCACTCATGGCAAATTACTTTGTGTAGAGAACTGGGGAGTATTATCCTTTTCTATTTATAACTCTAGCAGTGTTTTGTTTGGAAACACTATGTCTAATCTTATATCTTGTCTATTTCTCTCTCTCTTTCTCCCTTTTAGAGTACCATTTCTTAACTTGGCTTATCAAGTTTCCTTTCTGTCATTGGCAGAGAAATTCCCTAGTTTGTAGGAAATTGGATAGCTCATGGCTAACTGCTGTACAAACAAGTTCAAGAGTGCCAGATCAAACTAACAGAAATGCCCTACTTGCATGTTCAGAGCCTTGATCTTTGGCTCCTAAGTGCCTGTGAATTGTAATGCTTCTTAAACTGGTTATCACTACCATTATTCTCATGGCTTTACCTGGATAGCTAAATTCAAAATGAACTATTATAATTGCCTCCCCTCCACAACTTCAGTTTGTTAGTTCCGTGGACATCTGGACCTTGAGATACAATATAGATTACCCTCTCAATCTACCTTTCTCTTTTAAACTCATAAAGACATTTCCTCAAGCATATTGTTGTGAGTCTCTAGACCAGACAAATGAGCAAAATAAGTTTATGTAAAAGGATTTCCCATCAAGCTTACAGAGAAGGTTGGCAAAAACAGTAATGAACCACAGCACAAACATTTAAACCTGGATCTCATTGACCTACCATGCTGGGGGGAGGTAGAAGTGGGTGTGCCTTTGACAGATTTTATGTTTTGATACATCTTTTTCAAAAGAGTCTTAAAATCCCTTCCAAATTCAAATTCCATTTGACTCATCTTTCTTTGATGGCCTTTAGGCTTCCCTTCCCCATGTTTTGCTTTTATGTTTTTAACTTTAGCTCTACTTATGGAAACCACTTTCATAGAAAAATAATTTCCCAGTGGCGCATAAGTCCTCTACTTCTGTTAATATGCTCATCTATTAAAAGTTTCTCATTGAAATAGGGCTTTTTTTTACATTTATTAGAGGATGACAATGTTGCAACACTACGTATTTCACTGTTAGATTTATAATCTCAAATTTCATCTAGCAGATACAGTTGGTTAAATGTTTTTTTTTCCCCCTATACATTTTCTATATGCTTTTGTGTATTTCATCTGACTTGCAGGCTTCCATTATGTTAAACATACCATCAGTGTGCTACATTAAGTACCCCAATTACTAGTTGGTTTCAAAATGCTTCTAGTGTATCTTTAATGTAGCAATACAGCAACAATAGGATTACGATGGCTCTTTATCACTGCTGGGCTGTGATAATCAAAAGAAGTACAGTAATAAATGCATCAAGATGGCAAATACACACATTCTCCTTGTATGTGACTGAGGATGTTGATGAATCCAAATGCATGGAAAATATAATTAGAATATTTTGATTTATAATGTGGCAGTAGATACTCTAACACTATTTTCAATCTCACTGACTTGGATCACTTCAAATTTTAATGTACCAGAAAATCAATATTAGGAACATTTTATAGACATAGTAATACACATTCAAATTTATGATTTCCAGATATTCATCAAATCTCCAGCGACTCTTCCAAGATGAGCTCTCCCCATCATGTGTGATGATAAAGGCATCTAGATTGGAGATATCAGATTATCAGAAATAAGATTGCCTCCTATTTTCAGATTCATTGACACTATTATTATAAAGCAGAAATTGAGACCTGCAATACATATTCATCTATAACAGCCACAAGTATCTTTCTGGTTCCTGTCTTGTTATAGAGTTTGTAACAATGTTTGATTCATTTTCAGCCTTTAATGAGGGTGTTGTCTACGTAGATGGCCATAGTTTGTTGTTGTGTTTTTTTTCTTTTATTTCTGTAATACCTATCAGACTTAAGTTTATACTTATGTCTTTGCTCTGTAGGTATGTTGTATAATTGAAGCATGCTGTGGCAAAATGGGGTTCCCTGGCTAGCCCCAGAGCCAGTTTCCCACCTGCCTCTGGGCATGCCACCCAACTGTCTGACCCACCATGCCTTGTTTTTAATTAAAAAAACAGCTATCTGTGGCTCCTTGCCACCCATACACCGAGACTCACAGATGGCATCTTAGGCAGTTGGCCCAACCATTCCTTATGCCCATTAGCTGTGGCACCCAAATCATGGAACCTTCAGCTTCCATGAGCCCTGGCCCCATCTCAGACCAGTTGTGACTCTGAGCTTCTTTGCTCATCGTGGGTGTCCCTCATGGTTGGCCCCTGGCCCTTTTGACCCTTCTGGTCATGGCCCCAGCATTGGCCAGTTGAGTGCCTTGGTTGGGTTTTTGCCTCTTGCCTGCACTTGGGGTTAGGGTCCCCCATTCCCAGCTCAGGTGCTCCTGGAAGCATGCCTGGCCCCGCGGGTCACTCCCCCATCAGGCTCAGGCACCTGGCCTACTCTGCTCTGTTGGAATATGGCCCACCCAAAGATGAGGGTTGGGGTTAAGGCACCCCTACTCTTTCACTGGGGTGGTAACTGGCCTGGCATTTCCTGGGGGTTCCCAAGCCACTGAGAGCCCCACTAGGCCACCCAGTCCCAGCAGAGTGAAGTTTTAGGTCATGCCCAGGACCAGGAGCCTCCAAAACATCCCCTGCAGATAATCCCTTACCTCCAGGATGTTGTGTTCAGCCTAGCAGCCAGGTGATGTTACTGCTTACTGCCAGCAGCGAACTACCACGTTTATATAGGCAGCTATGGATCTAGAATGGCTACCACAATTAAGTACCTGCTGGCTGTTTGGCTCGGCCTTAAAAGTGTCAGACACCAACAGTGCCCTGCCACACATGCTTAAAGCCATTTTTGGTGGGCAAGATGTAGGATATTTCATATTTTCTGAAGTTACTATATATGCAACCTTAACAAGTTGGCAAACATTTAGATCTCCCTGAATTGCATTGTCCAGAACCATTTGGGAGAAGGAGCTTATTGTGGAGAAAGTGACACATTTCTGATCTTTATACACTTCATGCGACTAGCACAAGTCATAACAGAAAATCAGTTTTGAAAGTTTACATCCACTAAGATAATTACTCTTTATAAATAAATGTTCTTAAAATTATAAATTACACTTTTTCCTTTACTGCTTTTCTCCACTTTTGCCTGGTTTCACTGGTCAACTCCCCCTCTTCCTACCCCAACTGGAAGTGTATTGCTGCTGGGCATGATATCACTTGCTTCAACCTGAAGGCCTCCCCTGACTTACGTGACCAGTAGAATAAGAAACTAGCATTTTTCCTTGGGCAGAGAACATCAATAACTGTCCTGAGCTTCAAGGTATCAAGTTTTCATCAGTCTTTTTCTGGCACCACTAACATGGAGAAATATCTGATAGCTCTTGTTTCGCTCAACACTGTACCTATGTGTATCTATAGTGACCCATTACTTATGATGCACTGTGGCTTCTTCCAGGTAGAGTTATTCCTATAAAATTTGTAGATAACATTTGTGAAAACTCTATCCTTGTTTTTGTATCTGGTTTTCTCACCTTCAGTCAAATGCGGTACTACTCAGCAGCACTGGTGGTATAACATTTAAAAATCAGTCTGCTTTCTGATAACTTTTTGTGGATTTCCACAATAGAGTACTGTATAGGATGGCTTCTTAGCTAGTTGTAAGGAAGTGCTGAATTGTTGAAACAGCAGGATGACACTGAAGAGGCTTTGTGCTCCAGAATAAGCTTTTAATTATTTCGAGTGAGTTCAGCAGTGCTGAAATCTATACTGCAATAGTGAAAGTGATAATTGGCTATTTATAATAAAGACACATACTTGAGTCAATTAAGCAGTTATGACTTCAGCTTTCCTGGTTTACTTGCAGTATTTGGATGACTAACATCCCAGTTTGAATCCTATTTTCTCTTCCATCTCAGCCTATCATTGTATTGCCCTCGTAGATGGTATTATTAGAGGGCTATTCTTCGGAGTAGAAATTAGGTTTATCAGTGCAGCACACAATCTGAATTTATCAGTTATTTCTGCAAAAAGCATTTTTTGTTTCCCAAAACAAGCAGATTGAAAGCTTCCTCAATACTATTTTCCTGAGTTGCAGTTATCAGTTGCCAATTGTTTTATCAGTAGAAAAAGCAAAATATTGTGCTATTCTTGCCTTCAAACTTAATGTATATTCCCCAGATCAACACACTTTGTAGGTAAGAATTTGGATATTTGTAACATAAACTGTAAAAGGCCAAATATCTATCTAATCAGGTTTTATACTGTGCATGTTACAGTGACATCTTTGTGCAGCCAAATCACAGGCTATCTTGCATGTCTTGTTGTAAAACTACTTTGATCAATCTCTCTGCAAGAAGAAAGATGTATTAATAAAGGATGACTTCATGAATGTATCTGGAGGGAAAGTTTTTGATGGAAGAGAGCTAATACTGTGCTTAGTATAGAACTTATCTGTGATGTATAAACACAAGGACACCTCTGTCATTATGACATTTAAAGGGTAAACTAACACAGAACCTCCCACTCTTCCATCCCAACTGACAGATATGCTTTCTTTCTCTCAGAACAGAGAGTCCATTCTTCCTCATGCACAAGGTAACTAGCCAAGAGAATCTCATTTAGGTCTTCTTTACACCATTGTGCTCTAAAATGCTAGAGTAAAGTGTGTCCTGCCCACTCACTCCTTTTCTGACTTCACCAAATCACAGAAATAAGACAATATAGCTACCTTAGAATAATGCAAAGCATGTGCCAATAATTATGGCTAAGACAAAGAACTGAAAAACATGTAATCAGGGCTATTGTAATACATTGAGCATTGCTTTGTTTCAGGGATTAGGGGTGTATGGTGCAAGCGGGCAGTGTATTAAGGCCAGAGCTGACTTGAGCAAGGTGCAGGGTCCGGGGCAAATCAGCCTATGCATGGCCCCACCCTCACTCCAATCCCACATGCCCCAAACCCAAAGAAGCTGTTGCCACCATTGGCAGTGATGGTGTTGGCAGTGTGGGGGAGTAGTGAGCGGCTGGATGAGGATCAAACGACAGTGGCACAGTCACTACGGCTGCTCCACACAGCTCTATTGGGTCCCCCCAATGCCAGGAGGCTGGGCTGGGTGGGAAATGGGGCTGGGTAGGGAAGCTATGGGGGCTTTTACTATGGCTCCCCAGCTGTGCTCTGCATGGACTGCGCTGAGCAGACCTGGGTGCTGGTGCAGGCCCCAGCCAGCAGCAGCATGCTGTCATCCTGCATGCAGATCCAGGGACTCATGCCCCATAGAAGGGCTGCAGGACTGTGCTAGACTCCTCCCAGGGGACACAGGCCCCCAGATCTGTGCATGGGATGACAGCAAGCTGCTGTCCCTCCCCACAGAGCACGGGGATTGGAAGGGACCTCAGGAACAACTCACAGACACTGGTCAGCTACAGATGTCCATATCAGATCAGTCTTTCTGCCCCTCTTCTCCCTTCCTCTTAGTTTCTGTTTCCCTGCAAGCCCAGCTCCAAAACTTCTGAAACATTTCTGAAATGTTTCTGATGGCTTCATTTTGTTTCAGAGAAGTTTATGGAGCCTCACATTTGGTTTCACATTCAGTGTTTTGGGCGCCGAAATGGGCTGAAACACCTCCAAAATGAAATGGCCCCCTTCTTTGCTGTAAGTCCTAACTAGAAAAATCCTGGACATGTCCAGCACTAAACATCTAGAGAGTTAATATTCTTGTTATTGTTAATTTGTTCTGGGTTTTTTGTTTTGCTTTGTTTTATACATTGTGAAAGATGATGTACCAAGAGTTAAAGATGGCTTGGAAATTTTGGGGAGAATTTGGGGAGTCAAATCTCGAGATTGTAGCTAAAGATGATATTTTGGTCAAATAATAAGGAAAGTTGGAGATGTAAAGCAACTTTGAAAGAAGGACTCTTAGGTTGGACTGACAGTAGTGCATCCAGGATGAAGCAATGCAAAGCTTAGATATACAGAACTGAGCTGGAAGAGGAATAATTGGTCTGGTGCAGAGAAGTAAATACTAGGGCTGTGTGCAGTGTTAATCACTGATTCAGTTCGGAGGAGATTCAGCCCAATTCGTCACCTGAATCTATGAATCTGAATCAAACCAGGAGCCCCATTAATCTCTCTGAATCAAATTGGAAGCCTCCTATATGCCTAGAAAATGACCTGCTGGGTGGCACGGAAGTGGAAAGGGATCTTGGAGTCCTAGTGGACTCCAAGATGAACTTGAGTCGACAGTGCAAAGAAGCCATCAGAAAAGCTAGTGGCACTTTATCGTGCATCAGCAGATGCATGATGAATAGATCCAAAGAGGTGATACTTCCCCTCTATCGGGCACTGGTCAGACCACAGTTGGAGTACTGCGTGCAATTCTGGACAACGCACTTCAAGAGGGATGCGGATAACCTGGAGAGGGTTCAGAGAAGGGCCACTCATATGGTTAAGGGCTTGCAGGCCAAGCGCTATGAGGAGAGACTAGAGAACCTGGACCTTTTCAGCCTCTGCAAGAGAAGGTTGAGAGGCAACCTTGTGGCTGCCTATAAGTTCATCACAGGGGCACA
>JAGPOW010003316.1:108915479-108928923 GCA_030014935.1 Caiman crocodilus | reverse complement strand
GTTTTATTCACCAAGGTGCCCCCAGGGGTTACAAGAAATAATGGCCACAAGCTAGCAGAGAGCAAATTTAGACTGGACATTAGGAAGAACTTCTTCACATTTAGAGTGGCCAAGGTCTGGAGCCAGATCCCAAGGGAGGTGGTGCTCTCCCCTACCTTGGGGTCTTCAAGAGGAGGTTGGATAAGCATCTAGGGTCATCTAGACCCAGCACTCTTTCCTGCCTATGCAGGGGGTCGGACTTGATGATCTATTGAGGTCCCTTCTGACCCTAACATCTATGAATCTATTCAATTTGGAAAGATTTGACAATTTGTCCATAGATACAGTTTTATATGTTTTTTTTACATACTTCAAGGTACCAGGTGGCTCATGAATACTGAAATGGTGGGGAGGATAGAGCATCCCACAGAAGTGCAGAGGGAAACCCCCCACTACTCTCTGGCTCAGTAACTGGTGACTCCTAGGTCGAGGAGGGCGGTGCCTGGGGTCCTCCCGTGACTGATTGCTGAGCCGGGGTGTACGGGGGAGGAGGGGTCCCCTGCATGCTTGGCAGCAGACCTGGAAGTGGACTGGAAGTACTTCTGGTTCCACCACCAAGCACACGAGGGCTCCCCTGTGCTGCTGTGGGATGCTCTATCTGCATTCATGAGGTGTGCCTGGTACCTTGAGATGTAGAAAAACATATAAAGCTGTGTCTGTGGTCAAATCATGGATTCTCCAAATCAGAATCAAATCTTCAAATTCAGATTCAGCCGAATCCAATCAGGTCAGTGATCTGAATCAGCTAATCAAATCACTGTCCCTTGAATCAGGCTGAATCCGAATCTGAATCAAACATGGCCCACTTCGCACACCCCTAGTAAATGCCATGCCATTTTGCTTTTCAGGCATAATGAAATATCAAAGTAGCTAACTAAATGCATGAAAACAATCTCTAAGGGCATATGCAGATGTTCCTAGGACATGATCTATGTTCATGCAGCTTGCTTTAAGGCACACGATCATAAACTAGGTGCTGGCTTATGCACATGATTGCTGGTGATCTAAATTGGGAAGGGGGATGGGGCAGACAGGATCAAGGAGGCTGACAGGTCCATGGGAGAAAGGGGGCATTGTCTGTCAGGAAGTAAAGGTCAGGGGGACAGGAGGAGGTCATAGGCCTAAATAGGGCTGAGGGAGATAAGAAAAGCACAGCCCATTTGGCATGAGTTAGCTTTATCCAGTAGACCTCAGATTAAATGTGTTGGATTCGACTGGCCATTTTTTTGCCTGATCTAACCTCACGGAATGTATGTATAGTTTAGCACTCAGATTGACCTCACTAGTTAGGTCAATCTAAGTGTAACATCTGCATGTGCCCTAATTCAAAAATCAGTTTTTTTTCCACTGGACCTCTCACTGTCATATAAATATTAACTGTCTACACCAGAGGGTGGTAAAATATGGCCTGTGGGCCAGATCTGTCCCACAGAGGGATTTTGTCCATCCCACAGCAGGCCCCTCATTCCTGTCTGCCCTCATTCCTGTCTGGCCCAGGCACTGGCAGGCCTGTGATGCGTAACCGCTGTCTCCAGGTGCACAGAAGGGTTGGGATGGCTCTGCACCTGGACTGTATTTCTAGGCAGTCCAGGCAGCAGCAGGTCCTTCTGGCTGCCCCCACTGATGGCCCTAGTCCCACGATACTGGCAAGGACCCATGTGCATGGCCCTGAGATCTCTCCTACCCTGCACCTGCTTCAGACCCACCCAAACCAGAGTAGACCAAACCAGCTGGGTCCTGTCCACACAACCCTAACCCCAGCCTGCTCCGTGCCCACTCCAGGCCACCCACTCCCACTGAGTGGTGGTGGTGGCTGGCAGAACCTGCTGCTGGGCACAGGGGAAAAATGGTCACCTCCCCTCCTTCCTGCTGTAGTCACCTGGAGTCCACACCCAGGCTGCCCTGTGACTCCTGTCTGCTGCCATCACCACTGCCTCTGGGCCACCCAGTGGGGCAGCAGTGACAGTGGAGAAGAACAGCAGGGCAGCCTAAGCAGGGACTCTAGGGTTCCACAGTAAGAAAAACCCAGGAGTGCTGAAGCAGAGGAAGCTGCTTTTCCCCTGCACCCAGCAGCAGTTTCTCCCTGGCCACTGCTACTTAGCATGGGAGGGCAGCATAGAGCAGGTGCAGGGCAACCTCGGATCAGGACTGTGTTCCCGGGTCCCAGCTGGTCTCAAGCTGGTCCACTGCAGTCAGGGATGGGACCTGGGCTGTGCACTCAGCTACTGCTGGGCACTGGTAGCAGTGGTGAGGAAGAGCTGCAGGGCATGCTGACTCTGATCTGTGGTGGGCGGATAAGGGGTGCTGACTGGCTCACAACAGCTTCCTAGAATTGCCTATGTGGCCCATGGGCCCAAATAATTGCTTGCACACCTGGTGGTGTCCATGATGCCACCATTGTCTCCTGGCTCTCAGTTCCTAAAAACAGGGAAAAGAAAAAAAGGTTTGAGTTTTGTTTAAAAAAAGAAAAAAAAGTAGTGCTAGTATGAAAATAAAATCCTATTCAGGTGGGAATCGTTCAGCAGTAGGAAGCTAATGCAGGGTTTATTAGAGTGGACATTTTCCTGTCAGACATTTTTGAAGTGATGTTTGCTTTCCTATGCGTATTTCAAAAAAGAGGCACTTCACTGAGCTAGAAGTCAGAATCTCCATTTAAATGGAAATGTTTCTACAGCATAGCAGGAAAGTTTCATTTTCATGTGCAAAGATAATGCTATTCTATGCACTTCTTAATACTGAATCAAGCATAAAGCAGAATGTATTTATTTAAATGTAGATACATTTTTTTTTAAAAGAAATGAATACAAAGTCCCTCCAATTTTCATTTAGTACCACAGTGTTTCTGTTGGACAATCTGACCAAAAAAGTAAACTTCTGCTTGTGTCTGTGTGCTTGCATTATTTTTCTAGTACAAATTTCTCCAGTTGTATACATTTAATATATTATACTAAAAACATATATATGTATATATGTATGTATGAAAGACATACGTTTTCATGATACTTAATTTGGTATTGTTTTTGTGTTTCACTTAAGAGTATCGGGGTTAAACCCATATCTCCCTGAGTGTCAGAAATGAGTGTTGTAGAGAACAAGTAAAGGTAATTTCTGTTTCCATCCAAAATCAGGCATTTTTCAAGAGTTTGAAACTGTATTTCTTAATTAGAGAAATAACCAGTAACTATTGGGATAAAGTAACATCTATAGGTGTAGAAGCATACACCTCCTCCTTGTGTCACTGTAGGCACATCTGTCATGCTGAGGAGAACAAAACCTGTTGGTATCTTAGCGTGGCTGAAGAATCTCTTCCAAACTATTTTTTTTATGGAACCTGTCCAACTTATTAAATTCTAGAGGCTATTTAGCAGAGAGCGGGAAAATGGTAGTGTCATTATCTGTCCTTTTTCAAGTTTTCCACTACAAGAAGGCAGATTTGGTATTGGATAGCTACCAACTATCACCATGGTGGGCTGTGTGGATCCACTCTGACCTTCATAAGCAATACCTCAAACTAATGAAATGCATTTTGCATGTATTAACTGTTGCACGATTATGTTGTTGTAACATAATGTTGCTTACCTACACTTCATTTTTCCTACAGTTTGATGTGCACCTTCACTTATGGAAGTGGAAACCACCTTAAACCAGGGAGGAATTACAATAATGCTTTTAGAAAGGACAATAAATGCCACTGCTGTAGTCAGAAAATGAGAGCATGAAGCCTACTTGGTGTGCTAGCGCTCCATCATGAGAATTTTCCCTTGTTTTATTCCAGTCTACACATCATATTCTATATTTCTACTATATTTGCACCGTATTAGAAACTAGCATAATAAAATAAATCCCAATGACATCATATGGTGCTAGTTAGTCAGAATATTAAGGAGGATATAACACTTTATCATAAAGGACTCTTAGAATTAGAATAATTTATTCTCTGTCGTCTTCTGCAAAATGGATTCTTGTTGTTACTAATGTAAAGCCTGCTGCTAAATGTTTGGATTGTACATATTAACTGGCTGGTGGTTGAATTCCTACTATTGAGTTGCCCAGAATTAAAATAATTACTTTTCTTTGGAAAATTGTATTGTGTTGTACCTTCTGGATTTGTGACTGTAATTGGTAATCACCAACCAGGGAGCTTATTTTTATTGGCAATAAAGATGGTTTGGTAATTTATAATAGGGAGAGAGAAGCTCAATCAATACAGAACCATGTTTCATGTTTTCTATTAATAAGTTTCACAACTTTTTATAACATTTGGGCTGTTAGTGGCTAATAGTTAGTCAGTTCATTTTAGCCTAATATGCCAAAGGAAAAACTTTGCAATTCTTCTGTAATCCTGGTCCCCCTTAATGCTTATTTCTCCAACTCCCCAAATACCTAAAACCTTAAACCAGAGCCATTAAAATCAATGGAAAACTTGTTCATTACAATGGGCTGGCATTCACAGTCCTGCTGAAAAAAGATTACCATAAAGAAAACAATCCATTCATGTCACTTTACATTATTTTTCTCATGAGTACTTTTGCTTCCTGTTTATAATAATTCATTTGGCTGCTTTGTAGCTATTTAATTTTAGAACATTTTTATGATGTAAGAGCTTCGTTTTTGGAAATAAATTAAATCAGAACTTTCTGCTTCCTGAACATTTTATTCTGAGCCAAGTTTTAGTCTCAGATGAATGGATCTGTATAATACTGTATGGCCCAAATATATGTTTACATTAAAAAATCTAAGCAATGCAATACAATAACCCCTGAAGGAATTCTTTTAGAAAGCATTGACATAGAACCTGTATCTTGTAAAATGTTCCATTTTTACTGATGTAAAATTTGCTTTCAGATACAATGTGACAAATCTCATTCACATTTATTACTGGAGGAGTCCATTGAGAATGGACCTTCTCAGATAGCCTTTCTTATATAGCTATAGGAAATTGAATGCTACTGGCCTTTTACACCAGTGGTCTCCAAGTATATTTGAATCATGGCTTTGGGTAGCTAGGAAATCAGCACAACAAATGGATTCTAAAGCTTTTCAAACTCCGAGAAACTATCTATGAAAGCTCCATTTTCCAAATAGTATCTGTATCTGCCTACCATTAGAGAAGGGTGAATATGGTGTACTGATGTATTAGTTTGAGCCTAAAAGGATTTGCATTAGTGAGTTTGAATTTATGATGGATTTTACTGCTCAGACAGATGAGCAGTTAAAGAGAATAGACTAGCTTGGGTCACTGCAAAATAGAGGAAGTGAGATGGCTATGATAGCGATAACAATCCCTTTGAAAGGCAGCTGTTTTCCTTCTTTTTTATTTAACAACTGTGATGCAGCTTTTGCCATGATGTATTGCTTATAAACTGAGGCTCACATATATATATATAATATTCTTTTTAATTTACAAAGCTACTGTCTGTACAAACCAATAATTTGCACATGTTTAATTATCGTTTGTGTGTGAAGCATAAGAAATGTTTTAACAACCCTGCATAAAATAGGGGTCAGAAATGTTTCTTTGTTTCTAGAGCAAGTAGAATAATACATAGCAATAATATGTCATGTAGCAATAATATGTCACCTTTTCCTTTTATTCAAATGTAACTTGGAATTTTACAGAATCTGATTAAGAGCATTATCCCCATTTTACTAATCAGAGGGCTAAAGCAAAGAACATAAATCAACTACCTCAAGTCCACACACAAATTTTATGGCACAATTGGATATAGAAGTGAAACATCTTATCAGAAGGAACCTGGCAGTAATCATTAGACCACACTGCTAACAACATTAGTTTGAACAAACAAAATCAGTTATTCATAATAATTAACATTTTTCATTGTTAATTTATTTATATGTTTGCATTAGATTACTGTCAACATATATTTTCAGGATGAGAGTATCAGCTTGATTTATGGATATCCAAATCTGACAGATTGTGAGAGAGCTCTAATTAAATATATAGATGAAAGAGGTTTGAAAATTTATATTCAAGATTGTTTCTTTATTTCTCAGCAGGAATCCTGGTTTTTCCAATTTTAAAAAATCTCCAAGTTTTGGTTAAAACAAAGTAACCCCAAATCCACATTTGCCCATGATTTAAATAACACACCACTAATATATAGATATATACATATAGTGGTGTTTCATTTTAATCACAAAAATGTGGATTTGGGGTTACTTTTTCTTTAACTGAAAAGTGGGATCCCTGTTTCTCAGGAAGTAAACAAACTAGTCATTCATACACATGGTTTAATAAACCTATTATTTGTGAAATGATGGAATTATAGAAAGAATTATTTGCTCCTACGCATAATAAGCCAACCTGAAGAGAAAGATAGCTCAAAACACTTGTGGGATGTAGCAGGAAAAAGTGATGGGTATAAAAAAGTTTGAGAGAGAAATTAATCTTTGTGCTTTATGATACCACAGCATATGTTGTGCTTCATGCTTATTTACTACATTTGCTAGCATGTAACTCACCATTGCCCTTGGTTTAATATTTGAATGAATGTAGATTTTAGAGTCTTCATTAAGGCAGGCATGATCACAATAGCAGTATAAAGGAGAAAGCAATTTCTCCTGCTATTTACCACACATGCTCACTCATATGAGCAGAAGTATTTTGTGGATCAGGAGGAATAGCAATACAAGTGGGGGGAGAAATAGAAGGAGAAATAGCAGAACTTGTTAAAACTTGAAATATTCCAATAGAATTATCAGGAAAATGTAATGACATTTGTTTGGAAATCTTATGGCCTGGTTTTTATGATTGAGAGAACTTGCACTCATGGAAGTCAACAAGAGTTTGGGATGTTCAGCACATTACAAATCATTCCATATGAGTATCATTGTATAGCACTGATCTATCACAGAAGAAAAGCTTAATAAAATAACCACCCTTCTAAAATACAGGTACAATGAGATGTTTCGATTTAATTAAGAGAAAAAAACAAAAGGATTGAAGAGAGTATGATAAGGAATGGTGTGACTTACTTAACAAATCATTCCAGCACATGTATAAATCTATTTAACATCAGTCAAGTTCTTAAATACATTCTTAATTTTTATTCAATCACTTGGATTTGGAAACACATTCTTAAAGCAAAGCAAGTGCTTGAGATTGTGATGAAACAGGATCTAAAACACAGAAAATTAATTCACCAAGTTTAAATCCTTAGTTTGTACAAATTGCTATTGTTCTGATTTCAGTAGCTGTATCAGTTTAAGTCAGTAGATCTCAACCTTTTGGCCCCACAGGCCAGATGAGTGGGGTGGGGCTGGTCTGCAAAGCAGATCTAGTTGTGAGTGCCAGGATCTAGCCATAGGATCTGGCACCTCCCCTGCTCTGTCCTGGGAAGTGGGAGCAGTGCCTGGGGCCTGACACTGTCCCCACTCCTACCTGCTATGCAATAGAATTGGTCCTCAGGAGCCTGGCATTACCCTCCTCTGCTCCCACACGCTGGGATTGCATCCCAGGAGTCGAGCACTGTCCCCTCCTACTCCAGTGCTTCAGGATTCCCAGGGTCCTGGAGATCCCCCCTCCAGAACCCCACATGCTGGGATTGGGGCCTGAGTCCCCACCCTGCCTTCATCAGCCCAATCTAGTGTACAGGGCTCATGGTTATCTATGGGTCTGGAAATCTGTTGGTGGGAGAGCAGTGCCACTGCTTTTCTAAATTTTCAGACCAATAGAGAACCCTGCAGGCCAGATGACATGGGGCTATGGGTTGGATATAGCCCGTGGGCCAGGGATTGAAGACGATTGGTTTAAAAGAATTGGAGATTCAGCCCTAGATTTCTAAATACTAGTTTAACTGCTTGTTGACAAATACAGCTGCTACAATATAAACAGTAACAATAATAAATGTAAATAAAATACAATAATTAAAAAGATAAATAATAGCACTGAAAACATATTGAGAAATAGCTAAGAAGTGTGATATCCAGGAGGAAAAAAGGGAGTTTTGTGGTCTGTTAAGTCATAAGCTAAAAATCTGGTTTCTGTGCTATCAAAACATGGGGATATACCCTGCTCATATCATGTGAGCTGTCTGTCAGACTTCAGGGTGATGATTTGCATGTCTAAATTAAGCCAGGTTTATTGAATAGTAGTTATTTAGAAGTCAAATATAATGAATAAACTTGAGAAATGGTGCAAAATTAATTGGATAAAATTCAACGAGAACTATGTGCATTTGTGTATACTGAAAGTAAATAAACTTTTTTATTGCTCTCCTGGGGAAACTTTTACCAGAACAATTTGATAATGTGGTAGAAATGAATTATTATTAAATAGCTCTGACTTATGATTTTTTTCTGACTGTCTCCATAGCCTTTATGATTTCCCCATTAATGGGAAAATCATATTCTCCCACTGCAAATTATGTCTAACTTCCCATGAAGCCAATAGGAGTTTTCTGTTTGCTGTGGGGAAGCATTGTATGTAACAATTTGCATACCTGTGAGAGGGTGGTAGTGGTGGTGGTAAAATACCTTTCTCTTATGCAATGCTGCCATTAGAAATGTCAAGGCAAACAATATCCTTATCCATTTTATAGATGAGAAGATAATAGAATAGAGAGAAAATTACTTATTTAAAGTCTCCCAGTACTTTAACCAGAGGACTAAGGGCTGAGGTGATGTGGGTGCAAAAGCACATAGTTGAACATGTAGCAGTCACAAGTTTGAGGCTAAAGCAGAAGCACTCACATCATGGCACTGTCATAGTCAAATGAGTCTGCAAATTCTGCTGCATATCTTGTCACACAGGCTAAGGACAGACATACAAAAATCTTGAGCCTGAATTGATTCAATCTTTGCAGGTTAGTCTAACCTGCAGTGATTGAACCAATTTGCAAGGGGATAGACATTTATTTTTCATTTCTGAAATGCTGGCACATGCCTGCAGTAGCTCAGACCAGAAGCCTAGTGGTGCTAGAGCATGCCTTCCCTAAGCTAAGTTGGGGGGCAGAGCCTGTGGCCAGGCCCTGGCGAGCCTGAGTATGGGTTTAAATTCCAACCTTGGCCTGCAGGTTTCAAGGTGTGGGGGAAGAGGAAGTGTGGCCAGATGGGGGCATGGCCTGATCCCTGTGGAAGGAGAAGACAATGGGGAAGAGACCTGACTGCCTCAGCAGCTCCCTGATAGCCAGGAGCAATTCAGGCACAGCTCTACTGCCCAGCCCTGGAGGGGGACTCTTTCTCCAACTCCTCCGCCACCCCTGCTGATGCATAGTGGGGAGGGGGGCTCTGTGCTGTGTTGGAGAGGGATTCTTCCTCCTCCTTCTTCCCCTCTCTGCCACAGGGTATAGAGTGGAGAGCTCTGTGTGGCACTGCCTGGTCTGGCCCAACCTGGGTGTTTAAAACAGCTGTCACTAAGCCACAGCCACCATGGAGAGCCTTGCTCTCATGGCCTGGGCTGGCCCCACTCACCCCTGGCTGAGGCAGCCACACAGTGAGGCTGGGCCTTGGGTGTAGAGCCCTTCTCAGAAGCTGCAGCTTAGTGACAGGGAAACTGTGCCCTGTCAGTGATGACAGCAGCCTGGTCCAGCATGCTGAGCTGAGCTGGCTCTGCCCCTCTGCTCTCTAGTTTAAGCAGGGGGCATGGCTCTATTAAGGCAAAAGGGAGGGGGTTAATTCCTCCTTCTGTTCATTCTGCCCTCTGGAATCACAGGTGGAGTCTGTCAGCCGCAGCCACCACCTTTACCTCGCCCACTTGCCTGAAGACAGGCAGATCCTGGATGCAGTGGAAAGGAAGAGGAAGGAGGGAAGAATTAACCTCCTCCCTGTCCACTTTGCCTTAATGGGGTCATGTCAGGCTGACATCTGGCCACACCCCCACTCTTTCTCAGGCTAGAAAGCAGAGGGGCAGGGATAGCCCTTATTTCTGGAGCAGAGAGCGCAGCCCAAGCCAGGGCTGCAGAGCAGGCTGGGATACTGGAGGACTCTAGTTTAACTTAAACCAGGAAAGAGGTCTGGGACAGAAGTTGCATAAACTGGTTTGACCCAAATCAGTTAAGTCTGATACTACAGTCAACCATATTTATCTTAAACCAGTTTCAGTCATTTTGAAACTGGTTTGTATGCTCTGAAATGATGTTCTGTTATAGGTTTATGATCACTTAAACTGGTTTATGTGTAAGTTCTGTCCACAAGGACCTGACAAAGGAAAGGACAAGGCCAAACCATAAACGAACAGTTACTTTCTGTCTCAGTCCAGTGCTCTAGCCCCAAGGCCATATTCAAAACTAGATAAGAAATTGGTAAGTCTGATCAACAAGGATCCTGGTTTTCTCTGATTAAAAAAAAAAATCCCTCCCAAAAAGTAAGCCCAACCCCACATTTTTCCATGATGAAAATGAAGCACCACTATATACATATCTCTATATTAGAGGTGTTTCACGTAAATTGTGGAAAAATGTGGATTTGGGGTTACTTTTTTAACCAAAAATTGGGGGATTTTTTAAAATCAAGAGATGAAAAATCCCTTCTGATCAAGCAGGAACCCAAGACTGTGACCTATAGTTCAAATGTCAAATGATTCTGGCACAAAATCAACAGTATATTGAAGTACACTCCTAATTTTAAGCACATATTTAAATCCACCACTTTTCAACGCAGCATTTAAGCCTGTTACAGTCAATGATGTATATTAAAGTGTTTGAAATTGAGGAACCTATGGCCAGATTCTATTCCACCTATTAAGTGGACTTACATACCCAAATGCTATTTTTCCCTACTCCGCTGGAATCTCAGAAAAATATTTAATGCAAAATGTAAATTAGTACTCCTCCTTGTCATGTTTCACACATTCAAAACTCTGGGTGAGGAAAATGTAGACCCTAAGTCTTCCAGTTGGACAAGTGTCCTAACTATTTAGCCATTGGGGCTAAAACATAGGAAGGTTATCCTTCACTTAGTTCTGTTATTCATGAGTTTCAGGCCAGCTGTGTTTTTAAGACTTATCTCAAAATATAATGGGTACATATATATAGCCATTTGCACAGCTGGCCATGTGAGTGCACTGATTGGAAGTGAATAAGACATGAGCATTATAGTAGCATTTTTAGAATACTTTCTTGGTGAAAAATATTATGACAAATACATGAAATCTACCATAAGCTGCATCAGGAAGGTATGATTTTAAGAAATAGCAGACCAAGATTGTAACAGTAATCCAGCTCTAAGACTTGATCTGTTTTTACTTTATACAGTGAGAGGTATGTATGTGTTAAATGTGTGTTTAGGATAGATGAGTTCATGGAGATTCCAAATAGAAAGAGAAGCAGATAAATATCAGCAAGCTAGAATTCTGGAAGTAAAAGTATTAGCCTCAAATATAAAGAAATCCAAGTGTTCAGCTTTAAAGTGGCAAGAAGGAAGATTAACTGACTGTAAAATAAGTTTATCTTTACAATATAATACCAGGAATAACTTCTAATTATAAAAATAATAAAAGAGAATCACACTTTCTAACACATGACAAAAGATAAATGGCCATAACTTCTGAATTATATTAATTCGTTTCTGGTATAGCAACAATATATATTTTCTGTCAAAAGAGTTCAAATAAATGTGCAGAAGGTTATTTAGGACAAAAACAACCTGAATGAATGCCAGGAACCTTTTCAGAGTGAAATTAAATCCATTAGTCTAGGTATGTAAAACAAAAGCTTAGCTTATTATAGTTATTCATTTTAAGAACATGTTTAAGTATTTAGCTGTTAAGTTATAGAAAGTTTATAGGCAGGTTGTGATCCAATTTTGCATCCTTTGAAGAAGAATTTATCTGCTCTTAATATCCCTAGGATGGAGGGATCTTTCAGTCCCATTAAGCAAAAACTAAAGGAAAAAAAAACAAACTCAAAGTCAGAATCTGATTACTAAAAAGCAGGACTGTTTGTGATGGAAGGAATACAAGAGGTTTAAAAAGAAATCTGTTTTCCAGGTAGTTTATTAATAAATCAAGAAGTTAAACCATTTTTTAATTAAAATACAAAGGCAGATCTGCAGTGGCAATATCACTTTGATGGAAGCATTAAGGCATGGAAAAATGTCATGGATACATTTGAATCTACTCAAATATTGTGAGTTTTGAAAGTTTGATTCAAATGATAAGGTTCTGGTGTTCACATTCTAATAGAGGGAGATAGGGTAGAAGAGGTATCAGCAGAGACATAACATAAAAATAATATAAAAAAAAAATGGAATACACCAAAACATTTGGGTACTGAAATAAAAGTTAATATTGTCACATTTTGAAAAGGTCCTCAGGGCTTGGGAGGAAAGAGATTCTACTAGAAAAAACAAATACAGTGTAAATAAATATATAATACCTATATCTATATATCTATATTTCTTCAACTATCTCACTTTAAGTCTTTGGAGGACAGACACATGATTTTAAACAAAAATAGTTTGCAATCCAGAAATACCAGAAGCAGGTTAAGAGAATCTTTGTGAGTACCTTAAACTACATGAAATTCAGTCTTTCCACTAGTGTCATCCATATTTCTTTCCAATAAATATGTACAAAATGATATAACTTGTTTTAAGAAGCAAAGAAAAAAACCTATTATAATTCAAGGAAGTTCATCAGTGCCTGAAACTGCTGAATAAAAACTATGCACACATATTCCAATAATCTGGGAAAATTCTCCCAAGGTTTTTTCTCAAGGTAGAAAAACTTATCCAGAGCCATTCAAATGCTGAGGCCCTGAAGAGTGGAGAGCTTTCAGAGGTGACACTGTGCAACTGGAGTGGAAGGGTGGGGAAGGTGAAGCCTGTGCAGACATTTCAGCATTCTCTGCAGGCTCCCTTAGTCTGCCTGGTAACAGATAGCACGAGTGCATAGGGCAACCCTGCTTAGCTGACCCAAACTGTCCATGGTCAGGCTATGTTTCCTTGAAGCACAGTGTGGGGATTGTGAAGGGGGCACATTCTGGAGCAGTAGAGCCCAGCAAGTGACGCACTGTCTCCCTGAAGCAAGATGGGGATGTTAATGCTGGAGAACTAGTTCACTTCTGAGAGAAGCCACATTATACTTGCACAGATATTCGCTCTCCCCAGAAAAATTCTCCTGAGAGTGATTTAACTCTGGTTGTTCCTAGGTTATTTTTATCCTGCAGCAGCCATTTTTCTTTGGGAGAAAAATTCTGAACCCCTGTACACTTGTGGCTTCTCCTTGTTGAGCCCCAGCCCAAATCTGGGTTCGTGCCCAGAATGCAGACGCCAATATACACACCGGGCAGTGGAAGTAAAAAAGAAAAGTTTATTGCTAGCAACAAACAGTACAAGCAGAATAATTCAAGCAAGCACCCTGAATATCATTTCTGGGGTATTTTTATACAGATGTTTACAAGGTTTCACAAGCGTGCCGTTCAGTAATTGGTTACAAGGGAATGAC
>JAGPOW010003316.1:108816960-108904952 GCA_030014935.1 Caiman crocodilus | reverse complement strand
TGAGGAGGCCCCTTAGGTCTGCGGACTAAGGGAAGCTTTCCTGATAAGCCCCTGACTTGGGGAGAGTGTGCCAAGTGCCTGTATTGGGTCTAGGACCCAGTGGACAATCAGGCCTGTGTTTTCCAAGGTGCACAGGGCCAGAAGTAAGTCCAGAGCCTTGGATAGTGGCAGCGGAAACCCCAGGCTAGCGAGTGTGCTCCAGAGAAGGGGTGGGCCGGGCGGGAGGCACCCCAAGGGAGGCACTCGGGGCCTGGAAGGTGGAGGGGGGTGCAGGGAGGTGGGCGGCTTAACAGAGGAGCGCCCCCTACTTGCCTGCCACAGTCACAAGATCACATCTTAGCCATCTCTTGCGGAGGCTGAAGAGGTCCCGGTCCCTCAGTCTCTCCTCATAGGGCTTGTCCTGTAAGTCCCTAACCAAATTGGTGGCCCTCCTCTGGACCCTCTTGAGTATTTCAAGAGACTTCTTGAAGTACGGCACCCAAAACTGGATGCAGTACTCCAACTGCAGTCTGACCAATGCAGCATAGAGGGGAAGTATCACCTCCTTGGTTCTGTTTGTCATGCATCTGCTGATTCAAGATAAAGTGCAGTTAGCTTTGCTGATGATTTCATCACACTGACAACTTGTGTTCATCTTGGAGCCCACTATGACACTAAAATCACTTTCTGCTTCTGTGCTGCTGAGAGGGTCACTTCCCAGCCAGTACGTGCGCTGGATATTTTTGCGCCCTAGGTGCAGCACTCTTTCTGTGCTTGTCCTTGTTGTACTGCATCCTAATGTGTACTGCCCACTTTTCTAACCTGTCCAGGTCTGCCTGCAATCGTTCCCCACCCTCTGGAGTGTGCATTTCACCCCACAATTTAGTATTGTCCATAGACTTGGACAAAATACACTTACCACCCACCTCCAAGTCACTGATGAAGATATTGAAGAGTACAGGTTCAAGGACTGAACCCTGTGGGACCCCACTACCCACATTCTTCCAGGTCAATACTAACCCATGTACTACCACTCTCTGGGTATGACTGCTAAGCCAATTTGCCACCCACCAGACTGTATAAGAATCTATGTCACAGCCTCTTAATTTATTTATGAGAATAGGGTGAAATACTGTATCAAAGGTCTGGCTAAATTCCAAGAAAACAACGTCCACCTCTACTCCTGAATTTAAGTGTTTTGTGACCCTGTCATAAAATGAAACCAGATTGGTCAGGCATGATCTACCTGTTACAAATCCATGCAGGTTTCCCTGCTGCATTATTTTTCCCACTGGACTCCCACAAATATGATCCTTCATAACCTTTTGAAAGACCTTTCTAAGGATGGAGGTGAGACTGACTGGCCTATAATTACTCAGGTCCTCCTTCCTCCTGTTCTTGAAAACAGGGACCACCTTGGCCCTTTTCCAGTCCTCTAGGACTTGACCAAAGTGCCATAAGTGCTCAAACAGTCATGCCAGTGGTTCTGCTATGGCACCGGCCAATTCCTTTAGTATCCTCAGATTCAGCTCATCCGGGCCTGCTGACTTAAACACATCTTATCCATCCAAGTGACTCTGCACCAAGTTGAAAGTTGATGAGCTGATGTCCATCTGATGCTCATCTAAGAACCCATTAGGAGACTTATCTTGAGCCCTGTTCAGGAAGACCAAGGCAAAAAATCCATTGAAGAGCTCAGCCTTGTCCCCCCTCTCTGTCACTAATTGCTCCTCCTTGTTCAGTGGGGGTCCTATGCTGCCCTGAGCCTTCCTTTTACTCCTTACATACCTAAAAAAAAGACTTTTTGTTGTCTTTAATTTGTGTTGCCAACCTCAGCTCTGTAGTTGCTTTGGCTTTTCTAACAGCCTCCTTGCAAGTATGAGCCAAGTAAGTATACTCCTCTATGGTAGCTTCCTCCTGCTTCCACCACCTATACGCCTTCTTTTTGCCCTTAGGCTCTCCTGCATTTCCCTGTTTACCCAAGAAAGTTTTTTGGTTCCTTTACCCCTTTTCAATCATACTGGGATAGTCTCCTTCTGTGCCCAAAGCATCGCTTCCTTTGGTTGGTTGGTGGTCACTGTCCCCAGGGTGACCATGAATCTGCAGCTCCCCTACCAGGTTCTCCCCCATAGCCAACAACATGTACAGTAAGGCATTCCCTTTAGTGGGACCATATACCTGCTGAATTAGGTGAAGATCCTGCATGCAGGTTAAGAACCTACATGAACAGTTGGATTTGGCTGGCTGCTCTTCCCAGCAGATATCAGGGTAGTTTAGGTCCCCCATGACAACCACGTCTCTAGACAGTACCTAGACTATATGTGTTTTGATTTACATACTAAGATATAGTTTTTTTATTCATGTAAATCCTGATCTAATATGCAGGTGGGAATTTTGAAAGCACAATTAAGTGACATATGATATGGGATCTTGGTTTTCTCTGATTAGAAAAAAAAATCCCCAATTTTCAGCTTAAAAAATAAGTAACCCCCAAATCCACATTTTTCTGTGATCAAAATGAAACACCACTGTATATCTATCTATATATGACTGTCATTAATTACAGAAAAAATTGGATTTGGGGTTACTTTTTTAAATCTGAAAACTGTGGTGGGTGGGTGGAAGGAAGAGTTAACAAAGAAAACCAGGATTCCTGCTTATGAGCATTGACTCATTGGTTTTTTTGTAGGGCATCTGTTTCTAAGGCATGCAAGCTCTTTGGAAATATTTATATGCTCTATGAGCATGGCAGGAGGCAAAATTGTGGGGTCAAGTATTAGATCCCATTGCACCTTATTGCTGGTGCAGGGGGAACCTGGGAGGTTCCCATGGCTGGAAGCCACCTCTGCTGATAGGGCTTCCAACCATACAGGATCTCCAAGCACCCCCACACCCCTGCAAGAATGCTGCTGCTTCTATCTCCCAGCTGTGGACCCTGGTTCCAAGAGGACTCCAGCTCCCAGGGACTCTGGGTCCCAGCAACTCCAGGCACTGCCATCATCTCCCATCCCTGGAAGTGCATGGGATGTTCTGCAGCTTGGAAACTATAGAAGCTGTGGTCTCCCAGCTACAGGAACTCTGACTACACCTGCACGCTAAAGCTGGATAGAAACCAGCTATAAAGTTATTACACAGTTATTAAATGGATTACTCAATTAACCAGGTTATTGTGTAATAGATATAACATGTAGAGGGGGCTGTATAGTCATAAAGTTCTTCCTAGATGTCCAACCTATATTTCCCTTGCTGCAATTTCAGGCCATTGTTCCTAGTCAGTCCCTTACAGTCACAGAGCATAGTTTACCTCTATTCTCTTTATAATCATTCCAGTTATGTGAAGACTCATCATACTACTATGATTGTCTTCTCTCCAGACTAAACAATCCTTGTTCTTTCATAGTTTCCTCCTAAATTGTATTTTTCCTTTTTGTCACTCTGTTGGGCTCTCTGCAATCTGTTTCCACAGAATCACTTCTTGACTTAGAAGTTACACTCCTGTAAACACTTTTTAGTTGGTATATTTTTTGTAACAGCAGCATACTTTTGGCTCATATTAAGATTATATGTATTGCCTAGGTCATTCTTTGAAGTACTGCAGCCTAGCTAATCATTCCCCAGTTTGTGTTTATACATGAAATGATTCTGTCCTAGGTGCAAGACTTTATATATCTCCTTGTTGAAGATCATCTTACTTATTTTACAGCCATTTTTCCAGTTTTTCCAGGTCATTCTAGATAATAAATATATCATCCAGGGTCTCTGCAACTCCACCCAATTTGGTATCATCTGTAAATTTGCTAAGCAAGCAATCCCATTCTTCTAATCATTACCAAAGATATCAGACTGGGTTGTTAGGAGCTGAACCATAAAAGAAAAGCATTACTGCAAAGAGGAAAGGTAGCAGAAGGGCTGCAAGCCCTCTGGCTTAACAGGGACATTGTAATCCTCTTTAAAAAGAAAAAAAGATGTGTACACACAGAGGAAGCTAGGGACATGGGAGATGAGGTAAACATTATATGCCTAGACTTCCAAAAGGCTTTTGGTCTAGTATCCCATATCCTTGTGGGAAAACTGGAAGATTGTGAGCTCAACTGCTTGACAGTTCAGTGGATGAGAAAATGGCTGCAAGGTAGGACTCAGAGAGTTTTCATGAATGGATCCATGTTCTGGTGTGAAGTGGCCAGTGGTGTGCCTCAGGGGAATATGCTTGGACCTGTGCTTTTCTACATTTTTATCAATGATTTGGATAGGGGAGTGAAAAGCTTTCTGGCCAAGTTCACGGACAACTCCAAGTTACTGGGCAGCGTGGTCACATCAGAAGATAGGCTGCAGATACAGGTGGACCTGGACAGGCTCAAGAGTTGGGTAGACTGGAAGCAAATGAAGTTTAACACTTCCAAGTGTAAGGTACTCCATCTGGGGGCAAACAAGCCTCAACATACACACAAACTCAGTGATGACAGCTTGAGTTGCACCACAGCTGAAAGGAACCTAGGGGAAATGTTTGACCATCACATGACTATGAGCCGTCAGTGTGAGGTGGTGGCCAGCAGGGCAAATAAGACACTTGTGTAAAATCAAGGAAATGATAGTCTTCCTGTACTCAGCACTGGTGAGACTGCAAGTGGAGTACTGCATCCAGTTCTGGGCACCTCACTTCAATAAGGATGTGGATAAACTTGAGAGGGTCCAGAGAAGAGCCACCTGTATGATCAGAGACTTGCAAGGCAAGCCATGCTGGGAAAGGCTGAGGGACCTGGGCCTCTTTAGCCTAAAGAACAGAAGGTTGAGAGGGGACTTGATAGTGTCTTACCACTATATCAGAGGAGTGCATCAGGAGCTCGTTGAATAACTGTTCACTAGGGCACTCCTGGGGAAGACCAGGAACTATAGATACAAACTCCGGGAAGGCCACCTCAGGTTTAATACCAGGAAAAACTCCTTCACAGTTGGGGTATCCAAACTGTGGAATAAACTACCTCCAGAGGTGGTGCAGTCAACCACCCTACAGATTTTCAACAGGAGACTGGACAGTGACCTTGCTGGGGTCACTTGATCCCAGTTGTCTTCCTGCCTAGAGCAGGGAGGCTGGACCCAATGTTTTGTAAGGTACTTTGAAGACTCTAACAATCTATAAATCTATGAATGGGACCCAGGAGAAACTTCTAGGGAACTCTTTTTGGTACATCCTCCAAAGTACACATTGAGCCATTGAACATGGTTGAACTCATTGAGTCACTGAATTCATTGAACACGATGATCCAACCTTACAGTGCTATATCCACTTTACAATGCTATCAGCTTGTCTGTATATGCTGGCATTGAGAAACTTTTATGAAGCAGAATGAACAGGGGCTACAGAAGCCTTCAGTTTGCAATACTGAGAGTTCAGAAGTAATGTCATAGTTTACTATCCTCTGTTCAGCTAACACCATGACATAGTTTATATATTCTATGGATTGAATGTAGAAGCTTTGTTTTTAAGAGGATTATTGATGCTGAGGACCATTAACTAATCTTAGTTTACACTTGTCCTAGCTCCACGATGTCCTTGGCTGACCAATATTCCAGAAGCCAAGTGAATGCAGTAGGACATCAACATTTATGTATTTATTTATTTATTTATTTTGAGCAAGTCAAACTGCATCTTTTAATGTGAAAATGGCTGAAATCTGAAATTTCACTCTTGCTTTAAATATATTCTGTTGTGAAGACTACACTGTTTTCCAAACCCTGGGAGGAATTAGAAAGATTATGAATTACTGAAAAACTGAAAAAAAAAATACACTTGCACTTTTTTCTCTGTTTGCCCAGGAATGACTACTATCGAATCACTTTACATAAGTGACATTTCAAAATGTTTCAATGAAATGCTTACACTGAAAACTCTTCTCAAAATAACATAATAGATAAGAAAGAAAAAAGTGGAAGAAAAGAAGAAAAAAGAAAAGAAGAAAGAAGTGCAGGTGTGAAAGATTAATTGATTCAGTATTTAGGGATTTCTCTGATTAATTTTGTAAATGTTAAAACTTTCTTTAAAAAAAATTAAAGCAATCAATATGTAAGTAGATATATGTATATGGTATTATCCTATTATATAATCATTGCACACAATGGGTCAGAATTGGAACACCTTACTTACATTGGTGATTGTCCCACTAGCTTTACTGGAACTATTTGTAAGAGTAAAGGGTTCACAACCTTAACTAAGAGCAATAGAAAGCATTAATATCAACTATTAACCTCAGGCAATTCAAAATATAGATAAAATTAAATAAAATATCCATATTTGGGTTACTATAGTTGGAGTCAAGAAGGAGTTTTACTCCATGGTCAAACTGGTATGTACTGTTGGGGTATTTGCTGTCTCTGTAATGGAGGTCATGGCCCTATACCCAGAATCTCTTACTTGTGTTAGCACTTGAACACTTGTAGATCTGGTTCATCTGCCATCGTTGTGGTAGAGCAGATCCTTCAGCCGCTGTCTGTATGCCTCTTGATCTCTTGTGATTTGTTGCCAGTTCTTGCCTAGTTTTGCTTCGACTTCTTTTCTCCAGCAATCCGGTGGACGTCCTCAAGGTTGTTTATGGTCATACGGCCACCAGAAGGTTGTTCGAGTTGACCAACGGTTGTCTTCTCTCCTCGCGACATGACCAGCCCATCATAGCTTTTGTATTTGAGCATCCTCGTATGCATCTTTAAATTGAGTTTTTTGTCGAATTTTGTTGTTGTGGACCTTGTCTCGGAGCTGTATACCTAATATACATCTTTCCATTGCTCTTTGTGTTGTCTTCAACTTTTTTTGCTCTGTACCTCTCTTCGACCATGTCTCACATCCATAGTTGAGTGTGGGCAGGACAGTGGAGTTGAAGAGTTCGGCTTGTATGTTGGAATTTTTGGTGTTCTTTAGTACTTCTTGGATGTTTTTGAAGCTGAGCCACGCCGCACTGTGTTGCCTGCGGATTTCATCATCAATTTTGTGGTCGTGCGTGATTTGTTGACCCAGATATGTGTATTTGTCTACGAACTTGATTGTTTCTCTGTCTAATGTGATGCTACCAGTGGCACAGCTGTCGTTCTTCTTGTGTTAGCAATAAATAAATAAACACTATAAATTCTGTTCATGTTCAACACTTGAATTTTGTTACTCAGGGATCTAATTTGTTGAGAATGGATGTCTGCTGTCAAGCCATTGAAAAAGGGAGATCATCTGTCATTGCCACTATAGTAATTTTGGTTTCCTATTCTGGCCTGAATCCAGATTGTATCAGATCTAGAATGTTAGATTTAATTAAATGAGGTTGTAGTTGGTTTTTGGCCTACTTCTCTATATGCTTGTCAGAAATGGGAAGTAGAATTGTAGGATAGCTGGCCAGAACATTGATACGTTCTCAAATTTTATCAAACTAAGGTGATTAAACAAGGAAGGGAAAATTCCCTCATCTTGTCTATTTTTGATTCTAGTTGTTCTGATTTGTGTTTTCAGAAACCAGGAGTAATGTAAGAGACTCACAGGCTCATTTAATGAATCAGGCTTTCTTCATGAGTGCCTACTATCTGGGATTTCCAGTAGCTTGTTGCTTGGTTAGTATAGGTGGAGCAAAGCTATGATAAATGAGAATGCTCCTAATTATATATTAATTTTTAGTGAAGGGTGATTATAGATCTTTGCAGAGATTTGTGTTCTGTTTTGATGTAGGTCATGGCCCCCCTGCATTGATTAATTCATTTACCACAGTGGATAATGGCTCTTTGGTCCACGGTTTGGTAGCTTCAAAGTAGACAAAAAGCAAGGTTTTCTTGGTTAGTAATAAAAGCTTGACAAAAATATGAAGGCAGTATTTTTTTACTAGTACTAATTTTTTGGCTGCTAGCACTCAAGTTTCCATCCCTATATTGTCATCTGGTGCAGGATGTCTGGAAACCAATGAGATTTGTTGTGGAACGGAGAATTTTAGGGGATCGACATGTGCCTGGACAAGATCATTGTGATCTTTACATAGTAGGTATTCTCCTTGAGAAAGTTTTAGTATTTATTAACATTCTTGAGTCTTTGAAGTTGAATTAGTTCAATGATCTTGTTACATGGGAGCAAAAAAAAACAACTGTCTTAGTAAATTGATGATCTACCCAAGGATTGTTGCTTGTGGTTAGGATTTGGAATTTTTTGTTTTGTTTTTAGGTAAATGAATTATTTACTCTAAAAGGTACCTTTTTGTATACTTTGATCAAGAACATTGAATAATTTTGGCCAAAGAAAGAATTTCAAGAATGTCTAAACATTTTTTTTTTCAATTTGGGGACCAAGTTTCACAAAAGAAGTTAAGTGACATTCATAAAACCAATAAGTCTGAATGTCCATTAGATAAGAGAAAGAGAATGATTCTTTGAGTGAGTAGGTAAGGAGAAGAATCATCCATGTTTCTATGTTCCATCATTTCAGGGTATTAGATTTGATAAAGCATATTGTAGGCTATTATTTTTACACTTGAATTTTACAGTTATATTGTCTTAAAATGAGAGATGCCGTGTATACAATATGCCACTATTTTGAAATATTTAAAGGACATTAGGTAATGGATCTGGAAAACATAGGCCAGGGAAACGGCCATACTGTACCGCCTGTGGAGAAGTATGAAAGTTTAATATCAATGATTCCAAGACTGGTGAATAGATAAGAATAACTATTGGTAATCCATGATAATAATTTCAAACCATAATAATAGCATTGATTTGCAGGATCCAGTGTTAGTGAGCAGGATATAAAACCCGTGCTTAAGGCACTGATGGACATGATGGTTTCTTGTATAGTCAGCCACTGAAAGCACTCTATATCTCAGCTGTGCATTGACAAAAGTGCAGTGGCAAAATGTTTTAAAAATGCCTGACTATGTGACAATCTGAACCCTCATTGCATGAGGCTTCAGATGGAGGATCTTCAAAGCAGAGTACTTTCATTAATGTCTATTAGCACAGCTGAGAGCAGGGCTGGGCTAATGTAGCCCAGCTGTGCTCTGAACATGGACTTCAAGACAGGAGGAGGAGAAGGGAGGGCATTGACTTTGGTCTGTGGGTTCCACAGCTAATTCTGGAGTATGGGACAGATGGATTGGAGCCCCAGGAGCGGGGTGGGGAACTTTAGCTCCCCTCCACCTATCCCCCCCACTGACTCCAGCATGACTGGGAACCCTCCAAACCAAGCTCACTCCTTTGCCTTTCCCCACTCCCATCCCAAGACAGCACAGGAGCTTGAAGAGCAGGGTGAGAATAGAGAACAGCCTCACCCAACACATAGCCCTTCCTCTCCAATTAGCTCCAAAGGGGAGCTGAGTCACACACACTCCTGATCCAACAGTGAATGTCTGTTGTGGATTGGGAGGGTCGGTCTAACTCATGATTAGGGATCCCGGTTTTCTCTAATAAAAAAAAAAATCCCCAATTTTCATATTTAAAAAAAGTAACACAAAAGCCACTTTTTTCTACAATTAAAATGAAACTAGATAGATAGATAGTGGCGTTTCATTTTAATCATGGAAAAAAGTGCTTTCTCTCCCAGTCTGAATTATCTTTAGGGTGTATAAATTTTGGAGCTTATATCTATGCTTCCACTGTCATCTTGTAAATCCCTCCCCGCAAGGACACAATTTAAAGATAAAAAAGCATGAGGTCAACATGGGGAAATTCCTTATACTTTTTTTTCCATACTCAGAGGTTTAACCATGTAGGATTACAACATAGCTCAAAGTAAAGACTGATGAATTTTAGCCCATTGTGAATTCTGCACTGCTTAGTCATTTCATTACTCACCTGCAATTGAACATGGCTGGTTTTGTAATTACAGTACACAGGGATTGTTTATTGTCAGATTTAATGAACTTCAGAAATGTTTTCTTTAATCTTTTTCAATTGTTTTCTTTTATTTTCAATGGTATTTTTGCAAAGCTATAAAGCCTGAACTGCATGCAAGGTAAGAGAGACGCAGATGGCTATGAACCGATCTTGTTAGAGTTTGTTAAAATAAAATGACAGATGTACCTTAGAAATTGAATACAGGTGCAGTGGAAGGAAAGTTATTACATTGCATCCGACTCTGTCCAGAGACAGCTGGTGCTACATCTTTTTTTTTTTACTTTGACTTCCTTTTTGATAATGGAAATTCAAGCATTTTATTTGTTCCCATCTGATCTGCCACTACCACAACACGACTAAATGAGTCTAAGACAAGTACCAGCTGTCATAAATAAATAAGGAACTGGTTTTAAAAGTTGGCAAGCATTAGCATCTCCTATAGAGTTCAGTTGGGTTTCTGAAAATGTCCCAGAATAAATAATGTTCCAAAGAATTTAATTTTGTACCTGAGTCCAAGTGAAATAATGTAAACATGATTATGTATAATATGTGTATTTAGCAAGATAGATGCTTTTTAGTTGTTTGTGCAGCAAATCCTGAAAATTATACAGTGTTGTACCCTGCTCTACTGTTGTTGTGACCACAACTCCGATCCTACAATTTACAACATGTGGATGCACCTAACTGAAATATCTGGCTTTATATTATGTTTCTGCAGGCAAACATTCTTGAACTAAATATTCATATATGCTCCATACTTTATATGCATTAAGCTTTAGGTTCTCAATTTGAGACACTGTCAAGGGGGTCAGCAGTAACGAAAATCAGACTCTTTGATGGCATCTCATTTCAGGCCTTCAAAAATTGATGCATCTAAATTGCTGGTTATTTTCAAAAAATTCTCTCTGTTACCTTTTTTATGCAGTTCAGCTATTCTATAACATCATCAGTGATTTTTTATATACAACAATAATTATAAGAAAGCCATATAAGGAATTTCCCCTCACATATATTATACTCATTGAATATCTATCCCTAGGCGAATTCAGCATCATTGAGATTAAGGATGCTAACCCTTGTATTCCATATATGAACAGTTTTTTAAGTTCTGAATTTCATACAAAAATACAGTATGATTCTCTGCTGCAGCTCTGATATTGACCTTGGGAAGTCTTTGTAAAATCAGGATTTTTTTAGCATTGATGTGAGTAGCTGTGTGTTATGATTACTCTTCAAAATTCTGGACCCCATGAAGCACTCCGAGGGGCCTAAAGAGCTCAGTAAATATAAAGATCTAAGCACTTAACCTTATTTTTGCTTCTAAATTTGTTTCGGTTATATAGAGGAGAAACTGCAGGTAGTGAATTTGAGAATATTTATAATATCTACTAGAAGTTAAAACTTCCTCATCTTCAGAACTATAGCCCAACTTTGCCCAGCATGTAAATATGCTGCCATATAACATTATTATTTTTATTTAAGAACTTATTTTTTCACTTTAAATAATTTCCATGTCAAACTAGACATAAAATCCTTTCTAAACTGGAAACTTAGGGCACTAATGATCTGCTTTATTATAGTCTGTTTCTGTGGATTCTGTTGATTTATTCTAGATTATGGTTTTCAAGGTCTCATTTGTGATTACATAACATTTGTTTCCCTTAAAAACTCTGTGGGCAAAAGCTGCAATACAAATTTCTCAGTGTCCTGTGCACAAATGAAACCATAGTATGTACGTGAGTTATGTTGGCAAAGCTTAGCATCTGAAAACCTATAGTCGATCAGGTCTGATCTTATTAATAAGCTTTGCAGAAATCAAAAATTGCTTTTAAAAGATTTAAGAGAGCAAAGGAAAGGCTTGCCAAATTCATGCTAACACCCCCTATTCGTTTTAGTTATAGAAGAGCCATAATTATTCAGAACACTAAAATGTTCAAAATTCCACCATAAAACATTGAAACTGAATGTTTACTAATGCCAGATCTACTTTGGTTGAATACATTCTACAATGAAATAAGAGGCAATGAAAAATTGAATAGTAAATTAATGAATGAGAAATTTTAAGGAGAGATGAATGGACAATAATAAAATGTTACTCAGTGGAAGAATGTAGCAGCTACTAGCAACAAACTTGGAAACTGAGTAAAGAAAATTTAAGCAATGACATGACTTTGGAAATGTAAATGCTTTCAAATAAATTAAATAGTTATTTAGGAAAAGATTGGTCTGCATAAATGTATTTATATCTTACTTTTTAAAAATGAATTATGTACATTTTAACTGTGAGTATTATAGTCTTTGGAAGTGCCTAAACTGAATTAAATATCAATTCAATGAGAATGTTCAAGATGTGTCTACATGGGAAAATTTCTCCAGCTATTCTAATTATTTTGGTATAACTTAGCTTATGGACACCATTATTCCAACATAAGACTATCTTCCTTTGGTGTAGCCTAAAACCTTGTCAAGTGAGATAAATCAAAGTGAAAAGCAACTATCTATGGGAATACAAGTTCATACAATGTCAGCACTTGTGCAGATGTATCTCCATAGATTTAAATCCACTCCTTAGTTTATATGAGCATAAGTTTCTCATTGGAGGTTTCTCTGGACACATATACACAAGACACTATGTTGCCATAGTATCAGTGGGAATTAACCATGGTGCCACCACTATGTCACCATAGATAGCAATGAGCTCTGGCACAGTAGCTTATCGCTGTGGCAATGTAGGGTCAGAAACAACCCATGAGTCACTGGGACTAAGCAGTAACAGTGGCTACTAAATACCAACTCCGCAGTCAGGGGCACATGTAGACGTGTCCTCTGAGAACTGGCTTGTGATATGCTGTACAGCTCATCACAGCTGTGGAGGAAGACCAAAGGTCAGCTGAGAGCCATTCTGATTTTATTCCTTTATTCATCACTGGCAAGCTGTAGGTTCTTAAATGAATGACTAAACCTTAGCATAAGTTAACAAGGGCTAAAGACTTAATGTGCAAGAGCTGATACAGAGTAACTATGTATGCTTACATTGTTTGTCCACACCCTGGGTCACCTTAAAAAAATGCCATGTTAGTACTTTTCAACATTTTATCTATAGGATCAGTTCTAAAGGGTACAAAAGTCACTGGAAAATTGTTAACATAATTTTTAACTGTCTTTGGATCTTGTCCCTAGTATGTTACAGGCATGCACCAATTGAAAATTATTCATTAATGAAACAAAATTTGCTAACCATTTTGACAAATAGAATACATGAGAGTGCACATTTTATATGGAACTCCTGTGCTCAAGCATAGATATATAAAAGTTCCATTGTCCCAAATCATGTATTGCCATGAGGAAATGCTTTTGACAGCCATCATTTCCCTTGCTTTAACTCAGTGACGATTTTATTTCTGTTTTTTCTGCCCCTAAGGTTTTATGTAAAAGTGAACACCAATGTGTTTAAGTATCCTTTGCATATTGCATAATTCCAGTCTTGTTAATACATCTCTGCTAGTACTGATGAATTCAGAGATTGTTTGGGGATAAAATGCAATTATGCAATTTATTTAAAGATTTTTGTAAAAACTTTTCTTCTGTTCTGTTGTTATGCAGAACCACAGAACAATTTTTGTCCCTTCCTATTTCATAACTTGTGACAGTGAGTGCCTCAGGAGACTTTGCATCACTGGGTAATTTTATCAGTGTCAAAATTAATGTTAGCCCATGGCCTTGTTGCTGCAAGTTAGTCTTTATGAAAGATTTAAATAGACAACAATAAGGAGAAGGTTGGTGTGTTTAGACAAGACTTGAAAGAACTCAGATGTCAAAACCTTACAGCGTTCTCTTTAATGACTTACTTCCAATTTTCTTTAAGTTTTTACATTTATTATAAGAAAGATCATTAACATTTCTGGAGTGAAGTACAATAATGCACTAAGTCAATTTACTCCCACAGCTACCTGAATAGAAATACAACAACTGCTGTAGAACAGGTGTCAAAGCCAGGTTGCTTCTATCCCAATAAAAAAAAATCAGCTTGCCCACTTAATATATGCAGCCCAGTTCTGCTTTGTTTTGCTTTGCTTTGTTTTTTGGGGGGCGTTATTTTGGAGAAAAATGTGTGTGTTGTATCTGACAAAATATGGTAAGTTGGACCTTTATGAACAAAACAAGAAAAACAGAAAAATTAAATATTCTTTTTCAGTGTTCAAAAACATTTTATGATTGCCTTATAAGCCTGTTTTTATTTCCAGAACAACCAACATTAACTGATATTTCTGAACTTCACTAGGAAGATCATACTCAGGACCCATACTTACATGATGCTGACAGTAACTGTATGAATGAGCTTATTATTTTGTACATAGTATTTTCCAGCTTTCAAATTTGAACTATATAATAAATAGTGAAAATGAAAATCGATTAAAGAAAAAGTTAGCATTTTAATGGAAATTTTGTATGTATGAACTAGAAAAAGAATAAAAAATGAGCACCTCAAAAGTGAATGCAACTATTTAATGACTCTTATTATATAAGTGACTTTATTCCAATTGATAACATCACTTTTTATCTTATCCATCACATAGACCAATGCTTTAAAAAAAGTAAAAGGGGTTTTGTTCAGGACCCTGTGCATGTTGAGCTGTTTATAGGACGAATTCATGGACTTTTGTATAACAAAATAATTAAAGCAAGTGGTCTTTCTTTTGAAGAGAAGGCAGGGGTAAGCCAGCCCTTTTCAATCATCAGACCTAGGTAGGAAGGGATCAAGTGGTTCTTTTAACAGCTGAGAGAGCTCAGTTTAAAGAAGATTGCAGGAGGAAGGTCAGGGCCAGACCTTATTGCAAAGAGAGGGGTACAAAGAGAAAGGCCTGAGGGTCTACTCCACAGTGTTCTGAAGGAATGGCCTGAAGGGCACTTTGTCAAGTGGTTGTGAACATTACCTTGACAACACCCTCCTAGTCACTTCCATTCTGTGCATGCCATCATGACAAAAATAATACCAGGTAACAATTACCAGAGTTGCTGCTGGGCATTTGCAGCTCTCTGAGCATGAGGGTAAGCCTTGGTGTCCTTGGGTGTGCCCAGAAGTGACTACTTCACATAGCAGAACACTCTGCATGAAGAGTTGTGGTGTAGGCATGAGTCACACATGTTTGTCCTTAAGATCTTAATGAATTATGCGGTATTCTTGAAGAGCTGAAGTTTTACTAAGCTGGGCTGTAAGATCATAACTTCCAAAATGTGAATGCATCTGAGAATTTCCAGTTTCCTCTTTAATAATTAAATTAAAGGAGAAGTTATATAGCCAAAGTTCCTGTTCCTAGAAATGTAGAAGACCATGGAGCTTTAACATACAAGCTAAGGGCAGCCATACTAATTAATCACATTTAAGGAACTTAACCAGAAAGTGGACTTTTTATGATGATTAAGGGGATGGTGGGAAAGTTTAAATAGGGGAAGTTGACAATACATCGTTGGAAAACATCACAATATTATTCTGACCTGGTGATCCCAGAGTAATAAAATCTTTTACTTTTAGGAAAAACAGAATATCTCATAATTTTAAATTCTGTTAAAATCTGTTCTATATTGTGCAATATTCTACAAATTCTAAACTATATTTTTTAGAAGAAACAGCCAATATGTTATATTTTCCATTATGAATAAAGATATGTTGATATTAAGTTAAGCAATATTGCAGAAAACTGCACATGGGAATCTGCCCTTTTCCATTCCAGCCTTCTTTAAAACTCAGTTTAGGACCATTTAATTGCTAACCAGTGCATTGAAGTTACTAATATGCAATATTTCTTGTTCATGGATTTTACTTATTACTTACATGAAGATAGTAGAAGATTTCCCCAACAAGGAAAATATAGTTTTGCCCTACTTTTCATTTTGATTGATCATTTTTATGGTACACGCCGTCCTTTATTCCATGAAGAGTTCTTGTTCAAATCAATGGCATGTTATTGAGGAAGGAAAGGCAGAGTTGCTGAGTTCAGACTAGCATACCTAACTACCTCTATCTGCTCATGGATGTATTTCAGGAATCTGACTTGATCAATCCACCAAGTCAAAAACTTTTGTCTTTTCTGACTCTGTGCACTTGTTAAAATGTACTACTTTTAAGGTTTCGTTAATATGTTTTAGCTATTGAATATGATGCAAACCGAATAACATCAGTCCTTGGATGTTCCTAGCACCTATGCATGAGCAAGGAGGCTGCTCCAATGTGTTGTAATTCCAGTGTGTTGGAGCAGACTCAGTTAATTGAGACTGCTGAAATGTGGCAATTACCATGCTCCAGCAACCTCCCATGCCCCATGTATTCGCTTTCCTGTGCTTCAAAATGGCAGCAAGGGTGCTTCATCTAAAGCTCATTCAATGCTTTGGTGGGTGCCCCTGCTGCCATTTTGAAGTGTGAGGATGCTGATACACAATATGCTCTGAGTTCTTTAATTAGATTAGCTCCCAGAGCACATATATAAATGCCCCTTTTCCAGTCTTTAGACCTACAAAGGCAAAAACGGCATGTAATAAATTGGAAAGAATGAAAGAGACATTGTGCATGGTATATGGAAAAACAGAAAAGGGAGATCAGGGAAAAAGTCATCTGTTGAGTTTTCCTAATTTGTTTTGAAGAAATATGGAGAAAAGCAGAAGATAAGAAGGCGTTCCTCTTTTTCAATTCAAATCTCTGGCAAAGAGTCAAAAGGCTTAAGGCCAGAAGGAACTACTAGATAATCTATAGCCTGGTTTTCTGTATATCACAGGCCATTACATTTTACCCAGTTACCACTGTAATGAAGCCAGTTATTCGGTTTGGCTGAAGTTTTTCTTCATGAAAGGCATCCAGTCTTCTTGATCTGTTATTGCTATTGTGGTATATCTGGCTGCAACTAGGAGCAGAATAGTCAGAAGTCTTATGACAAACCATGCTCTTGCCAGATTCTGAACTAGCTTTGTAGAAAAGGAAGTGTGTGACTACTATAAATAAGCATTCAGCAGCTAAACTCTGATCCTGCTGATTTGTCCATCCCTGGCATTAAAAAACTGCACTGTTCTCATTATCCATCTTCTTCCAAACTGATCTCAGCTTTCCAGTAGTAGGTAGCTAAAACAGAGAAAGATTTATCTTTTCCCTCCAACTATTGCCCTAGTTTTCCATTCCCAACTGACTGTCTTGCCTACCTGATGCCCAGTTCTGGATGTCAAAGACCTAAACAAAATTGGTTAGATTTGTTTTTTATTGCTGTTTTCACATACAGATGGGAGGAGGAGTTGGTACTCTTCTCCATCCTCCTGTCCCGCACTCAGCAGTCATTTTCAAAAATTTTTCAAAGCATCACTTCTGATTATTACATAAAATCTCATACTTAGTGTTACAGTTGCTCTGTTTTTCCTTGTATTATCATTGTTGTTGTTGTTGTTTGTAAGTTCTCTGCTTATTGTGTCTGAAATGGCATTTTTCCACCTTCAAAATATTTCAATATTAAGGCTTTTATATTAATACAAAATACAGCAGCTTGAATTCTTACTGATTCCAATCTGTCTCATCACCAGGGATCCTGTTTTTCTCTGATTAACCCCCCCCCAATTTTCAGATTAAGAAGCTAACCCAAAATCCACATTTTTCCATGGTGGCATTTCATTTTGATTATTTAGCACCTACATCTGCCTAACTATAGAATTATCCTACAATCCAAATTCAGCAAATTTAATGCTCTACTCCATCTTTTTAAATGTAGAAATAAGGAATACAGGACACATCTACATGACATTCTTTACTGCACAGTAGTGTAGTTTACTAAACAGTAGGCATGCACATCTACACGTGAACACACTTACTGCACAGTAAATGACTACTCATGAGTAAATTTGCTATATGCAAACGAAAGTAGAAAATTTACTTGTGAGTCGTAACTGCATAGTAGTGCATGTGTAGATGCTAACTGGGAGAAAATGTGCTCCTCGTCAGCCCTGCCACTAGAGGATCAGCCTGAGGCTAGCCCCAGGTCTCCAGGTCTGGAAGCGTCTCCTGTCCCAGGGCTGAGCTACCTCTGTGGCAGCCCCAACCTCAGACCCTTAAAAATCTGCAGGTATTTTGAGTCCTGAGACATACATGTAGGAAGCCTGAGGCCACTCCACTGTGGACAGCAGATGATGGAGATGTGGTCCCATCCAGGGCCCCAGTGCACTGGTGGAATACCAGAGCATGATACCTCAGTACCACCACCAGGGGGTTGTACACCCTGAGCACCGTGTACTCCAGCATGTCCTGGAGAATGCTGCACACATACAGGACAGCCTCCCCAGCAGTGGCCTTGCCCACCCCAAAGAGATGGCCCACATAGTGGAGGCTGGCAGGCATGGCCAGCTTGAATAGGGCAAGGACCAGCTGGGTGTCTGTGGGGAGGGGCGGCCACATGGCACTGTCCTGCCACTCTAGGTGGGGGTGGAACTGTTCTAGGAAGTTCCAGAAAGTTGTCCAGGTCATCCAGAATGCTTTCAGCCATTACTTATCATCCCAGGTCTGCTGGATGACATGCAGCCACCAGTCCTGTCTGGCCTGGTAGGTCCAGAGGCAGCAGAGCTAGAGGCCCAGGAGGGTGAAGGCGAGCCCAGTGGTGGTGTCCAGCAGCCCATCGTTGGCATCCCTGCTGGGATCTTGTGAGTTGGATAGAGTTCAGGTGGCAACTGTGTGGTGGTGACAGCCCTGAGATGGCATGTTGCAGCTGAGCAGGCAGTTGCTGCATGTGGGGAAGCCAGGAGGTCCCAGATGGCTGTGGACCAGCCTGTGGTTGGTGTGGTAGGCCATCCGGACCAGCACAGTGGCCAGCGGGAGCCTGGGGCACTGGTCATCATTGCCAGGAGCAGGTGCTGAAGCAGCCATAGTATAGGGAGACACAATTGGTGAGGAGAGCACTGCCATGTGCTGCCCCTGTGCATGGTGCTCCTGGCCAGGGAATTGGCTGGCCAGGAAGCAGAGAGCAGAGCTAGCTTTTCAAGGGGGCTGCTGGCAGGTGCAGCTGGAGCCTAAAGCTCCCCCTCGTAGCAGTAGGGGCCCATTGCAGGGGCACAAGAAGTGGCACCAGGTTGCTGCTGAGAGAAGCAAATCTGCTGCCTCATCCCTGCATGTGTAGATGCCTACCCAGAGGCATTTACTCACAAACATTTTACTTGCAAGTAAACTGATCTTGGATGAAATGCACGTGTAGACATACCCACAGGTTTGCTGCAGATTTTAATAAGTTTCTAGTCTGTCAGGTACAGAATCTTATGAAAAAAATCCCTTAGTATTTGTGTTTAAAACTCTTAGGGCACATCCAAATGAGCACACATTTGCCTCTGCAGCATCTCAAACCAATTTGAGATGCCACAAGAGCCATGCTGAGAATGAAAAAGTGTTCCCTGTAACGCAGACTTTCAGCACAGGCTCAAAGTCTGATACTTGGATTTCCAGGTATTAAATAAAAACACCCCATAAAAAGTGGCAGAGGGTATAGTTCACCACTGTGCCCTGAGGCAAGTCAGGCCTCAGACCTACAGAGAGAAACTCTGGCATCTGGCCAGAGCAGTTCTATGGTTCCCACTTCTGCCCTAGCATGCGGGAGCAAACAGGAGTGGTGCAAGGGTGTGGCCTGGGCACTGCCTCCAGGAAGTAGGGACTGGTGGTGGGTGTAGGGGATTGGGGGGTGGCATGCATGTGTGGGGGTGGGAGGGTGGTTGGGGGTGTGCCCCCCCCACCTACAGGGCCCCAGCCTCAAGCTCCTGCGGCTGCAGATCTGGGAGGAGCTGGGCAGGGTTATTTTGCCCCAAGTGGCACAACTTGCCCCACACCAAAGTGCATGTCTGGGCATGTGTGCTGAGGCAAAAATCCCTGGCACAAATTTATGATGCTCCTGTTTGAATTCCTGCAAGTGCACATGTCTGCATGTATGGACATGCCCTTAAGGCTCAATTAAATGATGAATTAATACTGAATCATGTTATCCCTATTATTTAGGAGAGAAAATTTAGTAAGTTATTTTTCCATATAGGCTTGGGTTTAATTTTTGATTCTTAAAATGTACGTAACACTAGTAAAAAAAAAAAAATTAAAAAAGGATGACTCTGTGTTCTGTGAGATAGCAAAGCCATAGAGAAAATGTCTGATTATGGAGGAGTGTTGTCTCAATATAGAAGTGTGTTTCAGAACCTGATGGGAACATGGCTGCAGCAAAGTGCGAAACTACATAGAACACTGATGACAGCATTGTCAAACTTACCAATCATTTACAACTATGTAGGGAAGTGATATAGTCCAGTAAATGATCATTGCATACAAAATGGTTTTATTTGGTTTTATTTGTCATTAGTTTGTGAAATACCTGTGTAATATTCGATTACATGTAAGAAGTTTATAGTATATCCTAAAGTATTTTCAGAGCCAGTTTACATGGCAATGGGAAAAAACCTAGAGGTTGTTTTAAGCAGAGCTGCAGGTCTGGAAACTACTTCTGTCCTAACAATAAAATTTCAGCAAGCTATTGGTGTTCCTTTGTGCTTAATCCCATAACACAAATATTAAAGTTTTAGGTGATAATTTCAAACTGCTGCTCTTATATCAAACAAGAAACTTATTTAATATAGCTCTCTTTTCTTTCACAGAGCCACTTTGTTTTCCCTAAGTTAGACAGCTGTTGCCACCTGCCCCAGCCATGAGAACATCATGGTTAGTGTTAGAAGCAGCAATAGGTTTTCTACCAAACAATGGATAAATGACCATGAGTAAGCAAACTTAATGTTATAAGTTTGTTAGACTTCAGAACTCTGCCAGATTGAATGCTGCAGATGTAAGTTTATATGTATATTTTCAGGACTCAAATAGGGAACATTTAATGAAAGAACATCCTACTCTTTCAGTGCTGTATAAAGCTCATTTTATTTCTGGGTTCCCTATTACTCCCTTTTATTTATGCTCTTGTCTATTCACTCTGGTATTAAAAAAATCAGAATATTTAATGGACAGGCATTTTAGTATCTACTGCATCACCTGTCATGGTACTAGGTAAGGAAAGTTTCCCATGGCAATGGAGGTATCAGCATTCTCTGCTTGGAGAATTAACCCACTCTTGCCACCTGGCATTGGTCAGGGGCACAAGAAGGATGATTAATTTCTACAAAAAAAAAGCAAGGATTCAGGTTTGGGAAATTAAGAGTCAGGTTGATTGAATTATTCATTCCTCCCTTTCATCAAAGGACTGAGAAGTCTAACATCTACTGCTGTGCCAGATTCCCTTGTATCGAAGAGGGGGCAGGAGGAGGGAGAGGAGATAAAATGGTCATTTAGATAAGTACTAGCAAGCAGCAGGTACCATACAATAGGTATTCAAAAACCTATGCATGATTTACAAGATAAACACAGATATTTTTCTTTCAACATTGAAAACATAGAGTTAAAACATTCTGACTTGTTTTGCTCTTTCTAAGTTTTCTGGAACAGAAGAGTTACTCTATTATTTTTCTTTAGTCACAAAGGAGGGAAAACTAAGAACTGTCATTTTCTGAGGAGTGTTTTGAGTCTACTGAGGAGTGCCACAAGTATAAAAAGGTTTAGAGCCACTGCACTATTGCTATATAAACAACAAATAAATTATAGCATGTTTCAGATGCAACATTTTGTGAACACTGTCACCAAATTTCCTGCCTCATTTGTTCAGGTAACTCCATGAGCTAAGTACAGCTGATATTTGTAAAAACACAGTCTCTGCATGTAAGAGTCTTCAAGGATCAGCAGTGAGTAAAGGGGCAAGAAGAACAATAAAACATTCAACAATTTTACATGTTTTCTATTTATCAGTAATCACTCATTTACTAGCACTTTTGAATTGATTAATTAACTATGGGTGCATCTACACGTGTATTAATGTGATGCAATAAACTCCAGTGCTTATTGCACCGGAGTTTATTGCTCCCAGATGTATGTTTACACATTTGCTCAGGACTGCAGCACATTGAGGCACCTCAGATCAGCTTCTGCTGGCACAGGTCCCAAAGAGTCCACCTGCCTGTACGGGGCTGCTCCAACTTGGCTCAGTGTGCTGCCATGGGGCTGGATGGGGCGCAAGAGTGCTTCAGCACAAGGACTACCTAACAGGCAGCTCCCACACTGAAACACCATCATGACCCAGGCAGCTGGGGTAGCATTTACACATGTGCAGTTGCAGAGGAGGATAGTACTTGTATTTACATGTACTCTCCTGCTGCAGGGTAAATTAGTTTACTCCAGCCTAAGAGAGGCACATGTTTAGACATGTGACATTTACTAAGCAGCTACTTAGTCTACTGCTTAGCACACATCTCATGTAGATGTGCCCAGTATAGAATAAAGTCATGTAGTTGTAACTAAGAATCAATATGGATGGATTTTCCCTCTCGACTACTGAATGAGGTGTTATACTAACAAAGGGGGAGGGACAATTCCATTCCATTCTGGAGTTCACTCTTCACCATTAAAAATAGACTTTATGTTATATTTGGCATGGAGTGGAAAAGGAAATATATTTACAAGAGCACTAGTTACAGCATTGTGAGTTTCCGGTAATCCTGACAAATTCAAACAAGAAACACAAAATTTTAAATGACAGATAAGCAGGAATCTTGCTGCAGCCAAGGCCAGCATGAGTGGGGCCATGGCCTTTTCCTGTCCCCCTACAGACTTACCTGCTGGGGGTGGCAGCATCTATGCTGATTGCAGAAAAGTGAATTTTCATATAAAGAACCTGCATAAATTGAGGGAAACTTATATATAGATATAGATATATCTATCTATATATATTAGTGGCATATATTGGCATTTCATTTTAATCACAGAAGAAAATGGATTTTGGGTTACTTTTCTTAACTCCCAAATTGGGGAGTTTTTTATCAGAGAAAACCAGGATACCTGCAGATGAGTCTAAATCCTGTAGTGAAAAAGTTGTAATACTCTAGAGGATTTTGGAAAGCTACAGCATGCTGAAGCCACAGCCAATTTCTTTGTGTTTAGAGTAGTGTCTGGTTTCAACAGCAGTGCCTTAAATATTTGTCTGCGATCAACAATGGACTAAATGGTAATTGAAAGCATCTTGCTGAATAAATAAAAACATAGTCTTTACATTTACTTATAAAGTTCTCTGATGACTTGGTTCATTGTTAGTGGGGCTTAGAGACACTGTCTAGCTATGGGAATGGGCCCTCTGCTCTGATATAAAATACCAAAGAAGAAATTAACATATAGGATTTAAACTGTCAGACTGTTACTCTTATAAATTGTCAGGTATTAGTTGTTTTGTAAAGAACTTGTCTTGATTTGGTGCCAGACAAGATAATCAAATTTTCTTAATCAAATTATGGACTGAGTATATTTCAATAGGGACATTGTATAAATCAGTTAACATCGGTTCATTGAGGGAGAAATAAGCTAACTGCACAAGAAGCCAATATGAATGTAGTGCATTTCAGACTGGAGAATCTTATACTTAAAGTGAGTATAAAATAGCAATAAACTGCAATAGCTTGAAATAACCTTGAGAAAACGGTGGTATTAAAAGTTCCTTAAGATTGTCATAGCATTAATATAAGCTGTGGCTTTAAGTAATTCAGAAGAGATTCGATCATGTTTTTAATGAAAATCTAACCTTGCCTCGTATAGTAACTTAAAATATTTCTTGGACATGTCACACATTCGGCATTTTCTATATGAGTATTGAATCCAAAAGGCATTAGCTAGGTTAAGGTCTATATGAAGGATAGTGCCAGATTCCATTATGTTGGGGAAAAAAAACACTAAGATGCAATCTGGCAGTTTCCTGTAAACACAATTAGTGAGACAGGGATACTAACTCTGTTGACATTTTTGGGTTCATTGTTATACTCTGAAATCAACAATTTAGTGATTAGAAGATACCAACAAAGAGAATGTAGATAGATCATGTAAAATTCAATCCTATGTTGAATTTTACATGATTTTCTGGAAATGACATTTCATTTTGTTGTCCATAATAAGCTGTGTCTAACTGCAGGACATAGTGTGTTTCAAAGACTTTGGAGTCAGGCACAGGTCAAACTGGAAAATAAGTAGTAGCGGTCTCTTTAGCCACACCCACAGCTGAAGCACCATTAAATGTGGACACCAACAGAAACTGCCTTTTGGTATAGTTGTTCATAATGTGTTGATCCTCATTTTTCTCGATGGTATGCTTCAGACACCAGAAAAACAGTTAATTCAGAAATCTAATGTTCTCTATTTAATTGTCGATATGGGTAAGATGTTAGAGAAATGGTGGACAGCTTATACTTCTCTGACCTATTGTTCAGCATTGTGTGTAGGCTTGAGCGGATGCCAGTGTGGTATTCATCTTTTTACTTTTTCACAGCTGCCTCTAAGAGAAATAAGTTCTTGTAAGGATTTCAGGAAAGAATGAGAGTGTATGCAGAGTAAACTCGGAACCCAGAGCATAACTATAAAGTAAAATACACTATATTCTGGGTTTTTTTTTCCTTATTGCCATCCTTTTTTTTCTGGAAGAGCACAATACCTCCGTTAAAGACCTGTTCAGAGCCCAGAAGTAGTCCATTCCACTATATAAAACATATTTAAATGCACATTGTCCATTTGTCCACCAATAGTACCATATTAATACAAATAAGTGATGAGTTTACATGTGTTGATTATGTAAACATGATCATTTCTTTTTATATTCTCTGGTCATATGTTCTCCTTTAAAATTAAACAAGAAATAGGTGATCAGAATATGCAAAGCATTGTCATAAGTTGTTAAATCACTGTAGGTAGAAATTGACTTCATAACTGGTGCCAGCCATATATTTAAATCTTTTTGTTTTAGCTAAAGTGAAATTAAAGATGTTTGAGGCTGCTAATGCTGCTTGGATATCTGTTTAACTAAGCTCTCATTTTAAAGCTCTGATCTTTGATTCCTAATTATACATTTTATCTGGTTGCTTCTGCCAGTGTTTCCCAAGGCTCTGAACAATTTGAATGTCATTGTACATAATATTTATTTGGTGCCTTCCAGCTATTCTGTACAAGTTTCTTTTTCCTTCTATGTGTATTATATCAAAGAAATGACCTCACTTTTCTCTCCAAAATTTTTCTCACAGAAAGGGCCAAATGTAAGGCCCAGTGTTTTGTTTTGTAGTGTTGTATTTTGTTTTGTCTAGTGGTTTGAAATTGGCCCCACCATTAAACTAGTTGCTCTGTTTTACCATGTGCACCATGTGTCACCTGAAGCTATATTCCCCAAATCTCACCTAATCAAGCCACAGCTCCTGAGCTGATCACCCTGACAACTCCATTTTCTAACTAAATTTTCACAAAATGCATTGAGTTGTAAGAAGTAATTTTCAGTCTTTGCCTTCCTATTTCCTGTTTGAGTAGTTCTCCCCACTCCTGATCCATTCTCTAAAGCAAAAGGGAAATAAAAATAATTCAATTATTTAGACAGAAAATCAAAAGTATGTGATATACTTATATGGCAGCTGGTATCTTAAATGATCAGCAATAGGAAAAGTGAACATTATTTAGAAGCTGCTTAATTGATTTCTCTATTCAGCAGATGCAATTTTGTTCTGGGTTCTGTTGTCTCAACAAGGTGCATCATGAATATCATTTTCTCATGGTGTATTTGTGGACCCAAAGGGTTACCTTTAGTAAGCAATAGGGTTTTACCGATTCCTTGACGCCTACAGTACAGGATAATGCTAGTGCCACTGCCATATATAATTACTGGATCACGAAAGAAACAGCATTATTTAGCTGAGCTATGCGCAGACTGTTCATGGAATTTATGAGCAGGAGGGACACTCAAATCATCTGCTTTGACCCCCAGTATGTCACAGGCTATACAATGCCATCAAGACAGCCCCTATTTTAAATCCACATATTTTAGTTACTTAAAACAGGGACCAAAAGGGTACATTATCTGCCATACCGTATAAGACAGTCATCCAACATCTATAAAAAGACTCTGGGCAAAAATAAGAAGCAATGTGGTCTAATGGCTCTTCTCTCTCAAGATATTACTGGTACTAAGTTACTTCAAGATGATACAATGGCAGCAGTGAATATTAGCACTACAGGGACAATTTAAAAAGGAAAGATTGCTGTCTGGAATCTCTCAATATTTAATTTTAAAATAACAATAAGCAGTTTTTGACTGGTGGAGTGTGAATGATCACTTCTCTTCAGTGTCTTTAAAGTGTGATAAGATGCAGTGGCGGGGTATAGATCAGGGTGGAGATAAAGCCTGAACCAGCTAGGTACTGCTGTCTTCCTGACATTTTCACTCTTTTACTTCAGAAGTCTAAGTTTGGGTTCAGTCTGGTGGGTTTTAGGCACCATTCTGGTCTCTGAATTCAGCTGTTGCCAGTGTACTGCACATCAATACTTCTCACAATGCTGAGGATGAGTTCTCTTGTCTTCCTTTATTTTGGAAATGCATGGGACTGCTTGAATCTGGGTTCATTATAGCAAAATATAATGTATCTTTACTGTCTATTCCTTTATATTAAAGCATGGTATTTGACTATATTGATGATAGTGGTCTTATTATTTTTGAAATCCAGAAAAAAGGAACAAGAATTATTTAGAGGAGTATGCACAACTATGAGCAGTGGAAAGTTTAATAATATTTAATGTTCCTAAAGGGTGTGAGACTCTAAGACCAAAGTTATAATTCAGTCAAATGCAGCATAATGCATGATGATTTAATGCAGCCAAAACCATAATTTGGCCATCCAAGCTATTTGGAATATACATAAAATTAGGAAGATTTTGTGTTTTTAAGTGAAATTTGGATAAATTGTTAAGGCTCATATTTGTTCCTACTGAAGTTAAATACAAAATGACCATTGACTTCAAAGGTAAATCTCATGAAATTTCCTTCAAATTAAACTTGGATTAGTGTTAATTGTTTGCATTATCCATTGCCACAGGTGTGGAGAGGACAGAAAAAGGGAACAATGGAAATTGGTTTAATTTTTTATATCTTGCTACCGTTTGGACATTAGGGGTGTATGAAATGGGATGTCTTTGATTTGGATTTGGCCTGAATCAGGGAACAGTGATTCGATTCATTGATGCAGATCACTGTCCCGATTCGATTTGGCTGAATCTGAATCTGAAGATTTCATGCCGATTCAGATAATCAGCGATTCAGCCATGGATACAGCCTTAAATGTTTTTTCTACATACCTCAAGGTACCAGGTGCAGCTTCTGAATGCTGAGATGGTGGGACAGATGTAGCATCCCACAGGAGCACAGGAGGCCCCCCTGCGTGCTCAGCAGTGGACCTGGAAGTGGACTGGAAGTACTTGCAGTACTCTCTCCCCCATGTCCTACTGGCTGGCGATCAGCCACAGGGGGACCCCAGGTTTCCCCCCGACCCAGGAGGCACCAGTCACAGAGCCAGGGGACAGTGCTTCTTGTCCACTTCTGGCTCTGCTGCTGAGCATGCTGTGGACCTCCCCATGCTTCCATGGGATGCTCCATCTGCTCCACCATCTCAGCATTCATGAGCCACCTGGTACCTTGAGGTATGTAAAAAAAAAAAAAACATTTTAAACTGTGTCTATGTCCAAATCATCAAATCTCTCTGAATCGATTTGAAGGGTTCCAAATTGATTTGGAGAGATTAATGCGTCTCTTGATTTGATTTGGATTAAAAGATACAGCCAGTGAATTGAGCTGAATCTCTGCTGAATCAAATCAGCAACTGAAGCTTCACACAGCCCTACTGGACATCAGTCTGGACAGCTAAGGCAGATTAAATGGAATAACCAACAGGCACAAAAACAATGTGGACTATGTTGATGAGAATCTTATTCCCTTTGGTTCAGAATGATTCTGCACAAGACAGTAGTTTTGGTTCTTTTGGTAAAATAATAATTGGCTATGATAACAAACAATAAATTAGAATAGGCATAAAGTTAATGATAGTGTTGAAAGTTCATCCAGATTTGTACTTTTATTGTACAATGCCTCATAAAAACACACTCAGCTTGGCTGTGGGAACTGTGATTTATAGTTTTTTGCTCTCTAGGTGTTCATAAAATGTTTTTTAAGAGAACACTTTATATTTTAAAGACAGTCTTATTTGTATCTCAGTTTCTATAATATAATTTTACTTATATAAGAATTGCCTACTTAATTTAAAGTACATAACATTAATAAAAGGTAGCATTTTAATGTTTAATGAATCTATTGTTACTCACAAATTAAACATGTACTGGTTAAGGCTATCAAAACAAACTAATCACTTAAATAGAAGCATTATATATATTGTCTTGGATTACTACAGGTGTGTGAAGAAATCAGGAGGGCATCAAGGTACAAAATACCACATAAGATCATTGCAGATTTAGCTCTCATTTTCTGAAGTGTGAGCCTCTTTTAGCACTTAAGTCACTCTCTTTTCCTGGGCAGTCATAGACTTAGCCCAGCATGATCATAAGTACTACTGATAACTGGATTATCAATTAGAGAAGTTTCAATTCAGATTTCAGATACCTTCAGATGCAGATCAAAGCATCTTCTGGAGGTACAAAAAAGATGTATTGTTCATATTCATAAAATAATTTCAGATATGTAGAGCACTCCTTCAAAATCACATTTTTCGATACAAAACATGAATTCTTAATTGAGCGAAACACTATCACAGTTAAAAAATCAAGGACTTCTAAGTTGAGTACTCTGAAATTCTCCAATTTCCATATATATCCTGTTAGAGTAAAATAAATAAATAAGTCTATTTTAGTTAGGTCTTCACATTTATGCAAAGAAATATCATGGGTCAGGTTTTTAAAATTAAAGACAAAATAATAAGAGAGAGGTACTGAAATACGTACCTCCTTTTGGGGAGAGAAGTGATCATGGATAAGGAAGTGTCATGGTTAAGGATGCTACAATAAAAGTACTCCTTAAATACAATATCCCCTTAATCAATGAGACATAATTAAGCAAGTGATAGCTCTAAGTATATTGAAGTGTTTTAGTGGAAAACTGTAGTAACTACCCTGGAAAACATTATACCTGTTTGTTCTTTTACGGCTATGTTGTATATGCTATCTAGCAGAAGAGAGAAGGAGAAATCTATAAGAAAGCTACTCGATGGGAAGACCTCGTCATTTATTTTTAACTGTATTTTATGTCCATTAAGGTATATGAGTATTGTCAGCAGTCCAGTAACTTGAACCAAGATGTGGAGTACAATTAACATGTCTTCATTTCAGAAACGTGAGTTTGATATATTTTCTAAAAAAATGGATAGATATTGTCTTGGTCTTGTTAAACTCCTTTTGATAGAGATATGCATGTCTGCTGATTGTTTTTGTTTCTGAAAATGAAGATATACTTTACACTTGGACCATGCTAAGGGTATGTTAAATGCAAGCATCTGCATGTTAAAGCTCATTAACTCATTCTAAGGTTCCTCTGAGCATCTCAGAATGATTCCACATCAGGCAAAGATTAATTTTGGGCTGTGCTACCTAGCTTATGCTAGGGTAACTTCAGTCTTCTCATGGAGATAAAATGATTCACAACTCTTCCCAATTTCATGTCATCTACACACTTGCTCAAGAAGCGTTCTATGCCAGCAACCAAATCATTAATAAACATGTTGAACAGCACTGGGCTCAGAACAGACCCCTGTGGTTCTCAGGTCGAAACCTCCTGCTGCTCCAACATGGATCTGTTTATAATCACCTTTTGCTTCCAGCTATTGAGTTAGTTGTCTATCCAGTTTATTGTAGTTTTGTCCAGCCCACATTTCTCCAATTTGTTTATGACAAGGTCATGTGGGAAATTTTCAGAAGTCTCCCTGAGGTCCAGATACATTATATGCACAGAATATGTTTTAGGCTGGATAAATATTTGCTATGAAGGGCCCAGTGGTCCTTTAAAATCCAGTATTTTGCAATTCTGTTCCAAAGCTAATCTTGATATTCAAACATTTTGATTGAGGAGGAACACTTTTTTTTCCTCCTAATACTGAAACATATCTATCAGCCGAGTAAGAAGTGAAGACAAGGAGGACATCAGTTGTATTAGAAATACTTAGTCACAAATCATTTCAAATAGGTTTCTAAGTTATGTAGGCAACCTAAAGGTCTTAAGCGTAGGGAATAGAATTAGTGAAAAAGTTATTGTGAATTTGCTTTTTCCTGAAAAGAACTGATAGAAGAAAGAAACCTGAACCAAGATATTCGAAACTAATTAACTCTAGCATAGTAAGGAGCAACTTCACACATGAATTATGTGAAAGGCTGTAAAACTTAGAAATAGAAGGTGTCTATGCATCATGTTTATTTGTGCCATGTTTAATATTTTGAATGAACCAAAAAATGTAAGTGTTTGAGGGTAAATTTATATACACATCTGTATTATGAAGACCATTAACGTGAAATTTCCCAGTATCAGTTCTCTCCCAAATTCTATCACAGTTACTTTCTAGATATGACAAATTTGAAAGTTGTTAAAATAACTGAAGAATGTCCTTGACATTTTCATTCTTGTATCTCTCTGCCCTTGAAGTATCACTTTTGACATTTTCACTTTCATGTCTATCTAAAGACCTGTGATAGTTTTATATGACTGTTGCAGTAGTTGTATTAGAGAGAAATCAAACTAGCAAACCAACCCTATTGTCACTCAGAATTGTTCATAGTCCTGACACTACTTCCCTACTGAAAAGAAGAAAAAAAAAAAATAGACCTGTCTGCTAAATGGTATAAAACCAATACTGTATGAAGTTAAACTTTCAAGAGTTTATGTTAGTCCAAAAACTGAAACCTCAGCAACTTATATTTGAACCTTCTCTGTTTAATAACACATGTTAAAATTATTCTACAAGCAAATGTAGAAATGGCTTCTCATTAATAGACTGCAGTAACCATTAGACCAAATAAAATCTTCCTCCTTCTCCCCCACCCAGTCAGTAACTATGAGAAAAACCTGACTGATTTAGGGAACACACATGTGGACCAAATGGCAATACATTTGCCTATATGGTGTTGCCTTCACAACCTAATTGGGACCTGTGGGAGAATGTAAGACAGATTTTATATTTGGGACACTGAACTCAACTGTCTTTTTTTATTTTGAAAAAATGCATAGTAATGTATTGACTAACTTGTGATCTTTGTGCAGCAAAGAGTTTTGTTGTCTCTCTCTATTTAATGTTCACTTCAGCTTTATCCACTTAACATTGATCTTTGAAATTCATAATTTTGTTTTACAAACCTCAATAGTCATCATTCACCAGCAAATTTTTGTTCTCTTTTTTTATATATTACCTGTGGTTTGAGTTTTCAGAGCTTCTTTTAGCATAACTGTTCTTTTTAGTCTTTTTCTTTCTTTTTCTTTTTGATGGGGGTTATGAGGAGGAGTTTAGGAACAATCAAGAGAAAGCCTTAATGATTTTATTTTAATACAGTATTTTCTTTTAATGAAAACCTTAATATCTTAACATAAAAGCTTTGTTGATCCCTATGAATAATAATATACCTTACACAGCTGTTTCCCCCTTCATCATTTTTTTCTCAAAATAGAAAATTAGAATAATAATATTATAGAAAATTAGGGTTGGAAGGGATCTAAGGAGGCTATCTAGTCCAACCCCTAGCTCAAAACAGGACCAGATCCAACCACATTAGCCCAGCCCAGGCTTTGTCAAGTTGTTGCCCTGGGGGGCCAGGCCAACTCTCAGGATTTCAATATTGCACTGTTACACAGGAGGGTGTGACACAATTGCACATATACAAAACACACACAAATCAATTAGGTGCACACACACACACACACACACACTCTACTAGCTCAGGCACATACACATTCAAACCAGCCTAGGCACATGCATACTTATTACCAATTCAAGCACATACACTATACACCCCAAAAGATAGACACAGATCACTAATTTGTATATCATGCACACGATGCCACATATATATGTATACATACACAAACTAGCAACTCAGATACACTCATGTTCAAAATAACCAGTCTAGGTTCATGCACACCTATTACCAGTTTAAGCCCATACATGCTACACACACCACATTTAGACAGAATCAGTTACAAGTTATTAACACCTGCATATCCAATACACATACGTGGATTACTAATTTATATATCTCTCACACACACACACACATATCTATATATGTATATATATGTGTATTCACTAATCCACATGCTTACCACCCACCTACACATACACACAGGTGAATTCCTAAGTTGGGTGTTGTGATGTGTATGTATGCATGTGCATGATGTACTTGGGATACCTGGGAAAAGGTTAAGGTAAGAAAGTAGAAGTGTACGGAGTTAAAGTTACTGGAAATGAAAGTCACCGGGATTAGAACTGGTAGACTAGAGGGGCCTGGGCTGAAGAACTGAGGATCGGGGGTAACTTTAGGTTAATTGATCTTAATTGATTAAAAGACAATGCCCAAAGCCTGCAGAACAGGGAACCATGCCAGCACAGAGGCTGGGTCTGGAGCCAGAACTACGGGAAGCTGAAAAGGTAGATGGGGACAGGGAAAAATGGGACTAAGGGAAAGTGTGGATGTTAAAGAGGGGCTCTGGGTGTGGGGGAACCAGAGGATGGCTCCAGGGCAGCTAGAGAAGTCTGGGAAGCTGCAGGGGGGGAAGCTTGAAAACAGAGACAGACAGCAGAAAATCACAGAAAAAGCAGCAGGAGAGACTGAAAGGCAGCAGGGCAGCAGGAAAGCAGAGAAAGGTAGCAGAAAGTCGCACAGAAAAGGCAGTAGGAATTGAGAGGAGATCAGGAAACTAGGGGAGAGGGATGGGGGCTGGAATTGAGAGAGAGAGAATGAGGCTGGAATTTAAGATAAGGAAGGGACTGGGATTCAGTAAAACATGACCCAGCTTGGGGTTGCAAATGACAGTGGTGTTATTGAACAGAGGAGATGGTGACACAATGCCAAATTTGTTCCCTTACGCGCATGCGCACGCGCACGCACATACACACACACACACTGGCAACAGGGGTTAAAGAGGTTTGGTGCAGGGGCTGAAGTCCACTGAAGTCCAGGAGGAGAGAAAGAGAGACAGAGAGTCCAAATTGTAGGAGGAAGTGTGCAGGTAATATCTACCTATCCAGGCTGGAAAGGGTCCTTGTCCAGTAATTGTTGTACAGAGGGGGTCGCTGGCAGGGCCTCTGGGTGGATTGGTGGTGTGGCATGGTGCTGGTCCAGATGGAAATGGCGTTCCCCTTGGGTCTGTCTTCACTGCCCCTTTTTATAGGGGCAGACCTTTTGTGACCCTAGTGTCAGGAGGCATGCCCAGGCAAGGGTCAGCCCCTGGCATACTGAGCATGTGTGCTCCATGCAGGGATGTGCAGTTTCTGGTGTCTGTAATGGTGAGGGTTGCTGGCTTTGCAGGGTCTTTTGTTTTTCAAATGCTGGTCTTGTCTCTGTTCCTGGGTGAGGTCCATGGTTCCTGGGTGAATCGATGTGAGGTGATGGCCAAGTCATTACAGGCCATTAAGTAGAAGCCTGCTACCATTGTATTTCAATCATTCCCAATCATTCTCATTCATTTGGGAACTGATTTACATGGGAGGGTTTACGTGACTCATACAGTTGCAACATGGGATGTGCAGGCAAAGGACAGAAAATGGAGACTTGACATATAAAATAGAAACTTGACATGACTTTGGTTCACTTACAGACATGGGCCTAAACCATACAATATCCATATGAAACAATAAAAATCAATATGAAAATGATAATACAATATACAACAGTAAAAATCAATACAAACCTAATAATAATACAATATACAACAGTGGATATCCAAAACCAAAACTTGATACCAAAATAAAAATGTTTAAAGCTTATCTTACATTTTAACTTACTTATACTTCTCTATAGGGAAAAGAGAGGGAGAGAAAAAGGCAGAAATGATTGGGGAAGGGGAGGGAATGCATTTTAAAATTAGAAAAAAAAGAAACTGGGTTTTGCTACAAAGCTGGGTCTTAAAAACTTCCAAGGATGGAAATTCCACAACTTCTCTGGATAATCTCTTCCAGTACTTTATTGCCCTCCTGGTGAGAAAATTCTTCCTAATGTCTAAGGCTGTGTATAGACAAAATGAGGGGAGGGGCATGGTGGGGGCGGGATGTCCATGACACCTTAAAGCAGGCTAAATACTTTTGCATTGATTTAATGGTGTTGGTGTTTGCACACCTCAGTGGTGTACTGCACATTAATTCCAGCCGCTGTAGGAAATTGGGTGGTGTAATGCGCCTTAAATGACTTGGGGTGCTCAGGTACACTAAAATGCCTCCAAGGAGTTTTAATTTGCTTCCCCTATAGCCATGGAGTGAAGCACTGGGCTCCGTGCAGCTCCGTGGATCTTCAGGAAGCCCTGCAGGCAGGCTGGCAGTAGCCTGAGAAAACAGGCTACACCCAAGAAAAGCTACAATCCTGATTTCCACTCTCCACCCCCCCAGCCTCCAGAGCCTGCCTGCCTGAGTTGTGCAGGTGCCCAGTGCTTCCCTCTGTAGCTGCAGTACCCCCTGCCTAGGACTGCCCGAACCGGGTGCCACCTGGGAGGAGAGCACTGTTGCCATAGAGGGAAGCACCTCCCTGCAGCCCAGGGACAGTTTTACCTGCCAACAGCATGCCCTTCCCTCCCCACTGCTAAAGAGGCAGGTAAGCCTCTTTAGCACAACTCGAGGTGTGCGCACAACTCGAGGATTTAATCAGTCGTAAATTGAAGTGGTGTTTTAAAAACCAACCACTTCAATTTAGGGCCCTGCTTCATCTACACATGCCCTAAACTTTCTTTGCTGCAACTTGAAACCATTACTCTAAGTTGACAGTGTGGGGAGGGGAGACAACTCAGGGCAACCACTCCTGGCTCTGTCCCCACCAGGAGCTGGCAGCCCCATACCCTGCTGTCAGCCCAGAAATCATGCCACTGCTCCATTCCTGCTGCTGTCAGGGTCAGGCTGCAGCCCATGCCCCACTATTGATGCAGACATCTGGGGGTGCCCCCATCTCCCCCAATACATCGCCTATGCCCTCAATCTGCTGGTAATGCTCTTAAAAAGCAACTCAGTATGCTGTTAGCCTTCTTTACAAAAAAGGTATACCATTGGTTCATATTCAGCTTACTCTCCATTGCAACCCCCAGATCCTTTTCTACAGTTATCAGTCCCCAGCCTGTAGTGGTGCATGAGACTTTGCACTTCTCCATATTGAGCCTCAGGAGCTTTATTTTAATCCAATCCTCTGATCTGTTGAGATCTCTCTTAACCCTAGCCATACCCTCCAGAATATTCACTACTCCCCTCTCCCCCAGCCCCTCCACTTGGTGTCACCTGAATTTGCTAAGAATGCACTCCATCCAGTTTTCCAACTCATTGATGAAGATATTGAACAAAACTGGGCACTCCACTTGACACCAGCTACTAACTAAACATTGAACAATTGACTACTATCCTCTGAGCCCAATGAACCTACTATCCTCTCCAACCAGTTTTCTATCCACCTTTCATACCATTTATCCAATCTATACTTCCTTAGCTTTCTTGTGAGAATGTTGTGGAAGACTATATCAAAATCTTTGCTGAAGTCAAGGTATATCACATACATGGGTCTCCCTGCATCCACAAAGCCAGTCATCTCATCCTAGAAGGCAATCAGGTTGGTCAGGCATGACTTGCCCTTGGTGAATCCATGCTGTCTGCTCCTAATTACTTTCTTCTCCTCTAAGTGCTTAGGAATGGATTGCTTGAGGACCTGCTTCATGATTTTCCTGGGATGGAGGTGCAGCTGACCAGTCAGTAGTTCCCTGGATTCTCTTCCTTCCCTTTCATGAAGATGGCAATATATTTGCCCGTTTCCAATTGTTTAGGACCCCCCTCAGTCACCACAAGTTTACAAAGATAATATCCAGCAGCTCTGTAATCACATCAGTCAATTCCCTCAGCACCCTTGGGTGCATTGAGTCTGGCCCCATGGACTGTACACATCCAGCTTTTCTAAATACTCCCTAACCTGTTCATTTGTTACTGTTTGCTACTCACCTCCTCCCCAAACTATGCTGCCCGGTGCAGTAGTTTGGGAGTTGACCTTGCCTGTGAAGACTGAGGTAAAGAAGACATTGAGTACTTCAGCCTTTTTTTATGTCATCTGTTACTAGGTTGTCTCCTCCATTTGGTAAAGGACCCACACTTTTCCATATCTTCCTGATTTGCTCTTGTTGCTGAGGGTAAGAATGCATTCTTCAAGTGTAGTTTAAAACTTATGTGGCAAATAATTTGTTTTTAAATCTATTCATGGAAAAAGAAAATAAGGAATTGGAATTTTATGAAACAGCAAAACAGAATATAAAACAATTTTCAGTCAGAGAAAAATAGAACTCTATATTTCTGATTTTTTTTTTATCTTTCATATTCCCTTTGGGGAAACAGTATTGGTTGAGTGATGTGTCTTGGTATATTGAACTTTACAATTAAGTGCCATCTTTAAAAGATGAAGATTCCAAATATGATTTTGAACTCTAGATAATGATCAGTGATTAGATCACTCTTTTGTGTGAACAATTTTGGTGTCTAAAAGCATAGGCACTTTCAGATGAACTGTTCAAGATTCTATCATCTGTCAGCTTATATAAGGGAATCTTCTCTGAATAGAGTATATGTACTTTTGTTATTTTTGTTAAAAAACGATTACATATATGTCATACTTCAAACAAAGTTTACAGCTGAAATACTGCTATATTTTAATGGAAAAGAGATACTGGATGGTGGTTGAAAACAAATGCAATAAAATCCTATAAAACTGACATTGTTTTCTTTGCTGTATACTAAACAAGTTGTTTTTCATAGGAAGGCACATTATATAAATAAAATCCTACATTTGATCCATATGATCAATATAGTAATTAACGAGTACATCTAACAAATGACTATACATACAATGGGGAATCTTTAAGTAATAAAGTCAAATCTTGTCATAAAAAAAACAAAAAAAATCCCCAAAGCTCTTAGCCACCAGCTGAACTTGGAGGGTTATCACCTAAGCACCTTATTTTTTACTTGACAGGTTCCCTGTGAAGTTGCGCTATGCACATACTCAGAGCTCAGCAGCTCAGAGATAAAATGTTAAATCCTGTTTCTCTTTCATATTACTAAGAGTTGGGTACATTACAAATACTGCAGTTACACATCTCTTACAAACAGACTGGGATTCAGTATAGCCTGCGCTTGTCAATTGAGTATTCACTAGAACTGTGCTGTGGCTAGGAAACTGTCTGGGTTGAAAGCAATCACTCACCCATGCACTTAGAGCAGCATCCATGTCTAAACCATTCATCCTCTGGTTTGCTCTCTTTCTCTTTATACCACATATTTTCCTCTCTTGGCTACCCAATGGACAAGCCTCAAGAGGATGGCTGGTAAGTGCTCTGGGAGTGCCTAGCTGGTGGCCTGGTGGTGAGACTACGTTACTGGAAAGCCAAAGATAGATATTTGAGTGCTTTCTATGGGGACTTGACTCACTTGTAGGAGAACAAGAGATAGGAGACTGTTGGGCTAAAGATGGGAGGGCTTGCTTCCTCTGTCTAACATCTGCTAGGTAAATTTTCTCTCTGAAAAATGTTTGGATTTCCTGGGCATTAACAGGTGGATCCTGTTCTGCCACAGGAGGAAATGGAATCCCAAATGCTACATAAGTGCCCAAATCTGAAGTTATGCATCTGTGTACCTGCTAGTTAGGTGCATGACGGGTAAATTAGGTCTGGCCCTAGGTCATGAATGCACCTGATGAAGATACAGAAACTAGGGGCTAGGTCCTAGTTCACATATTCAGCTCATGAGCCTGACCCTATTTCACCCTGCTGTGGAAGTGCACCAGACTGAATGGCTCGCATGTATTCCTGTGGCTGGGAGCACCTGTCAGCTGACTGGAACTCTTAGCCACGGACACACTTGTCACCCGGTTGCTTTTTTCCAATGCAGGGAGAGCCTGGGGTCATGTTGCTAGGCTCCTCCTGCAAGGGCATTAGGGAATTATTGGGATCTGATCCCTGATATCACATTCATGCCTCCGGCCCAATGACACCATTTAGTTAGTCTATAAGGTGTAAATCTACCCTGCTTTCTAACATAACTGTAATCATTACTGGAATAAGTTATATAGCCTGGTCTCCCCACTTCAGCCAAAACACAAGATATTGAGAAATCTGAAAGTGTTCAGTAAGGAACTAAAAAAAGCACATTTTCCAGACTTCAAACCAAACCTAGGATACTAACAACATTCAGTATGTTTAGTGAACCAGGAAAAAAACTTTCTCACAGACTACAAATGAAGAAAAGTAGTAGGTAGCTTACTGCATACCAATGATGTCTACTATATTTATCATACCAAAGGGGTTAAATGTAGATCAAGAAACACTTAGGTGGGATTTTTAACAGCGTTTGAGGATAATTAAACAGATCAACTAACCTATGAGGATATTATTAATCTTTATTATTTGGAGTCCAAAATTTGAGACTGGATTTTTTATCTCTAAAATGTTTGATTTAGTTCAAAGGCAAGTCGTGGGCTTAAGGCAGAAATTATTAAGTGAGGTTCTTCGGCTTGTATTATGAAGGTCAGACTGAAGCAGTCCCTTCTGATATTAAAATCTGTGACCTGTTTGAAGAGGTCATGGAAATGACCAGAATTCATTGCAGTTGAAGCTGACTCTTGATCTTGAACCCCTGTAAGATATAGTGGGTGAAATGTTGACCACACTGGAACCCAAGATAAAAATCCCTGGGTGAAATTCTGGCCACACCTAAGTCAAAGATAAAAATAAAAATTGCTGAGAATTTCAACCATTATGCATAAAGATTTTTTTTTTAGTTACATGCAACTTAAATATATGAAATGGCCTGAACATTTTGTGCAAATGTTAGGATTGCATGTGTATATAAGAATGCCATGTTACCCAAAGAACCTTGTCTGCCTTCTTACTAAACATATTTCTGGATTTGACCATGGTATTGAAAAGAGACTTCTTTTCTTAAGTGAGTGCCCCACAGTATTTCCCCTCAACCCCTGTTCATATCAGAATGTCATCCTTTCCACTCTACCAGTGGATTCATATGTATAAAGATACTAAGTTCCCAATATAAGAAACACTTAGTATTTTCTTTTATGAATGCTAATTGGATCCTTTCACATACCATTTTCTTTTGTAAGATGCCTATAGATATTCAAAGGTTAATTTCGTAAGATGTAGACATCTTTTCTAGATGTTTTCCATTATTCAGATTGACTGAGTTCAACATCTAAAAGTGGTTCGTGTAGAAAAAAGACAAAATGTTTTAGAAATATATTACTCATTATATTTCTGATTTGAAAGTATGCACTGTAAAATGACAGAATTATTGCTGCTATGAAATATAGAATTAAATATGAAATATTCATATATGAATATATATATTTCTATATGAAATATAGAGCCACTTGCTATAGCATTTATTCGGCTACCTACATGTATGACTGAACTGCTTGAATATTTGTGGTATTTTATAAGTTTTAATGAGGATAAGCCATATGAAAGCTGAGACTCCTTCAGGTGTGTAATAAAAATGTTTCAAGGCTTGTGGTATTGTCAGAATTCATGGCAGTCATCTTTTAGCTTACCTTCTCTTCAGCAATGAAAAAAGTGTCCTCTGAAGAAGTGTGTTGTACATTCTTAAGCTTGTCTAACTCTATCCCTACTGTGCACTTGGTCCAATAAAAATATCACCCAAAGAAACAATTGTTTTTCGCATAGCTCCTGAATCATCATGACTACAATATTGACACTACCATTCTATGTTCCCAATATTTATCTTATTAAGATTAATTTGTTTCAGTAATTTATTGAACATATTATTTTATAAGTCAGGATATTTTCAAGAAAATTTATAAAGGCCATTTCCTATCTCAATGGGTAGCCTCTTTGAATATCCAATAAACTGGATATTTTATGAAACAATCTACTAAATCTTCCTAAAATTTACTCTTACAAATAATACTTCAAACTAGTTTTCATTCACATGTCCTCTCTTCTATAGTATAATAACAGAACTGCATCATCCCAACTGGATGAGATGCTCTCTGCCCCATTCTTCCCTAGAGTTTGAAGAATGGGGGAAACAACCACTGGTTTCACATACACACACACACACATATATATAGATATAGATATAGATATAGATATAGATATATAGTGGTGTCTCATTTTGATCGTGAAAGAATGTGGTTTTGGGTAACATTTTTAATTTGAATATTGGGGATTTTTTTTTTTATCAGAGAAAACCAGGATCTCTGTTTATGATTAAAGAAAGAGTGAGAGAGAAAATACTCTTACTAGTTCATTAGAATGAATGTGCATGTCTGTATGAATGGGAAGTTTCAATATATGCTATAAACAACTTAGGATCATAGACCTGGAAAGAACCTCATGAGGTCATCCCTGAGTAAACCATTCCAATCAAGTGTCTGCCCAACCCGCTCACAAAAATTTCCAAGGTTGGAAAGTCCACGGTCTCTCTAGGTAGCCCTTTCCAAAGCTTAACCACCTTTATGATCAGAATGTTCCTTCAAATCTCCAGACTTATTTTCACCTACTGAAGCTTTTGAAGCCCACTTTTCCTAGTCCTATTTCTTGTGGCCAGATAGAAAAGAATCATCCTCTGTATATTCACCCTTAGACTATTTGAAGATTGTTATCAAATTCCCCTGTCTTCTCCTCACCACACTAAATAGCCCCAATTCCTTTAGACTGTCCTCATAAGTCTTACCTCCAAGCCTCCAAACTGTCCACACACTTCTTATAGTGTGGGGCAAAATGTGGATTCTGTATCACAGGTGCAACTTCACCAGTGCTAAATGGAGAGGAAAAATCACATTTCTTGATTTGCCAATGACACTCCTGTTTATAATCTAGTATGCTGTTGGTCCCTTTTTTCAGCAAGAGCACACTGTTGGCTCATATTCAGGTTATGGTCTAATACAACTACCAGTACTTCAGACTAATCAGGCATTCTATAATTGTTCATGCAATTATTTTATCTCAAGTGCAGGACTTTGTAGTTTATCCTTGTTGAATTTCATCTGATTGATTTTGGATTATTTTTCCAGTTTATCAAGCGCATTCTGGATCCAAGCACTACACTACAATCAACTTAGAGTCAGCTGCAAATTTGCTAAGTATGCACTCAGTCCCATCATCCAAATCATTAATGAAGACATTATAGAAATATGTGGAGAAAAGACTGATTATTTCAAAGAAATATATGGAGTGCAAACGAAGGATAGAAATATCACATGTATTTGGAGCAGAATTTATAATAACATATATATTAATGGTATCCCTACATGCAATTAGCAATTTTAAGTCTAAAGAATCCTGAAGAATTTTCAAGCATCGCTGCATATATAGACTAGAGGAATCACCTGACTGATGAAATGCATCACCTCAGCAGTGCATATCAAAAGTACTAAAGCAATGCTGGTACAAAGTGAATTCCACACCATTTGTAACTGCAATCACAGAGGTATTGAACAATCACATTGTTATTATCAGTGTTAGAATTTGGCCATAGTACTAGGGTTAATGAAAAGCGTCATGTAATTTTAGCAACCACACTTGGTTAAGACTTTGGTTTTTAGTCTGAACCAAAAGATGGTATTTCCAATAAAACCATTCTAGACTAATGTTTCAGCAATGAATGCCAGCAGCTGGATCACCTGAAGCACTCAGATGTTCCCTATAGATCAACAATACAAATTGGGTCTTGTCACAAATATGTTGATTACCATAGAAGTTATATTGTCTCTGTCTAATATCTAGTGTTCTATATATGTTAAACTAGTATTTGTTGCTACAGTAAAGCTGAAGTTTCAGCTATTTCCTTTAAGAATGGAAACACTCACAGCAGTTTTGCAAGGAATTTTAATATAGCTATTGTGCTTCCTTCCTGTTTCTTGAAGTGCTGCTGTTATTTGAGGACTACCAAATTATATTTGTTTTTAATTTGAACTGTTTTTATAGGTGGGCTAGGTTCCATTCTAAGTAATTTTCCTTCCCCAGCTTCTGGTGATAAACACCAGCTGTCAATGATGAAGGCATTATTATCAGAACCAAATACTGATTTCTGAGACAAGGTCAAATGACAGGTAGTTAAATAATGTGGAAAGGATTATCTGTTGAACAAGCAAAAATCTCATGTTGGCTCAATATTTTTCATATAATTTACAATTGGCAGATGGCATTGTAGAAATCAAGCCTCCAAACAGAACTGTGCACCACGTACCTGAATAAATTATTTATGTATAAATAGAACTACATAAAGACTATTTTTTTGCTCTTGACCTTGTGATGCCGTTCTTAATTCTCCTCAAAACTCTCATGTAAATTTAATTATTTTATAGTGTGTAAGGAAGATGATACACAGATATATTCTCACGTAAATTGTGTTTTAAGCCATAGATTTGAGCTAAGAAGCTTTAAAAAATGTTTGGCAATTCAGAGTGCCTAAATTGATGGGTTCCTGAAACTATTAAGTACACTAAAGTCTCTCATCCTAGGCACCCAAAATTCAGGTTTCTAAAATTATTAATCGCTTTTCAAAATTAAGCTAAATGACTAACTATTGAATTGTAACACAGTAGTTATAAGCTAAATAACTTTTCCTGCATCCTCTTTAATTTTGATAACATGCAATTTTTTCAAATTATCTTCCAAGTTCTCTATTTTTTATAAATGCACCTGGAAACAAAAATACTTATATAAAGATCAGCAAAGCATGCTTTTGGATGTTTTTTAATTTTCTTTGAATTCCTCATTAAATATATATATTTTTAAATTTTATAACTTACATTTTTCAAAGAACTTATTTTATAAGTACAGAAATGAGTGCCTGTGTTTTCCAATGTGGACCCACTTCTGAATGTTAAAGAAATTCAATAACACAATGTTCTAAAATCAGATTGTACCCAAAAAACCCACAGTGAGCTGTCATAAACCTAATAATATAATGTTGATGGAAGATCTTTTAATGGAAATGTCAAACACGCTTGTATTAATACGAAGTTGACTCCTTACAACAGTATGATTGCCATTTCATTGTCAAAGGGAGCTTAAAAAATCCCTTTCCTTTTATAATTTATATTTTAAAAATAATCTATGCTAAAATTGTGCTAAAGGTTCTAAGGCAACATAAAAAATTCAGAGATAAAGCTGCTATTGTGCTTAGAACTGAAAGGCAATGAAAAACAATCTCCAGGAATCAGCTCCTCCGAACATTTTGAATAGCCTATAATTCAGTGGTGCTAGAGTGAAATGGTCCTTCTTAGTGAACTGAATGTGTGATATTGACTTCTGAAGGTGCAAAGTTAACTTGGATAGGCTGCACCTGTGTTATACCTGCTTTCTAGTTTTAAAGAGGCAGTTTCCTCACTGTTTACTGGAATGTCAATCTCAAAAGTTTTATATCTGATGTTAGAGTTTAAACACAACACTGACATGCTCTAAAAATTTAGTAAGTCTCATTGTTTCTTTCATTATTGCTAATTATGCACATATGTAAGCTGATCCATTGCCATTTATTTTCATTATGTTTCTGTTGTGTTAGGACACAGTCACAGGGAGAATAATTATTTCCAAGATAATAATCAGAGTCTCGCCACTTGGCTGTCTGAAGATCAATCATGAGATTTTAGTGTTGGTCTAAGAGTCAGTGCAAAGCAGCAAGCTTATGTCTTCTCAGTGCTTATTGTTGCTTAGAAAATGCTTGCCAAAATTTTACTGTCTGACACTTTTGTGGTTGTCACATTCATTAATCAACTTGAGAATGATAAAAACATTAGTAGGGTTGTGTCCACTCACATAGTCCTTCTGGCAGATTGAAGATGAGAACCATTTCTGGTTAACATGACTATGTGGCTGGGCAGATCAGTGACAATCTGTTAGAAACCTTTTGATGAACGTGCCATGGCTCTGTATAGTCCTTCAGGGCATTTTCTGCTGTCCAGCAGTGGGAATGTCTATATGTGTATTTACACATGCCTAAATTTAATATGCCTGTGCTTTTAAGGCTCATTAAGGCAATTTAGGCATGACATATAGCTCTACATGTGGATACACTAATGCATGTTAGGGCACATTAAATGTAGGCATGAATAACTAAGTTGCATTAGCCCATGTGCAGATTCACTAATGTGCATTAGTGTAGTATGTGTCCATTGACACACACTGTGTTAATGCTCATTAAGCATCTACATGTGGGCTAATGCAACTTAGCTGTTTGTACCTAAATTTGATACTTGCATAAAGCAAGTATCAAATTTAGGTGAGATTAGCCTAAAATCACCATTTTTAAGGTGCATTAAGTGCATGCACGTGTGGAGACATGCCCTTAATGCACCTTAAAAATGGTGATTTTAGTCAAATCCTGTTTAAAAGAGCTACATGTAGACATGCCTAGCATCACCTCCATCTTGTCCAAAAATAATCAATTTAATGTCTGTGTTTTGATTCTAATGCTGATCAAACATAAGGAAAGCTGGAAATGATGATCTCTTACACTGGACATATCTCTTACACTAGAAATAATGATCTCTTACACTGGATATAGAGTGATGATGACATCATACTGCCCTTTTTTATACCTGGTGTTTATCCCTAAGTGTTTAATATATGTGTTTAATAGGATAGGGAAAAATAAGGTTTGGTAAGAGTCTCTTCCTAGTTATAGTTCTGATAGTATAGCAGCCTGTTGAGAAATATTTGTCTGTGTGTTCTGGCTAAGAATGACTGGTGCCAGTTACCCTTTTTTTAATCCACCCTTGTTAAGCCTTTGAAGTAGGTCAGTAACACTACTGCTGATAAACTTAGCAGTGTGACAGAGCATGCTTTACCTAGTCCATTACTAAGCAGTCATTCACCTGCATGACCACTGCCATATCCTGGTAGGAAATCAGATCTGCAGGTTTAAGATAGAAATTATTGATGTTGCCACTTTCAATAATACGTCTTAAAATAAATACTTGGTCCATGCAATTCTTAAACCTGCCTGGCTCTCTAACAATTTTCTCAACTGCTCTTTTGATCTTTTCCAGTAGGATTATTTCAATTACCTTGTTTGGCACTGGGAGTAGACTAAACCATGTCTGTCTTAAGAAATGCTACTATTATTCCCATCTGCTATTCATTGATCAAGATTTTGCAGAGTAGTCTGCTTAGTTCAATCACATTGTTCCCTGGTATTTCTGCAGGAATATTGTCCAGCCCAGAATAGTCATGATTCCTGAACTTTACTTTAACAATTTTTAGTTTGCACTGCTTAGACTGATCTAAATTTGCATACAGAAAAAATAAATTATCTACATGAATTATAATTAAGTAGTTTGGGTATCTGAATAACATGCCAAATGAGACCACCATAAAAGCAACTGTTCCAACACCTTAAAATAGTTGGCATCACCAATGTAACTGCACAAGAGCTCGACAATGCTTACAGTTTTTCAATATATGGATGAGGACTGGCAGAAAGGATATAGTTCAGTTCTCATATTCCTTCAAGTCCCTGGTCTGTTCTGAATGACAAGGGTGCCAATTAATGTCACAGTCTGATTGCAGTTTTTGACATGAAAGACTAGCCTAGAATGAAAACAGAAAACTGATTTAATCTGTGTGATTAGGAAAAATACCAGGCATCAAATAGATGTGAGTTTGAATTTAAAAAAGCATTAAAGAACTAGTAGAATTTGGGGCATACTGCAAAAACATTATTTCATGAAGCATGCAAATATTAGGTGTTTTCAACATAGCTGTGGTATAAACTCACTTGCAATGATGCACTCAGTTTTGACCATGTTTTGTCAGAAAGTTAAGAGTAATGTGAAGTGTTCAAAGGGAGCAAGAACAGTGATTGGGAAGCTGGAAGGATAATCTTAAAGGAGTGATTCAAAGACCTTAGTGTAGATATATAGAGGTTGAATATCTGAGGGTAGGTAAAGAATTTACATAAGAAGGGAGAATTGTTGTTTAGACTCACACAAGGAAAAATCATTATCTGAAGTGGAATTAAATATATGGAAATCTCAGCTGAACACAAGGTAATACTTTCTAACAGTAAAATGCAGTAAATTCTGAAATATCAAGGGCTATCGTTTGCTACTCTGAAACTAAACTGTTAAAATCACTAAAAAAATAGATTGTGAAGAAAAATATCAAATGTAAATTCAATTGTCAGAATTACCCAGTACATGGTTTAATAAGTCTTTTTTTTATTTCTAGCTTCTGTGATTATACAAGTTCACACAGGCCACCATAGAGCCATGCATGGTAATAAAGTAAGAAATTAATTCCGATTAGTTCAACTAAAGATACATGAGCTAGGTAGAGTTTAACAACTTCATCGTTGCCTGGTCATCAAGATATTCTCAAAATAAACTCTTATTGATTGATCAGACTGGGAGGGACTTGTGGATAGGTGCTTGTTGAAGCTTTAACCTCATGCAGATTTACCCTTTCATTAGATACACTGCCTATCGTAGGTTAAATATACCTGTCATCCCTAGAGGTGGTGCCTCTGTGTCAGCACTCAGGAGCTTCATCCTTGTGGTGTCAGGAAGCTGGTGACTGTAATTGCATTCTGTGTGATACTAAACTTCACTCACAAGCTCTACTTATGTGTTTAAAATGGCATTACTGTGTACAGCTGAAAAATGTAACTACAGAAGTCACAGTTAAGTAGTAGATTTAGGGCATCATATGTTATTTTCGATAGGCTCTTCTGTAACACAGCAAGTTCCAAATAATTGCTATAGTTTGTACAGGAGACCAGGAAAAGGATTCTAAAAATCTCACACCTGCTAAAATATGCAGCACTGAGAGCATTTGATCTGAACCCAGCAGTCACTTATTCTCAAGCTTCTGTTACCAGCCAAGAAATACTGATGCTGCAAAATTTGTATTGATAAAAGGTGAGATGTGCCTATGGAGTGAAAAAAGTGCTCACTAAAGTTTGTTTGATTATATCTAAATTAAAAGAGTAAAAACCTTTCTCCCTTAACCAGCAGTACTGTGGTACATTGACTTATCTGGAAACATGTCTTCCCTTTCTGTTTGCTTTGCTGACAACAGCCTCTTCTACTTCTCCAAGCAGAAAATATGTGTTAAACAAGTAGTTCCATTTTTTTCAGTGCTTTTTACCATTTTAATATCCGATGGATAGCTGGAAATCTAGGATCTAAAGACTACTCTCTTACGAAGAGGAAGAGTCATCTGGTCTAACCACAGTCACTGCTACAAATATCAAATATATTCCTGAGTTCTGGTACTAGCTTTGACTTGGGCTTTCTGCAGTCTTGGGCATGTGTGTAACATTAATTATATTAATCTACTTCAGAAATGCTTCATCAGGATAGTTTTGTAGAGAAGAAGTTTGGTTCTGTGAAATAATAAAATATAAAGGGCAGGCTGAGTGATTTGGTTACGAGGACCCATGAGATCCAGGCTCCATTCCCAGTTTTCCCACAGAATTCCTGTGTGACCTTTAAAAAGTTAATGCATCTGTACATCTATTCTACAGCTGTAAAATGGGGATATCATTCTTTCAGTTACCTCAGCCTTTGTCTTGCCCATTCGCTTTATAAGTGTTCTAGGCCATGGATAGTCTCCTAGTGTTTGAAAGTACAGTAACTTTCCCAATGGGCCCTGAGTACAGCTGAGGTTTCTGATGTTTTCTATACTGCTGCTTTTAATACTGATCTTGAAAGCAGCTGAACACCAGAAACCCCCACTGCCCTCATGGAATAATTCTTCTCAGTTGAATATTTTTTTAAATGTCTCCAATTAGGACTTATATTTTTGTAGCTAGTCTCAACATTTAGTCCAGTAAAGTGGATGAAATTATTTCAGATTAGAGATTCCTGAAAGCTAGAAATATATCTATTTATATTGCTTTAATTTAGATTTAACTCTATTTTTATTACATGCATGATTATCAGGGATCCTGGCTTTCTCTGATTTCAAGAAATCCCCAATTTTCAGTTAAAAGAAAGTAATCCCAAATCTACATTTTTCCATGATTAAAATGAAACACAATGATCATACTGAAACACCATTTTAATCATGGAAAAATGTGGATTTGGGGTTATTTTCTTTTAACTGAAAATTGGGGATTCTTTGAAATCAGAGATCCCTGATGATGATATAGTAGGAGTGGAAATCATAGTGCAAAAATCCATCTAAAGAGCAAAGAAAAAAATGCATTCCTCAGTGAAGTTTAATAATACAACAAAAATCTTACTTGGATTAAAATATTATGATATGTAATTATAATTCAAACTATTAATATAATTAATGAGTTACATTTCAGAGGTAGCCTACAACATTCAGCTTGCAAAATTATAAGAAACCCTTATTTAGGAATACTTTATCACTGGGCTCTTATACACTTGGCGTTCAGAAAAGAATAATTCATAAAATTAAATTAAAATTTCATCTATAAGAATCACCAGCTTTTCAATGACAATTTGTAAAATAAGCCTTTGCTTTCTATACTTAAAAGTAATTAAAGCAAAAAAAAGTAAAATGTAATTCTCTCATCATTTAGGGTAGTACTCAAATTTTAGTTTTACTGAGCTTCTGTTAAGTTTTGTATGTTTTTCTATTTTGGCTTTTTTCCCAGGCAACTTCAAATTCATTTTGGATGCACTGCAGATGCATATAGTTAAAGGTAGTAGCTCTCTGCTCTGTTTAGACGATTCTGGCATGTTATATTTTATACAGACCAGAAAATTATTTTGTGTCTTCCTGTGAAAAACAGACAGCTATTCTTATTATATGTTGTTTGAGTTTCAAAATTAATTGCCTTTTAACTTTTGTAGATTTAATTCTGAGAACATTAAGATTTAATAACTATGTTCCCAGACAAGAAAGTCATGTTCAAAGAACTGTACAATGTCCTATTTTATCAAATCAAAATAGAAGCCTTCAGGATAAGTAGCTGGGAAGTAAAATAATTATTAAAAACTGATGCTTTATAAAGATTTAAGATGGCCACAGTAGAAAATATCAGGTATGTTTGATAATCATCATATGAACTATGTGTTTGTAGATAAGGGAAACTGGTATCCAGGCATACTTTATTTTGTGTAAAATAGACTAAAGAGTCCAATTTTTGAAAAATAAACAGGGTTATGCTTGTGTTGGTATCACATGCCCCAGTGCAACTGTAAAATCCTCTTAAGTTTAACATAATATTAAAAAGAAAAAAATTGGGGATGGTAACTCAGAAATAAAACAGAACTACTCTGTTTAAGGAATATATGACAACCTAAATATTTTATGTCTGGGGAGGTGTGCATATCTGTGCACATGTGTGTTGGGTGGGGCTTGACCCCATGTGGCGTGCCAGATCCAATCAACTGGTGGGCCGAATTTGGCCCACAGGCTGTATTTTGCCCACCCCTCCCCTGTGAATAATTTTGGCATGCAGAGGGAAAACTAGGACATTGCTCTTCCTCCCAGTGTATTAGGAACAAAGAAAACTTCAAATTGGTTTTGTAAAATTAGCCCTGTGCTCATACTGCTTCAGAAGAAGGATTTTTTAAAAAACCAACTAGTATAGCTCTAGCTATATTAAATATCCAGAGAGCCTAAATGACAGATTCTGGAGTTCACCACTGCCTCACCACATTCTGTTCTGCCAATGACCATTGCATCCTTCATAGTCACATTCTTGTATGTGCTACTACGTACCCAAGTCTAGTTTAGAAGATATCTATGTAGAAAGGCATCTTTTAAAGAGGATAGGGCTCTTTTCTGTTTTGTTTTGTTTTGTTTTATTGTTTTAATTCTTTAAATATAAATGTTAAACCCAAAAAGGATAAAGGGGCAGGGAGCTAAAAAAAGAAATGTCTATAACTACTGAGAGCCCAGCTAAAGCTATTCAAATTAATCTAGCTGAAGTAACCATTGTATCTTTAGAAAATGCACTAATACCACATTGATGGTCACAACATAAGTTAAATATAGTAACAATTGTCAGGATGGTTTTGGAATCAGCGAGCAGCATTTTTTTGGAGAAAAGAACCATAACTTATCCAAATGTCCATCTCTTCCATCACCGTTCATAGTGATGACAAACTAAGTTGTTTAATCATTTGATAAATTTTAGTGTCTTGAGGCATACTGTACAATTGGGATGGCAGAACATTATTTTGGGCACAGTGTATCATAGAATCATATAATTGTAGAACTGGAAGGGACCTGTAAAATCATCAAGTTTGGTCCCCTGCCATGGGCAGGAAATTATTGGGCTCAGAAGAGCTCAATAAGGTGCCTGTCCAGCCTCCTCTTGAATACCTCCAAGGATGGTGACTGCACCATCTCTGCTGGGAGTGTGTTCCAGATTCTGGTGACCCTCACAGAGAAGTTCTTCCTTGTATGTAGCCTGAATTTACCCTCTGGACGTTTGTCTGTCCTCCCTTGCAGTGCCTTCTTGAAGAGTTGCTTACCTAAATCTGAGTATTCACCCCTGATGTACTTGTAGGTTGCTATCAAGTCACCTCTCAGCCTTGTCTTACTCAAACTGAATAGGCCCAATTCCCCGAGTCTTTCCTTGTAAGGCCTATCCTCCATGCCCTCGACGATGTGAGTGGCTCTTCTTTGTACTCTCTCGAGCTTATCCATATAAGTAAGTAAGTAAGTAGCGTGGTTTCAAGTGCATGACAAATGCATTCAATCACCAGGGATTCTGGTTTTCTCTGATAGAAAAAATCCCCAATTTTTTAATTTAAAAAAGTAAACCAAAATCCACATTTTCCATGCTTAAAATAAAATGCCTCTAATATCTATCTATCTATCTATCTATCTATCTATCTATCTATCTATCCACAGTAAAATCTCTGTTATCAGGCATCCCCAGGGCAAGGGGAGTGCTGGTTGTGTAAGAATTCAGATTATCTGAAAACCCCCAGCAGGGAGTTTCAGAGCAGGAGAGGAGGGGTGTGGCGGCCATATGCAGAGTAGTGCCAGCCTAGGATTCTAAGTTACATGGATTTTGGGTTACATTTTTTAATCCAAAAATTGGGATTTTCTTTTAAATCAGAGAAAACCATAAGTCATGTGCCCCAACCCTCTCTGCATTTTCTTTGTCCTCTGATGGACTGTCTCCAATTTGTCCACATCTTTTCTGTAGTGGGGCGGAGGGACACACTCAAAATTGAACACAGTAATCCAGATATGGACTTACTAGCACTGAATAGAGGGAAATAATCACTTCCCTTGACCTCCTGGCAACACTCCTAAGAATGCAGCTCAGTGTTCTGTTAGCCTTCAGGCAACAAGGGCATCCTGTTGGTTATATTCAGCTGTAATCCCCAGGTCCTTTCACACAGATCCGCTACTCACCCAGTCGGGCCCCAGCATGTACTAGTGCATGGGATCGTTCTGTCCTAAATGCAGGACTATGCACTTGTCCTTGTTGAACTTCATGAGATTTCTTTTGGCCCAATCCTCAAATTTGTCTAGATCACTCTGAATCCTAGCCCTACCATCCAGAATATCTATTACTCTCCCCAGCTTTGTGTCATCTGCATACTTGCTGAGGGTACACTTTATGGTATTTTCCAAGTCGTCGATGAAGAGATTGAACTTGATACCAGCTGCCAACTAGATATCAAGCCATTGGTTACTACCCTCTGAGCCCAATGCTCCAGCCACTTTTCTATGCAACTTAGAGTCCATTCATCCAGTCCATACTTCCTTAGCTTAGAATGTTGTAGGAGATGGTATCAAAAGCCATTCTAAAATCAAAGTACACCACATCTACTGGTCTCCATGCATTTACAGAGCCAGTGATCTTGTCAAAGAAAGCAATAAGATTGGTCAGGCATGACTTGCCCTTGGTGAATCCATGCTGACTGTTCTTAATGACCTTCTTCTCCTCCAAGTGGTTAGCGATAGATTGCTTGAGGACATGCTCCATGATTTTTCCAGGGACTAAGGTACAGCTGACCAGTCAGTAGTTCCTTGGATTCTTCTTCCCTTTCATAAAGATGGGCACTATGTTTGCCCTTTTCCAAACATCCCAAACCTCTCCTCATCTCCATGAGTTTTCAAAGATGATGGCCAGTGCCTCTGCAATCACATCAGCCAACTCCCTCAGCACCTTGGGTGCATCCCCTCCAGCCCCATGGACTTGTATACATCTAGCATTTCTAAATAGTCCCTATTGGCTGCTCACCTCCTCCACCAAACTATGCTTCCAGGTGCAGTAGTCTGAGAACTGACCTTGTTTGTAAAGACGGAGGTGAAAAAGGCATCGAGTACTTCAGCCTTTTCTGAATCTTCTGTCATTAGGTTTTCTCCTTCATTCAGGAAGGGACCCACCCTTTCCATGATCTTCATCTTGTTACTGACATACTTGTAGAAACCCTTCTTGTTGTCCTTCATGTCCTTCATACACTCGCTCCTGCCCAGGCTCTTTCCTTTGGATCAAAGAGAATACCACCTGAGCCCCCATCCCCTTCACCCTTGCACCCCGAGCCCTGTAGTCACTTTTGATCTTCTCAAGGTCTCCCCTGGCAGTATAATTGGTGCCCACATGGATGAGTAGCATGGGGTAGTAGTCAGAGGATTGGATGAGTCTCAGTAACCCCTCCATAACATCTTGGATCCAGGCTCTTGGCAAGCAGCAGACTTCCTGAGACAACAGGTCAGGTTTGTAGATGGATCCCTCCATCCTGCGTAAAAGGGAATCTCCAACCACCACCAGTCATTTCTTCTTGGTGGCAGTGTTATTGATCCTTCCCATCCTGGGGAGACCTGGCCTGTCCTCTTTCACCAATGGAATGTGATCCTCACCCTCTGTTGCTAGGACTCCATATCTGTTCTCCAGATGAACTGCTGCAGGTGGAGATGAAGATTTCTGCTTGCTGCCAGAGGCCACAAGCTTCCAGTTTCCACCTTTCTGGGAGTCAACGTCCTCTTCCTTCTCTAGCTTTGTCTCTGGTGGTTCTTTCTGCACACTCCCAGAGATCTCCTGCAGCATCAAATTGATGAACTCCTCATGGTGGAGGATGCTTCTGAGCCTCACCACCTCCTCATGTAGCTCTCTTGCCTGTTCTCTGAGAGACACCACCAGGAGGCACCACTCACACCAAAAGCACTCCCCCACCTGGCTGTCACCAGGAGGAACCTGTAAGCAGCAGTTCTCACAGCACCAAACCTGGATCTGTGTGGAAGCCTTGATGGTGAGCAGTCCTGCCTGGACAGAAACCTCACAGGTGCAAGCAGAGGCAGTGGCAGTAGCTCTGGCATTGCGATGTCCTCCAGCCATTTCCCTGGGTCTCTTAATCTGGCTTTTCTCTCTTACTGCCCTTCTTCCAACCACACCTTCCCTAGTGAACTTGCTTAGAAGCTGGCCTGTTTACTGTTCATTGCCACCAAACTGGAAGGCTATCCCCTCAAATGTAATATGTTATGTAATACCATCACATATGTGAGAGGTGTGCGTATAATATGCAGAAGAAACCAGGGCATCCTTGTACTGTCGGTATCTTTGGCACACACAGCACCATCAGCTGTGTTGCTAGCGGTGGCAGTGCAGTCAACTGCCAACAGCAGCAACAGCTATTGTTTAACCCCCTCCCTGCAAATACAGCTCCCAGGAGTCCCAGTCACAGTCACTTCAGTTATATTCTAAATACAGTATATAGGAAATTATATATATGAACGTATGTGCTACTCTATAGTAAAATGCATTAGAAAGTATATACACTTAAAAGTCGATTCAAAAGTACATGCTAGTCTAAAATAAATTATTTTTTTAAAACATTTACACTTCACAAAGTAGCATTCACAAAAGGAATTACAAACTTTATCTAGGCCATTGTCAGAAAGTGACGAATAAGGTCAGTGCTTTTGCAACCCCAATTCATTTCCCTTGGGTGCTATTGGCTCCCTTGAAAGCATCTGCTAGTTGGCTTCAACATATGCATGATTTTCTGTTGATTGTCTGTAGAAACAAAGATTTTATTTAGCTTTTCAAATTTTGTCCTGTAAATCAGTAGGGAATAGTGTAGACTAGGCCAGTTATATATTTATATATTGTGTCTCACACTTGTTAAGTGGAGGTGATATATGAGTTATTCACATATCTGCCAACATTTCCCAAACTTTTAATTTGTCTAATTAGGAGTAAAGCAGTGTATCTACAGTTTGCCTAATATTAAAAATAAAAAAGATGTTTGCCATCCATCACCTCCCTTAGCTTCTTGTGCTAGAACAAGTGGATATCTGGCACCTACTGCATGGATGAACTGATAAGGTAAATTTGTCATAACATCCCATGTATGACTTTTCATGGTTCTCTATAAGCTAACAACTGTGCATCAGAGAAACTAAGTGGCCTTTTTTATTTAGTGTGTGAATCTGGCCATTATTCATCTTAGTGTCAAAGCTAAAGAGTGTCTGGTGCATACGAGTTGAACTCCAAATGAGGATTTTATCTTTGACTTAGTTATAATTGAATTACAGTTTATGTCTGTGGCCAATTAGCACAGATGTGTGAGATTTTAGGAGGAGAGCTCTAAAACATAATGGCTTCTTTAAGCTCTTTGTTCAAAAAATGCAGCTGTATCATTTAAAATGTGTATGTTTTTTCTAGAGTAGGATGGAAACTTTTAGTTCATACTTCACTGAGAACTTGCTATAACTGAGGTTACTTTTATACATGATTCACATGATTTTATTTTTACAAATTGCCACTGGTATATATAAACAATGGGGGCATACGTGACAATTGATTTGGGTTTGCAAATGGCAATGTCTGAATGTGAGTTCCATTAAGCACCAACACTCTGAATTTGCTTGTGCACAAATGTAGGCCAAGCTATAATAACTATAGTAATATATAGGAGATGGTTGTTTTATTTAGATCTGGTTTGGGAAATTAAATGATAAAAGGAATGGATTAGTAGTCATTGTTCCTTTTCTGTAAATACAATATACCTCTATAATTTGAAGTAGTGATTTGGACTATGTCATTTGATCAGTGGCCAATTTGCAGCAGAAAAAAATAGTATGGGAAGCCTCTGGAGAGGGAGCAGGAAGAACAGTGGCAGACAGGGCAGGAGACAGAAAGTAAAATAGCAGATTGGTCAGAGTATACAAGGTGGGAAAGAAAGCAGAACAACAGACTGGGTAGGGGAAGGGTTTTGGAGTGGCACTCAAGGAGGGTCTGTGGCTAATTTGTGGCAGGACTGCCAAAACATTGACTTCCACTGACCCATATTCTTTGCTGATGGGGGAAGACAATAAAAAAATGAATTTAATTTTACACAGTCATGAAGTGAGACTCTTAAGTGTTGTTTTGTATACAGGAGCAGCTCTAGGGCTGTGCAGCAGTGCAGTTGCACTTCCCTTCTGCTGCTTCTCTCCTTAAGTGAACCAGGAACAGGGGGAGGCACAGAGCTAATCCTGCCCTGTTCCAACTATGAGCTGCAGCTGCCAGGCTTGGCAAGGAAAAATGAGAGTGGAAGGGCCTCTACTTCCTATACCTGCTCTCTGCCACTCTCCCACCATAATCCACACTGTCTTGGAGCAGGTGCTGGAAGGAGGAACCTGCCTGCCACTGCTGACACAGGCATAGGGCAAGTTTCAGAGCCTCTTCTACCCCACATTAGGCACAGGCTGACCTCAGGGCAGAGCTGTTCCCACCCCTGTCCAGCCACAGGCTTCAAGGAGCAGTTTCATGGGGAACCAGGTTTAGCCCAGGACAGCATCCATGGCAGGTAAGCTCTTCCTTCCACCACCTACACCCAGCCACAAGGGTACTCTGCCTCAAGGTCAGCCAGAGACAACAGTAGCAATACCAGGCAGGTTCTTGCACTTCATACACCTGCTTGCTGCCCAAATACCTGGTGTTTCCTACCAGCCCAGGGGCTCCAGATATGTCTCATCTTCACTCTCCCAAGGTCTGAAGGGTGGGGTGTGATCCTTTAGTAAATCCTGGATATTCCCATATTTGTACAAACAAACATGTATATTGTTCCATGTTTTAAATGAAACCTGGAAAAATGTGGATTTGGGGTTACTTTTTAACTGAAAATTATTTTTGTTTTAGTTTTTTTAAATCAGAGTAACTAGGATCCCTTGTCATCAGTTGATGATTCCTCCCTCCCTCCCCCCCCCCCCCATTTCCAGGCACTCCTGCTCCCTGTCTGTCCCCAAGTGTCTGTCCACAGTCAGGTACCAGAAGGAGGGGGGGTGGGGAATTGTCCATTGATTCCACTCTCTCTAGCCCTGCAGCTGGATCCCCTGGCCATAGGGGAAAGGTAGTGGAAGGAGAAGGAGCTGGGTCTTGGCCCTGCTACTGCTGCCCACCAAATACCCAGTGCATCCTTTCCCTGCAGCCCTTGGCTGGAGTGAAAAAGAACAGTCCTGGGGCTTCCCCACCCCCAGAGTATCTGGGGACAGTAGTGACAATGAGTGAGACCCCCTCCTTCTTCAACTACTCTCTCCCTCTCCCCCACCATTCCAGTTGTCCCACTTCAGCCTGGGGCTCCAGCTGTGCCTCAGGCACTATGGAGGACCCAAACATGGGAAAATGGAGTTCCTGGCATGTGACCTTCACTGTCGAAGCGGGATGGCACCATGCTATTGCCTGTTGACACAGGATTTAGGACCCAGTCTTTGTACCCTTGTTCTGGGTGACAACAACCCCCAGATGCACCATGAGCTTTTCATTCAATAATAGGCAAATGTATCGATACAGAGTAGTAACAAAAAAACAAGCAACAATACAAATAACAAAACAATTCTATATCTACCAATCCTAGGGCTGTCATCAGAGACCAAGTATACCTGGTCAGGGTGCAGGCTTCACTCTGAGGCTCTTTCTCTTAGGTGTCAGCAATCTGGAGTTGGGATGCTGAGGCCCACAGCTGCCCTCCAGTGGGCTGCATGAGACAGGCTGCTTTTATGTTCTCGGTCCATGGTGGTCTTGGACACCCTTTCTGGGGAATGGGAATGGGACCCTTCTCAGGGAGGGAAAGAGGGATGGAAGGGTTGGGACAAAGGGAGGGACCAGGAGGAAGAGAGAGGAACAGGGAAGGACCCTTTGCTACTCTCAAGTCTCTACCTTTGTTTTCTTCCTTCCCCTTGATGACTCCCAATGACTCTTCATCTGTGGCTATCTCTGGTTGGTTGTCTCTCTGTGGTCACACATCCATGTAGCTTTCCAGACCTTCTCTTAATTTGATCTGTTCCCCCAAAACTGGGATTCAGGCCCCCATGCTCTGGGGTTTTGTAGCTGGTGTTACTTATCTTGTGCTATGGGACAGTATGGTATATACTCCTTTGGTTCCCAGCCTTTGTGTCCTTGTTGTGTTAGACAGCTTGTGTGCCTTGAAGGCTGTGATCTTATGTTATGACATGCCCCCCTTAATTCTCAGGCCGAGTCCATCCGTTGGCCTTGTCATGCTAGACATCTTGTCTGCTTTCAGGGCCGTTTGGAACTCTGTGTGTAAGACCCAAATTCTTTATAAATCAATTAATTCTTGATGCCCATCTTGAAGCCTTATAATGCATATATCTATACCTATAAGCCAATTCCCAGAAAACAGACTTTTAAATACCATTTTCAAGCCAACAAAGCCAATATTGTCCCCCACTCACCCCCCTCCCCAAGCCCCTGACATACCCCTGGCAGCAATGGTACATTTGTGTGAGCATAATATTCAGTCAGATGTCCTGCCTAACACAGGTCATAGAACTTCTTGGAATTAAGCCTAGTTTAAGCCTAACTACAGGAGCATGTATTTTAGGGGGCAGGGAAAAATCCAAATGATCCAAAAATTGCTATCAACCTACTGTAATAAAGTCAAAAGTGAAATGTAAAAAAGAAAAGAAAAAAAAAAGAATTATCATAGTCACTGGGGATGAGAATTGGAAGGCACTTCCTAACTTAGAAGAGAATGACAATGGAGCAAGTCAAAGAAGGAAGTGATGGATAAGTATCTGCTTGGAATGAGCTAGGGTTTCAACAGCTTTAAGAGACATCTTAGCTTGGACTAATTGCCTAGCTAATGAAACCTGCTGGAGACCCTTACTGGCAGCCCTACCCAAGATAATTAAACAGCTGACCACCAGTAAGGCCTTTTGATTGCCTGCTTGGGAGAACATCCTCCCTATTTAAATCCACCTATGACAGCATATTACAAGCCAGTCAAGAGTTCTTCCTAAAGGTCTGCTGTGGTGAGCTTTCCTGGCTCTGGTACTCTTTGTTTTTTTCTGATTTTTGAGCCTGCTTGGCTCTGTTTCTAGAGAGTGGCTGTTTGACAATTCCTCTTGGCTTTAGTAACTCAGTCTCTGACTTTTGAACTCTGACTCAACCTGTTACCATGTTTTTTCCTCCTGCCCACCCTTAGTGACCAAACCACTAGGACAGACTGTCTATACTTGGCCCTTTTGTAGGAACAAAGGAAAAACCCTGCCTCTGTGTAGAGAGTTGGACCAGGGTTTGATGTTTTTCAGGTCCTTTCTAATGCTACGCTTGTAAGAAATCAGCTCTGGTAAAAAACTGTCTGTCACTGAAGAGTAAGTAGAAATGGCAATCCTGTTATTAAAATAATCAAGCAAGAGAGAGACCCCAATACTCTTTGCTGCCATGGCAGGGTGTCGGACTTGATAATCTGCTCAGGTCCCTTCCAACCCTACCAACTATGAAACTATGAAATTTTAATATTTATAAAATATTGCTTTTGTTGGAAAGATGATCTATGCCCTATCTACTTTTAAGCAGCTCCATTTCCCCATAGCTCAGCTCAGTTTCATTCCAGCTTATACACTGGAATATATGACAGCCACTTGTGATCAAGTTATATTATCAGTACTGGTTGAAAGCATGCTATTTAGACCTTAAGAGCAAAAAGGGGTGCTGCTGTTTGCAGTTTGCTACAGATGAATGGTTTGAGGTACCACATTCTTCATTGCCACTGAAAAAAAGCCATCCTTTCACTAACACTTAGTACTAAGTACTGTTCCACTGATAAGAGTATCTTCAAAAACACGTTATTAAAACCATTCCCCGCCCTTACTTTCCTTCTGATTCACTTTCTGACTGCAAAAATGTCACAGCTTAAACTCTAGTATTTCTTTCCCCAAATCTGGCATACATTTTCCCTTGTCATCTACTTCTGTCATCATTTTCTAAAAGGGATTTATCTGGCTGTGTTTAAAGCCTCCCATAGTAACCCTGACCCTGTCTCCTTCTCTCATTCAACATGCATAGGTACACACAAATATACACCTGTGTCTCTATTATCTTACACACTCGTTCATAAGTTCACACAGATTCACTTCAACTGGCACTGCAGATAACATTTAAATAATTAAGTAACATAATCTACAGTACCAGATGGCTATTTTCACTAACAATACCATGGTACCATTAGACCTCAAAGCATTTTTATTTGCATGCCTACAGTTTGGTGGCTATTAAAACCTACCTTGCATTGTTTCTTCTTGCTTTCACTTTTAAATTCAGATCTTTTTCCTTCTATACTCAGCCACTTTCTACTTATAATCCCCGGAGAAAAAAAAAAGAATCAACATGACCTTGAGCACAAATCAACACAGATGTGGTGAATTTACATAGTATCATGCATTTTTCCTTGAAAATATATTACCTAGCAGAAAGAGGAGATAAGTTGTATAGTGAGATGACACACCCTGAAGGATCAATCTGACTCTAGGAGTTTTGACATAGTAAATTGTTCTCTCTGGGAAATCATGAAGTTGTGCAACTTTTTAAGAAGCAGCAAAATTAAAAACAACAAGGCATTTAATGAAATGTCAAGTTGGTACATTGAAAGGCAGCTGAGTGAAGGCTTGCTCACAGAAGGAAGAACTTTAGTGTGTTTTGACACAGCAGTATGTTTGTTGTGCAATTTGACTTGAAGAGCTGAAGATTGACCTATTTAAAACAAAGGTGTCAAATTCACTTGGGGCTCTAGGCCAGATCTGAAGGGCACTGTGATGGTGGTGGTGGCAGTGTGGGGTTCAGCAGGAGTGGGACAGTACAGGGTCTGAAGGCAGCTGGAATTTAAGATCTGGTGGGGATTGTGGTTGGCTCAGCAGGAGTGTGGGGTCCAGATGTGGCAGGTATTCTAATTACCATCAACATCAACAGCTCCCCCCTCACATTCACAAAGGCACCCTTCCTCTCACATGTTTGCAGTCTTTTCCAATATGCATCGCATTCTTGTTAATAATGTACAAGCGCTTTACCTTTATTTTCATATTCCCTTAAATTATTTACCTTTCTCAGCATCTCTTTTCTCTTCCTCTTTGCCATTGTGTGACACAGGATACTGGTCAAGATGGATCTCTGGTCTAATCCAGTATGGCAGTTGTTATGTTCTATGTTCTTATGTTCCTGATTGAAAACAGCTGGGAGGAGAAGTCCACCATGTATTTGTGAGTGATGGTGCTCTGCCAACTAGGGTACTAGGACCACAGCAATCTTCTATGTAGTAGACTTTAGCTGAGTTTAGCAATCTGTGTGATATCCAAGGAGAGGCATACATATAACAGTTATTCTTAATCAGAGTGTCTCAAGAATCTTCCAGGATGCAACTTTGCAGGTGCCACCAGGGCAGAAGCCCTGGTGGAATTTACCCCATGTGCTTCTGTTTCTAGAAGTAGCATGGGAGAGCTGGACCAGGAAGAGCTGTAACAGGAGCAGATGTACCTGACTGCTTTAGGCTTATCTGGCTGTGCCCTGAGGCTCACAGGGCAGTTCCATCTGGCTGCAGTTGTTGGCCCCCAGCTGAGCTAATAGGTATGGAGCCCAGGAGGGTGGTGAGCTTCTAAGAGTGCAATATTGGAAGCTCAACAAAAACCTGTCCTGATACAATGGAAGCACAAGAAGAATGGCAAAAGACTAATGTGGGAGCACAAGGAGTTTCTAAGATGCCTCAAGAGCAAACAAAAAACATACAAGCAATAGAAAAAAGGGCAGGTCACCAAGGAAGCATACCAGGAAATAGCAAGAATCTGGCAGGACAAAATCAGAAGTCCCAAGATAAGGATGAACTGCATCTGGTGAGAGAGCTTAAAGACAAGAATAAGAGGTTTTGTAAGTATGTTTCCCAGAAAAGTAAAAAACAAAGGAAGCTATGTACCCACACTTAAATAGCCAGAGAACACTCTTGGAGAAGATTCAAAGAAGGCTGAGCTATGCAACAATTACTTTGCCTCAGTCTTTGCAAAAAAAGTATGCTGTAGCCAAACACCTTTATTTGGATAAAGAAGGGCTCAAGCTGAGGGATGAAATACCAAGAGACAGGCAGAGAGCTTTTAATAGGTCTGAATGAATTCAAGTCAGCAGGCCCTGATGAACTTCATCCCAGAATACTGAAAGAACTGGCAAAGAAGATTTTGGAGACGTTGCTACTGGTCTTCATGAATTTGTGGGACATGGGCTGAAAAAGGACCAGTGTAGTGCTCCTCTTTAAAAAAGTCAAAAGGAGGATCCGAGGAATTACAAACCAATTAGCTTCTCTTCAATACCCAGGAAGTTACTGGAACATATTCTAAGAAGGCCACTTGCAAGGTGCTAGAGAAAGAAAGGCTAATCAGCAGGGATCCTGGTTTTCCAATTTTCAAAAAAATCCCAATTAAAAGTATCCCAATTAAAAAGTAACCCAAAATACACATTTTTCTGTGATTAAAATGAAACACCACTAGTGGTGTTGATACCACTAGGATAATTTTAATCATTTTAATCCTGGAAAAAAAATGTGGGTTTGGGGTTACTTTTTTAAATCCAAAAATTGTTGTTTCATTTGGGGGTTTTTTATCAGAGAAAACCAGGATCCCAGTTGATCACAAGCAGCAAGCATGGATTTATAAAAAAACAAATTGCATCAAACAAACAATCTCCTTTTTTGGCAAAGTATCTAGTTTGCCAGAAGAAGGGAGTGCCATAGATACAGTGTATCTAGACTTCAGCAAAGCTTTGGACAAGGTCCAATATAACTGTCTCATAAGTGTAGAACCATAAAGCCATTTGGAGGAATGTGAGCTGAAGAAAAAATGATAAAGTGTCTGGATAGCTGACTGAAGAGGCACAAGCAAAGGGTAATTATTAATGAATCCATGTTAATGGCTGCTTGAATCTACTATGGAATTTCCTGCCATAGGAAAGCAGGAGGTTTGGAGTGAAGTCCCACAGGAGTCTGTCCTGTGCCAATGCTATTCAGCATATGAATTAATCATTTTTGGATGCTAGCATAGAAAGCTTCTTTAGCAAATTTGCATTTGACACAGAACTGAGAAGAAGCGTGAACACATTGGAGGACCGGAGCTCAATTCAGAAAGATTGCAACAGATTGGAAACCTGGGCTTTATAACAGGATGAAGCTCAAAGCTGACAAATGTAAGGTGCTACATCTTGTGAAAAATAAAAAAAAATACAACTACAAAATGTGACACCTAGCTGGATGGCAGCACTATAGAAAAAAAACTAAGAGTCTTGATGGCTCACAAACTCAATACGAGTCTGCAGTGTGATACAGTATCACAAAAGGCAAATGTGGTTTGGGGATAAATCAGAAGAAGTATTAGGTGCCAGACACAAGAGATGATACTGCCTCTCCATTAGGCACTGGTTAGGCCCCACTGAGGCTATTATGTGCAGCCTTGGGCTCTACATTTCAAAAAGGACATAGAGAAGTTGGAGGAGGTCCAGAGGCAGGTGACAAAGATAATAAAGGGCTAGGAAAGCAGGTCACACAGGTAGAGGCAGAAGGAGCTAGGCATGTTCAGCTTATGAAAGAGGCACTTAAGAGAGGACATGGTAGCAGTCTTCAAATTCTTGAAGGTCTGCTATGAGGGAGAGGGAGAACACCTTTTTTGCCTTGCTGCAGAGCGTAGGATGTGGACCAATAACTTGAGGTTGGAGCAAAGTAGGGTGAAAATGAATATGAGGAAAAACTTCTTCACTGTTAGAACAGTGAGGCAGTGGAATGGACTCCCTAGAAAGCTGTGGAGACTCCATCATTGGAAGTGTTCAAGAAGTTGTTGGATAGCCACTGGTCAAGGATGATCTAGGTGTAGCTATGGCTTTCTTCTTCTATGGGTATTTCCCATCCTTGGGCTTTGCTGGCTGCTGCATTGGGCTGGAAGAGAATCCTGAACTTCTTCCTTTTCTGCTGTGTATGTCAAGTGTGATTTCTTTTCTTTTCTTCTTTTTTAAGCCTTCCTCAGAGGCATTGGATTTTAACTGCAGCTTATTCTGGGGATTTTGACTGTGCCAGAAATCCTACTGGGGCTTAATGCCTGAGATTCCAGGTTAAGGGTTTTTGCTCCCTCCGCCCCTGTTCAGTGTCAGAACAATTACTATATTTGGAGTTATTGGCATAATAAATAGAGCACTTCTCAAGAAGTGAGAGGCCTGGATTCTAAACCTTTCTAAGCCTAAGAAGATTCAAATGTGCATGTCAAACTTCCAAGGTTCTATAGCCATCAAGCTCTAGGGGTAAGGTTGAGTGGAGGGTCTCCACTACTGTTGTTGAAGCTGGATTACTGAGAAGTCGAGAAAACAAGAATCCTAAAGGCAAAAACAGATATGTGTACTCATCTCTGCTCTCTTTTACATATGCAAGCCACTGCTTAAGTACAGAAATAACCCTGACAGAAGGACCTCTCCCCTCCCAGGTGAATGCTCTAAGTTCTTTGGTACCAAAGGAGACTCCCTTTTGCTTGCTGTTCTTAAAGCCCTATGAATCTCTCACTTCTGGCTGCCCAGTGGGCCAGATAGAACAGGAAGAGTAGGAGATGTTTTCATTCCTGCTTAGCCATGGGTTCATACAGCATGTTGTTTGGAAGCAGAAGAAATGAGTTTGAAACTTTTCACACTGAGAAGGACTTGTAACCCAGACCTTCAATTTCCTGCAGGGGAACCATAAAGCCATTTGGAAGAAAAAAAGATGATAATGCAGCTCAGTTCAGTGTTTGTGATCTGAAATTAATGCTGTTGATGTGAATTAGTTGTGTTTAAGCAAATCTAGCATCTCAGTTATTTTCATAAGCTTAGGACATGTTAACTGCATTTAAAATACAAGCATCCAAGCATTTAAGGAGTAAAACATATGTTAAGTAGAATTTTATTGTAGTAAAGTTATGACTTTTTGTGGGAGGAGTATCTCCAGATAAGTAACAGGTGTCAGCTATTATCAAACTGCTCACAAGCTCAAGATTCTGGTGCAGTGTGGGGGCTGGGACTGACAAGCAGAAGCCAGAACCAAGCAGAAGCCTTGAACCAGCCCTGATGCTATGCCAGGACTGGGAACAATAATCAGCCGATTGTTGTTCCTGGTCCCAGTATTGCACCACAGTCTTGAATCAACCCCTGTGTATTGCCAGGCTTGGGTTGATCTGTCAGCTGATGATCAACTGCAGTCTTTGGTCAGTATGTGAAAGCAAAGGCTGGAAGCACAAAATAGCTAAACAGAAATTATTAGAACAGATTGGGTTTATATAGTCAAAGTGTGGTCAGATGAAGAGAATCAGTTTAATCACATTTTAGTAAAAAAAAGTTTCACTACTAGCAGCATTATATCACCCACATATCAGCATCAGCAGTTATTTTTAATCTATTATTTATTTATTTATTCATTTATATTTCCTAAGATCCCAGTACTTGACTGAAAAATGCCAATGCTAGGTGCTATATAACACTTAAGCAAAGAAGAGTTTTTAGGAGATATGAAGTGGAGCTCATTCCAGGCATGAGAACAGAATGGGAAGCAGCAAAAAAGTATATGAAAAAGGACAGATAACTTCAGCACATGGTGCTTTACTAGCTCTGGGTGCTGTAAATGAATATAATTAACAAAAAATAAGATAAAGTGGGCATGCTAGTTATTTTTCATTAGCTTTTGCCTATAATAAAAATCATGTGAAAACAGGAATAGACAAGTCACTATTCGATAGCTGGATTCCTGGCATACAAAAATACATTATAACTGTCTTTTTTTTTTTTCTCTCCTTGGGCTGAGTACAGATTATTACTTTGCCAAATGCAACTTGCAAACTGGTCTTTACACTTCAGATCTTCAAAAATAAAAAGCTAATATGTCAATGTTTTAGGTCAGTGCATGCTGTCAAGATGTGTAACAGCCAGTAACATTTAGGAATGCCTTTCTGCTGTCTCTGTTCTGCTCACTACTACCATTTTCATTGTTGTCACCTGAAATATCAGGAAAACAAACACTTGCTATAGTGGAAAGCTTCTGGCTGGCACACATGTTTGGTCACAGTTGGATGACTAAATTACATTTGACTAGTAAGCATACAGAGTTCTAGTAGGTTATTCTTGCAGGATCCAAAAAGGATAAAAATTAATGTCCTTCTTGAAGCAGAGTGGTACAGATGGCTTTGCATTATAGCCATCTTCAAACACAAAATGCCAGATGACTTCCATACTAGAGAAGATACTGTAAAAGTTTAAATATCATCTTTTCATGGAACACTGTTGGTTGGTGGTTTCCTGCTACTTTGTACATAATATATCGAATGTTTCTTGAAACTTTTACAACCCTGGTTGTTGAAATTATACTTCAAGAAAATTATATAATTATGGTAATTGCATGAGAAAGATCTTGAGAATAGTTGTATACAGTAGCGAGTGTCAGGCCTAATCAAACCCAGGGCACGAGGGCTGCCACAATGGCAGTGGCAATGTGGAGTTTTGCAGTGGCCACATGGAGTCTGATGGGGGCAAGTGTGATACAGGGTTCAGCAGTGGCAGGGGGAGGACAGTGCACTGTCTAGGAGTGGGGGGGGCACAGGATAAGAGGATGGTGAGCTAAGTTTGCTTCTGAAGGCCATGCCCAACAGGGACAAAGGCCTGACTTAATATAATGTGCAGGGATTCTGATTTTCTCTGACTAAAAAATCCCCATTTTTTCTGGATTGTGGGTTATTTTTTTCAATATGAAAATCAGGGATTTTTTTTTAATCAGAGAAAACCAGGATTCCTGTTACTGTGTTGAGGAGGCCTGAAAAAAAATACCTGCACTGTACTACTATTGGCTGTTATATCAAAGAAGAGAGGCCATTTGGGCTGAAAGTAGTGAAAAGAGGTTACTTGAACTTAGAGGAATGTTGAACAAGAAACTCCAGTTTGTCTGAGGAACAAGTAACCAGAGGCATCCTGGGTCTACCTCCATTAGCTATTTTGGCTGGGAGGGAGAGATGACCTCAACAGTCCTGTTTCAAGGCTTCATTGAGTCCTGAGGGTGGAATATAGACTCCTTTGTTGGTCTTTAAGAAACAGTGATTCCTGCTGTGGTACTTTCCACAAGGCTATACAATAAGAAAAATAATCCTGGGTTAGTCCCTAACCGCCAGTGAAGACCCTCATGTATCTGCTACCTACTAATCTAGAACTATTTGTAACACTGCAAGAATAAAAAGAGACAGCAGAAGACAGCATGAGAGAGAGTCATCATACAAGACTAAAAAATATGTAAGTCTCTGGGTTTCAGGGACTTAGAAGACTTAAGATTGAAAGAGTCAAGACTTCCTTGTTGTCATTGGCAGTCCCTCCATACAACGAGGGCAGTCTTCCAGTAAATAAGGAAGTTATCAGCAATTCTTTAGATGACTAAGGCAGTCAGTCCAAGATCTGCATGCTCATCCTCAAGCACGGCAAATAGTACCTGGTGATGTCAGGTCGCAGCTCTTCACAGTTTCATAGATGTAGGGTCGGAAGTATATCATCAAGTCTGACCTCCTCCCTTGGGCAGCGTTGAATACTAGGTTCATATGACCTCTAGTAGGTTTGAGCTCATATGACCCCAGCTAAGTAATTATCAAGCCTACTCTTAAGGACCGCTAAGTAGGAGCCAGCACCACTTCCCTTGGAAGTTGGTTCCAGATCCTAGCTGCCCTGACTGTGAAGTACTGCCTTCTAATGTTCAGCCTGAACCTACTCTCAAACAACTTATGGCCATTATTCCTCTGGGAGGTGCTCAGAGGAAACAGGGTGTCACCCATTCCCCTCTGGTCCCCCTTGGTAAGTTTATAGATGGCCATCAGGTCCCCTCTCAGCCTTCTCTTGTGAAGGCTGAACAGGTTCAGGTCCTGTAGCCTTTCCTCATAGGGTCTGCTCTGCTGTCCCTGGATCATATGGGTGGCCCTCCTCTGGACCCTCTCAACGATGGCCACATCCCTCCTAAAGTGCAGCGCCCAGAACTGGGCTCAGTACTCCAAATGTGGTCTGACCAGTGTTGCATAGAGGGGGAGTATCACCTCCTTGGCCCTGCTTGTGATGAATCTGTGGATGCATGACAAGATGTGGTTAGCTTAACTGGCCATGTCCTCACATTGGTGACCCATGTTCATTTTGGAATCTATAATGACTCCAAGATCCCTTTCTGTCGCTGTGCTTATGAAAAAGAACTCCCCAGCTTATACGTATGCTGTTGGTTCTTACTGCCCAAGTGCAGTACCCTGCACTTGCCAGTATAGAATCCCATCCTATTCTCATTCGCCCATTCATGTAACCTGTCCAGATCCAGTTGTATCCTGTCCCTCCCTTCTAACATGCCCACTTCACCCCAAACCTTGGTGTTGTCAGTGAATTTGAACAAGGTACTTTTCACCCCCTCATCCAAATCGCTGATAAAGAAATTGAACTGCATGAGTCCTCAGGGACCCCATTGCCCACATCCCTCCAGGTCAAATATGACCCATCCATGACCAGTCTCTGGGTGCAGCCTCTCAGCCAGTTTACGATCCATCTGACCGTGTAAGCATCAGCGTCACAGTCACTTAGCTTTTAATGAGAATGGGGTGGGAAACAGTGTCAAAGATCTTCCTGAAGTCCAAAAAGACTACATCCACTGTGACACCTGCATCGAATGATTTTATGACCTGATCATAGTAGGCAATCAGGTTGGTCTGACATGACCTGCCCCTAATGAACCTATGCTGGTTGCCCCTGAGCATCATCCCCCCTGCTGGTCCTTGTCAGATGTGCTCCTGGATAATTGTCTCAAAGAGCTTCTCCTGGATAGAAGTAAGACTAATGGGCCTATACTTGCCCAGATCCTCCCAGACCACACTGGCCTTCTTCCAGTCTTCTGGCACCTGGCCAGAGCACCATAAGTGTTTGTAAACCCATGCCAGTGGGCCTGCAATGACCCCTGCCAATTTCCTCAGCACCCTGGGGTGGAGAGCGTCTGGACCTGCTGATTTGAACATGTCCAGCCCTTCCAGAAGTTCCCAAACTCAGTCCCCCCTGGCCCTAGGCCTGGCAGAATTTCTCCTGAGTCTCTCCTGAATCCCAGTGGGGGAGATGTCCTGGTCCCTGCACAAAAAAATGGAGGTAAAGAATTTGTTAAAAAGGTCTGCCTTTTCCTCTGGTGCAACCACCAGATTGCGTATCCTGCAGGGGCCCCATGTTACCTGGTGCCTTCTTCATACTCCCTATGTATTTAAAAAAGGACTTTTGTTGTCCTTGATGCAAGCCATAGTTCCGTATCTGCCTTGGCTTTCCTAACAACCCCCTACAGACCTGAGCAATGGAGGTATACTCTCCTTTGGTGATAGCCCCCGCCTTCCCCTGGATGTACACCTCCTTTTTGGCTTTCAGGCATTCCTGAATGCATCTGGTGATCCAGTGGAGGATTTTAGGCACTCTTTCTCCCTTTGATTCTCTTTGGGACTGTCACCCCTTGGGCTAGGAGGATCATCTCCTTAAGGAACGACCACTCATCTTGGACATCCAGTTCCCCCACCCTCCAGGACCCCAATGCCCCTCCTACCAATCTCCTCAACTCACTGCAGTTGGCCCTCTTGAAGTCAAGGGCTACTGCTTTGTTGCAGGCCCTTGACACCCTGTGCTGGATGGTGAATTCCTGTAAGTGATGACCACTGTCACCCAGGAGACCAGGAACCTGGAGTCCCCTCACCAGGTCATTGCCTGTGACCAGGATCAGGTTCAGTATGTCATTCCCCTTGGTGGGACTGTGCACCTCCTGGGTTAGATGGAGGTCCTGTATCTCAGCAAGGAACCTTCATGAGCAGTCAGGCCTGGTTGACTGCTCCTCCCAGCAGATGTCCAGGTAAATCAGATCACCCATGATGACTACATCCCTTAACTTCACTGCCTTTGCAAGCTGACCCAAGAATCCATGGTCCAGCTCTTCCCCTTGGATGGGAGGTCTGTAGTAGACCCCTACCATTAAGTTCCTTTCACCATGACCCCCCTGTATTCTGACCCAGAGCACTTCAGTCTGCTTGTCCTCTGACCCCATTCTTTTATTTGAGAACATGTATCGCTCTTTGACCTAGAGCGCCATATTCCTGCCTTTCCTCCCCATTCTATTCCACCTGTATAGTCTATAGCCCCTAATGTTTACTGCCCAGTCATGGAATTAATCCCACCAGGTTTCTGTGAGCCCTACTATTGCCAGGTTTGTACTAGCTATCCAAAGGGTGAGTTTCTCCTGCTTGTTCTCCATATGATGAGCATTAGTGTAGAGGAATTTAAGGCCTTGTATTGGTGTGTGCACCACCTCCTGATTCTTAGGACTATCCAGACCCCTGTCACTTACCTGAGTACTTCTTGTGCACATCACCTGTCTGGGAGATGTCCTCATGTCCTCCTGTGACCCCATCCCCCGGCAAAGCTAGTTTAATGCAGTCTTCCTTTGTCTCTTTCATTTATCCAACTCCATAGTGAAATTGTATTTGGTTTGACTTCTTAATCTTATAAGATGTAAGTTTGAGAGTAAATCCTGGATAAATGCTGATATAACTGTTTCAACAGGCATTTTATCATGCAAGTTTTAGGGAAAAGATAAATGCATTGTTTCCCTAGTCATAATTGGAAGTACTTATTTTGTATTTACTGTAAGGAAATCTGAAAAACAGATATATTTTGAAGTAGGCATTAATAGCAATAATGGCACCTAGTCTACGGTAAGAGAGGGAGGGAGATACATATGTTGAGTATTGGAGTCCAGAAAATGATGGGAATGAAAAAGATATTAGGTTTCAGGCCACAATAGCATTTTAAAATCCCTATTAGAAATATACATTGGATAACACACTTAAAGTAGTTAGGTGCTGGACTTGAGAACCTACCAGATCTTTCTCAGACCTGGATTTGCATTTGAAAATCATGGCATACCATGTTTCACTTTCACTACACTAAAACAGGTTATTATATTCCTGATACCCTAGCAAATACTCAATGCATTATGTCATCTGTTGGAAAATATTAAGTCCTTACAAAGTTGCATTTATCTGCAGTATAACTTACTGAAGTGAAAATAAGACTATCAAACTGGTGAAATATCTTTCCATTTGAGAGAAAGAGACAAGTACCTTGATTACTAGAAAGCAGAACTTTTTCTCAGAAATCTCTGAAAATACACCTATAATATAGGTAGCTATACTGCATTTTCTCATTTTTTTTAAACACAATGTAAAATGCACAAAATTGGATGTGCTGTCTTGTTATCCCTAGATAAACTGCAGAGAGCTTTTTTTTTAAAATTCTTACTATTGAAATTGTCACAAACTCTGTCAGGGTTTCCCATAGGAAAGATTTTTTTGTTATTATTAGGCACCTATATATGTGAAAGAGCTCTGCTCTGATGTGTAATAATTAGCACATGTTGAGCAGACTTAATTAATGGAGTCTTCTGTAGCATGCTAATTAGTGTGGTCCAGCAGCCTCTACATCTCTCAGCCCTCCATACACCACCCTGTGCACTGCCTTGTGCAGCCGTTGTAACCTGTCAGCTGTATGGCCCTGGGCACCAATCTGTGCACTTATGGCCCAGCTCAAGCAGGGTTGGGGACCTGCTCTGCCTTGTGCAGCCACTGTGGTTTCTTCCAGCTACCCACCAGCCCCAAGAACAAGCAAGAAGGCTGGGTTCCTGCCTCATGCAGGGTAAGAGACCCACACTGCTTCATGCAGCTGCTGGGGTGCCATCCTCTCCCAGACCCTCCATGCACCGACCTGTGCATCATCACCATGGCTATGGTAGGAAAGGGATGCAGCCTCTTGCTACTTGGGGAAGGTATCTTCAGGTTTCTTTGGGGGCTCCATCAGCTCTTCTCAGCCCTGCATCATCCCTCAACAAAAGCTCCCCGTGGCTTTTTATCCCTTTTGAGACTCCAGCCCTGGATTGGGAGCAGACCAATGGGAAAGCCTGAGGGGTTAGTTCCCTTTCAGGTCCTGTCTTTTACCTTACCCCTGGGTCAGGGCAGGGCTGCCTTCTTTCTGCCTTCCCTTGGTTGGTGGAGAAGGAAAACTGTCTTCATCAATGGAGTCCAAGCCCTTCAGGCTCAAGCTGGGCTGTTGGTGAATCCACCAGCCAGCCTGCCACAACTTACTATGTATTTTCCAATTCTGTTATAGTGAAATGCCTGCTTTTTTTTTTTCAAGTGTATTTGCAATACCTTTTTCTGAGCTGTATTGTGTGTCTTAAGAGCCGTAAATTAAGAAGGAAGAGATAAATTAAGTGGGACCCGAGCTTTCCTGTGTCCTGGACCCTTTCAGGTTGTTCTGAAGTAACCAAAATAATTTTAAAAGAACTGAGAAATTTGCTCTATGTTTGGTTATTCTCAGCCATGCGCCAAGCTTTGGATGTGAAATTTACCACCAACCAGGATGGCAAGTTAATGGGATATGTAAACAGTCTATATGGTCAGAGGCCACTAAGCCTCTGTGATCCCTGCATGGAATAGTTCATGTAGGAACCTAGAAGTTTCTAAACGTTTCCAGAATTCAGATAAATTTTTAGACAGCTCCATCCAGTTCATACTGGGCTACTAAATCCAATTCCCTGACACTTTTTGACCCCATCATTTTTAGGACAAAATGATTGCCACACAAATAACCATCTTGCTTATGTCTATATCTACGTGTTATTTTTTTTCCTCTAACAGTGCTGTGAACATATTTTAAATAATTTTATATATAAGTAATAATGAATATTTTCAGGAATTAATTAAATGATTTTTCAGTTAGTATATAATTAAGAAGTCAAATACGATCTCCAGTGTTTATATCCAATTTTAATTACTAGAGTAAGATCAGAGGAACACTAGTTTTTAATCCTTTTAAATCATTTGATTGGCCATTTTATCAAGTGTAGGATTCTTTTCCACCCAAGTCATTCCAATATTCACATATGCATATAATATAGCCTTTTTATTTAGCCATTTAGAAATTTAGCTTCTTGGAAAAAACGAATGAACCATTGCATTAATATGCTAATTGGTACTTTAAAAGGTCTGGAAGTGATTAAAGTCTTAAAATATTTATTGCTCTTTTGCTTTCAGCAAATGTGGTAAGTGAGCAAATAGTTCAGATTTAAAGATTTATTTGTTAAAAGAATCTTTCAAAAATAGACAAGATGTTTTAGTACAATTCGATTTTTTTTAAAGTACTAGCTTTGGTCATTCTGCTATTTGTGGATCATTTTCAAAACAATTTTAAGAGAGAAAGATTCTGCCTGTGGTTTTGATCATCAGTCACCTCATTCTGGACTTTTTTTGCTTGTATGCCAAGGTGAAGGGTGAGGCAGGTAGTTTTTTACAACAGCCATGCTTCTGGAACAAGGAGAAAATATATGTAATGTGAGAGGCATTGTGATGCTCCTTGTGATACTGATTCTGCAAGTTTACAGTATCCAATACCACTGCTATATGACTTATAAGAGAAGAATCTTTAGCTGTATTCTTAACAATTATTTGTTTTATAGCATCATGCAAGCAAGCATTCATATGGAAAGATGTCCAACTGATTTCCTAAGGTCCATTTAAACAAATTAACACATAAGGGACAAGTATTTGCTATATTTAAAAAAGCTATTAGATTGGCTTTGGAATTCTGAACTTGCAATGGCATTTTATTTCCTGATGTGCTTTTCGAATATACTTGATTATATGTTTTGTGAATCAGGAAGTAACTTTAAATCACGCCATAGGATTTATCTCTATTAAAAAGTACCATCTGAGGACAACTAATCCAGTTACATAAAAGACCTGAAACAATGTACTTTATGAAATTGATTGAAGCAGTATTCAAAATATATAGTGAGCATATTTCTTTACTGTCTGATTTGGGGGGACGGATGTTTTGCTTCTTTGTTTTTTTTCCTCTTAGGTGACTTGAGAAGAGGAGGGAGCCATTTTCAGATCACCAAGAGGAAAATGCAAAAGACAGATGTTGAATAAAATAAGGAGATAATGTTAATGTGTATATGATTAATATATCACTAAGTACAGTTTAGGACAGTTCTGTATGACCTTTTTATTCAGATTAAATGCATGTGCTCCAAATAACAGAGGGCTTTTAATTTAATCAACATTTGCCTTTATATTGCTAGGACTCAAATGGAAATGTCATGGGCATTTAGGTTGATGAAACCTTGCAGCTACTGTATCATTCTCATTAAGGACAGTAAATGGCTACATATTTGAACTTTGCTGTTACATCAAGTTACACTGTAGGCTGAAACATTGCAGAAACTGTAAAATTTTTATTACATTCCATCTTAATATAAAGCAAATCCTAAATTGTGAGGTGTGTTTCACTCTGAAAGATGTTTAATATTTTTTTTTATTTTAGTGTATTCACTGATCATCTGATTGTTATAAGTTGTACATTAGTTTATACTGAATTTTTAGAACAGATGACATCATTGATTTAAAAATTCATACAAGAAATGAATCCCTTGGTTTTCTGCTTCCTACATATTTTCATGTTTTAAAATGTTATCATCCAGTCAGGAAACAGAAATAATATGATTTAGATGATCACTTGTATGACACTGTAATGTCCTTGGACACAAAAACAATTAGCAGGAAGACAAAACCTAGGAAGTCCCAACAAACAGTCTGTAAATTGCAACTTAGATTTCACCTGGATTATCCAGGTACACTTGGTGGGCACATCCCCACAAGTGCAAATATGTTTCCACAGGGACAAAGAGCAGCAGCACAATGTGTGCCACTGCTGCTTGTACCCAGGGAACACCCGTGCCACACTCACTCTGGTGTGCAGCACGTTCCCTCAGGTGAGGTAGGGGAGGCTGGGCCAGCAACTGTGCTTTCCTCAGTAGTCTTACCTGAGTCCTGGGGACCTCTGGGAGCTGTAGCCATGGCAATTCTACAGCAGGAATCCTAGCAGGAAGCAGGAGTGTGGCTCTGGTTTGCCAAGCCTCAGTTTTGGTCAGTGTGTGCTACCGCTACATGCATTACTTTGCGTTTTTTAGCAGTGGGTTTTTTCAACTCCAGGATCTCTTGAGGTCAACCTTCACCCTCATACCCCACCTCTGCTCCCCTCCCATGCTGCTAATTTGCAGTGGAGGGAATACCTGCATGTGTGGTGTGTGCAGCACTACAAATGGGTCTGTGGTGCTACATACCACATGTCTATGCTTGACTGAATGCACTTTCTGATGTGGGCACTAAAAGAATGTCTCATAAAGTTACACTCAACTAGGACCAAATCCACAGAAGGTCTTAGGTATAGTGACTCTCACTGTTTGGCTCCTACCTCTGGTAGAGAAATTCACAAACATAACAGTCTAAATCCCATATACAATGCATAGTTGCCTAAGAAAGTAATTTGCAATAACCAGGATGCTGAGTTAGGAAACCTAAAATAGCCAGTAGAAAATAATGAGGAGAAGAGCATTCTTTTTCTACACTTAGGTTTCAGGTGAAGTAATTTTTCAGAATTGAATGTGAGCTGGAAAAAATATCTTCATTTGTCAGGGAAGAGAGGAGAAAAGAAGTCTCTTTTTATGCTCCATTCTCTCCTTTCCTGCCTGCATGTCTTTTGAGAAACACGGTGGCCTGTGCTCTTATGAGCTGACTAATGAAATAGAAAATATTTTTGTATCGTTTAAAAAAATTAAAAAAATATATTTTCAATAGTAGTAAAAATGACAAAATAAAAATTAATTCATGGAAAAATTGGCAAACTGTGGCCTCGGTTACACCACAGTCTGATGGCTGGGAAATTGGGTCCAAGAGAGTACCCAGAGAGTAGTAGTCAATGGAAGTGAATCATTATGGTGCTCCATGACCTGTGATGTTCCCCAAGGCTCTGTCCTTAGACTGGTTCTCTTTAACATCTTTATCAATGATGTGGGCATTGGTGTTAGAATTGCACAGGCCAAGTTCGCTGATGACACTAAGCTTTGGGGCATAGCATCCACACCTGAGAATAGGTTAGTGATCCAGGCTGACTTGGATAAGCATACTAAATGGGCGGATATAAACCTGATGATGTTCAATACCGAAAAATTCAAGTTACTCCACCTTGGGGAAAACAACCTACAACACGTTTATAGACTCAGCAGTGCTACATCCACTAGCACCACGGCTGAAAGAGACTTGAGGGTCATGACTGACCGCAAGATGAATATGAGCCACCAATGTGATGTCGCAGCTGGTAAAGTAAACAAAACTCTAGCTTGCATCCATAGATGCTTCTCAAGTAAATCTCAGAATGTCATTCTCCTGCTGTACTCAGCCTTGGTGAGGCTGCACCTGGAGTACTGCATCCAATTCTGGGCTCTACAGTTCAAGAAGGATGTTAAGAAGCTTGAGAGAGTGCATAGGAGAGCCACGCACATGATCAGAGGACAATAGAAAAGAGGCCTTATGAAGAGAGGCTGAGAGCCATGGGACCTTCAGCCTTAAAAAGCGGAGACTCAGGGGTTACCTGATGGCTGCCTATAAATACATAAGGGACATGCATCAGGATCTGGGTGAATATCTGTCCACCAGAGCGTCCCAAGGAAAAACAAGGACCAACAGTCATAAACTCTTCCATGACCATTTTAGTCTGAACATAAGGAAAAACTTCTTTACTGTCTGAGCCCGAAGGCCTGAAATAGACTCCCTCCAGAAGTAGTGCAGGCACCTACTCTGGATTAATTCAAGAAAAGTTTGGATGCTTATCTTGCTGGCCCTTTGACCCTAGCTGACTTCTTGCCCCTGGGGCAGGGAGCTGGACTTGATGATCTTTGAGGTCCCTTCCAGCCCTAATGTCTATGAAATCTATGAAATCAAGGAGAGAGATGCTTTTATTCTACTGTTGAATTCTTTCAATACATTATGGAGAGTGGAATGTGTTTATTCAAAGGCATTTTCATCTAATAATTCTTATTACTTAATGTGGATTTTTATCTGGAACTCAATGAAAGATAGAACTTTTCATATGACATTACAACCATGATTTACTGTTGAGATTCTCAAAGTGTGGGGTGAAAACACAGTTTTGCAACTTTGAGCGTAGAGGCCATAATGTATTCAGAAACTGATAATGCACACACCATTTTGTGTGTGTGTGTGTGTGTGTGTGTGTGTGTGTGTAGAGATGGGGACAAATATATACACACACACACACACACACACACATCTATAAATGTAGAAGTGGGGACAAACTGATTTCTTGTCTAGGAAGCTATTCTGTGTTTAGAGCCATAAGTAGATGGGGACCATTCTCTAGCTTTCCACCAAACAAATATGTAACCTCCTCTCTTTGAATACCCATTCATGCACTGCCTTAATACATGCACTTGGTGATGGGTGTGGTGAGGGTTCATGTGGCCCCTGAGAGGGACCTTGATCACTCTGGAGAAGGCCCCTTAACTCACCTGTCATGTCTTTGAATGTGTTTTCAGTGGAGGGGTCTTCTTCCATACGTCCCTCGGAGTCAGTCACTCCTCCCTCAGATATTTGTGGGGCTCCACCTCCCCTATGTCTCTTCCTTACGCCAAACTTTAGTGGGCCACCTGAATTTAATGCGGCCACTCGCTGGCCATGGTGACTCTTACCCTTGCACTTTCCCCACTACCTTGTCGTCTTCTCCTTCTCCCAAGGAAATACAAGTCTGTTATATCTTTCCCTCTCCTACGGGTCACTCCTGCTTGCTGCTGGCTGTCTACCACTTCTTGTTAGTGGTCCTTGATGTCTGGCTGCTGCCTGGACCACACAACGCAAAGTCATCGACCAAATAAGAAATATAAAGACAAAACCCAAAGACAACTTAGGAGTAGGCACAGGTTAGTATGAAATGAAAGGGGAGACCCACACAGGAAAGAAAGAAAAGAAAACACAGGTATGGGAGAATAGCTGAAGATCAGGCTGGACTGCCTGACTAAAGTGGTTCTACTCTAGAGCTTGTGTCTATCTGCATCCTGCAACACTGTACCGCTCTCTGTCCTGCTTTAGAGCTTCCTTTCCTTCTGCCTTGAGGTTAGTTATTCTTTCAGACCTGGTCCATGCATGCCCGGGGTGTGGAGTGCTCTCTGATCTCAACTTCTTCTCCCCGCTTCCTACAACAGGGTTCCTCCCCACATGCCAGTGCTGCCTGTGACCAGCATAGGGTTCTTCAGCAGCCATTGCTGCCCAGACTTCCATGCCTGCTTGGAGTTCCTCTCATGTTGCTGGTGCTGACCAAGCTGGTGGGGAAAGCATCCACAGCCTCTGCTGCCTCTCCTGCTCTTCCTGGCTCCCAGCTGGTGCCAACTTTTATCCCAGCCAGCTGGTGATTGTCCGTGACATCACCCACTGTCCCTAGCTGTGGCATGGCTGATGAACTGCATGAGTTTCTCTTATCGGCATTCCTCCTCAGAACTCCAGAGCCCTAAAGCGATTAAGTAATCTTTATTTTCAAGGTTTTGTCTCTGGGGTTGCATGCTACCCATGCTTATGCCCCTGGGACAAAATAGTTCACTTAATTTCACAAAACACAAGCTATTTCAATACTATGGATCGTTATCTATCAAGAAAGGTTCCACTGGGAATCTTTTGGAATTTTTTTCTGACCTTGAGACAATTTACCATGTCATTATGTCTGCAAATTGTCTAGTGACTATTCATTTGGTGAAGTTTATTGTGGAGAAAAAACATTGAATAAATGATGCTAAGCCTAAGTGAAATAATTGCACAGACTTAAGAAAGACATTTTAGGCTTTGATTGTACAACATTTACCTGAGCTAGTAGCATTTTAAATCTTAGTACTTACGCAGAAGTTGTACTGACTTTAATGGCACATAGAACAGTAATCGCCTTAATAGAATATTTATAACCTTATTTTGTGAATTTTAATTCTCATTTTGAGCATCAAAAACAATGTAATTTAACTCATTTTACTCAAGCAGTACTTCTAATATCTTTTATTCTGGACTCTTCAGTGTTTTGTAGAACAGCAGGCCTCTTTCCAAATCTATTTTTATAGAGGTTGCTTGGTTTGAATTAAATTGAAAACTCTATAATATATAACAACATAAGAAGCATCATTATATTGTTATCATTATTATAACATTATTAAGACAGTCCAGGCCAAATACGAAGCAGATGAAATCAACTGTAATTTCAGTAAAGTTTTCTCTAAAATAATTGTGAGAGTAGCATAGTATAGTCTTTAGTTTTTTATTATAGTCTATAGTTTTGTGTGGGTGCATGAACAGTATAGCTTAGTATACAAAAATTCACTTTTAGAAGTATCAATAAAATAAGTAAAAATAGTTAATTATTTCGTTTCCAAGGTTTTGAATTGTCTATTCTCTCTTTCCTACCGATTTACAAGCGTCAGATTTGATTTGGTAATGCCTCCCAATAAAGAGTACCCTTATGTAGGAAACTTCAAATTTTTCTCCATTTCTAAATACAATTAAGAATTGCAGCTGATTATACTGTGATGTAAATGGTTAGAGATGGACAATGAGTTGCCTTGAGAAAAGAAGTGGTTATCAAGATGGAAAAGGGATCTACCATCCAAAGGCTCCACACTCAAAGCCAAAATTATCTTTGACAAGGATCAGCCTAGGAATGATTGACTTTCAGAGAGAAAAACCTTCTATTTTCTCCCTTTTGTCTCTTTTAGCTAGTAAACCTGTGGGTGGGGAGCACTTTTCTTTATTTTGTTTTATTGGTTATTTTTTAACTAGATGGTAGTGGTGACAAACGGATAGTTATTAAAATGTCAACATTTACCTATAGCTACAGCAGGAGATAGCAGTGGTTTGCGTACATGAAGCAAACCATTGGTAAATGTTGACCTTTTCTATGACAGCTGCTATATCACAAGAGCAGTATTTTTGTCACATCTATCACCAGTCATAAATTCTGTGATTTTTATTTTTTTATAAACCTATCCATTACTTTGATATTTTCTGTGTGTGTGTAGCTAAGGCTGATGCTAAGAGCTGAATCAATGTCATCAAGAATCTAGAGTCTTGACAAAGTAAACTCTGGACAATGAGTGTGGCTATTTAGAGAACAGAAACTCAGCAAAGAAACAGTGTGGTAGCAAATGGACCAACTAAACATTCTCCAAAGTCAGAGGAATCTTTAACTCCTCCTTCATATAGACATTATGCTTTTACTAGTATCAAAACCAGTTTATACCCATAACAGAACAGAAGTTCAGCACACACAAACAGATTTAAAAATGGTGGGACCCAGTCTAAGCTTGCCCCCTTGTGCAGGGAGAATGTGTGTTCAGTTTGCTACCAATCTAAACTACACCATTTACAGAAAACTGCGTAATTTAGATCTATTCTGTTTCAGGCTTTTGGAATGTCTGTACCTAGCCTAACAGGCCAGGTTCATGGAACCAGAGTATTGGCCAGGTCATGGAGCCTGAATCCATAAACTGCAAGTAAAGCCAGGGTTGGGAAGCCTGAGTCAGGAGCTGAGTTGCAGTTAGAAGCCAACCCAAGAGTTAGAAGCCAAATAAGGAAAGGAGTTTAGGATCAGAGAACAGAAGCAGAGACTAGAGTCAAGGTATTGGGACTGGAATGGTGTACACACTCATCAGAAGTTTTATGCAAACAACAGTTTGCTGTCTGCTCTGCTGGTATTAAGACTGTTACATAAGGGCAGCTTCCTAGGATATCCTGAACAACTACTTCGCTGTCACTCCAGTTGTTGGGCATTAGCTCTTGTTTCCTTTGCTTTTACTTGTGGCATAGGATGTTTTTATTTGGTTGGTTTTGTGCTTTTTAGTGGTGTGTGATGGTTTGACCTAATCATTTTTGTTTGAATTGGCAATTTTGGAAAATTCTTGAGTAAATGGTTGTCTGTGGACATTGAGGCATGGACTCGATTGTCCATTCCTATTCCAGCCAGCTCAGGAGCCAGTGATTCATTGCCAGAAAGCTGACTCATCTGCAGTGACTCATTACCACATCCATCTTTTGCTGAAGACTGCACACTTTGTCCAAGCAATTATCTTTCTCTCCCAATGGACCATATGTCCTGTGTTATTTCAGCTATAGTGATTAAAGTATTTTAGGATCCTCTTGTATGAAAGGCAAAGGGATATAATTATCAGATATTACAATACTGTAGCCATTATATATGCCATTATTTAAAATACACATTTTGCTACTATGTTTTAGTACTTATAATCACAGTTGGCAAGTAGATAAAAAAGAAACTAGGAATTCCAAACATAAATTAATGTGTTCATAAAACTTCTAACAATGATAATACCAAACAGTTTTCAGTTTGGTATTAATACTGTTAATACTCAATGTGAGTTTTAGAGGACTGAAGTAATACTCCATATATTGCATATTATAACAGATAGCTGCCAAATAAAATGGGGCAATTTTGATATGAACAAGTGGAAGAAGCATGTGGAGAAGACAAGAATACAGTATTCACTTCTAATGTATGTCAGATATACCCCAGTATTTTTTAACACTACCTTTTGTTTAAAGTTTTATGTTCTACATTGGTGCAGCAATGACATTAACTTAAAAAAATTCCCTTGTAACTAATAATATAATAAACATACTGAAAGGTATTGACTCTTACTGTTGGTCAGTCTCAAGATTTAATATTTATGGTAAGCAGTACCCAAGAAGGAACCTCTCTGGTCAATGGCTCTTTAGCAAAAATCAATATCTGCTTATGTACAAAGAAGTAAAGATTAAGAGATCATGTATTAAATAAACTGAGTAGTAAGAATAATGTGGTTGCTGGTTTCTTTTATTATAGTAGAGTAGTAGTGATGCCTAAAATTTGAATTGATTAACACTTTCTGGTACAAGCTATTATAATGCTCAGTTTTCACCGTTTGTACTGATGTTCCTTATGTTTGCTTTCTGCCTACGACAGATTTTTTTCTCTTTTTTTTAATTGCAGCAAACCAGGAGTGGCCATTTCTGAGATCAAAGCAATGAGGAAAAATAGATGTTTTTTCACAAATTTATTTTTCTTTTTTCTGTTACTTTGAAAACTCATTTATTTTGGCTTTTGAAGTAGGAATGTTGGTGTATGTTTCCAGGGGGGTTAATTTTAGTATCAGAAAAGTATCTTTAGTTGCCCATATAAAATCCATTATCTATAAAATAGGCAACCTTAATATAAAAGTCCATTATTTTTAAATAGGCAACCTTTCCTAATTTTTAAGCCTTTGACTTTACTGTATTAACTCTTCTGCAAGAGTTTTTTCCATGAAATATAATAATCTTACCCTGTAGATAGGCAAGCACTTTATGCACTTGCTACTATAAGCACTGTTTTTATTATATGCTTGCCCATATTGATGAATAGAAGACTAGCATATTTGATTCAAAAGTATTATTCTTACAAAGCATTATCATGTAGAAAGAGTTATCTTCTCTATTGCTCAGTAAAGATTTGTACTGCTTACCTGAATACAGCACGGAGAGAAATGTAAAAGGATATTGAAAATTGCATTTATGGTTTGCCTTAAATCCATGAAAGCTTGGAAGTTTATCACCATTTCTTACCCCATCATTCATAATTTCAGAAGGTCCCATGGTAAAGACCACCTGCTGTCTTTAGGTTCTTCTACCCCCTATTACAGGATAGTTGATTGGAGCAGTATCGAAGTACAGTAGCATTATATAGGGATGCATTGGGTTCTTAGCTGCATTTTCTATGTGCTGCCCTGCTTCTTCAAACATATTTTCACTGCCTTGAAAATGCACCAGTCAGATTGGTCTAATATAGGCTTTTTATTATTTATGTAGCTAATATCTAATTGATAAACAGAAATTAATTAAAACAGGAATTAATTAAAATGAGGCTTTTGCTTTAACTTGCCCCTGGCTTGGCACAAGATCTGTAGCTTAACCCTTATGTGGAGGGAGCACATTGCATTCTGGTAAGCATCTCTAGCTACCATGTACAGTAATGGGGTATGGAGAACATTTTCTCCAGATGAATCTGCCACTGAGACCTCCAGGGTGTTGCAGGTGGGATGAAAGTTAAAGGGAATATCAAGTGCGAGTCATTACCAGGGATCCTGGTTTAATGTGATAAAAAATCTCCAATTTCTGGTTTAAAAAAAGTAACCCAAAATCCACATTTTTCCATAATCAAAATAAAACACTTTTATATGTGGCATTTATATTTAGATACAAAAGTGGTGTTTCATTTTGATTATGGAAAAATGTGAATTTTGGGTTCCTTTTTTTAATCCAAAAATTGAGTGTTTTCTTTTTTTTAAATCAGGGAAAACCAGGATCCCTGGTCATTACACTGGTAAAATATTCTTGGAAGTAAGATCATTCTAGTCATTGAGAGGTGATCATAGTGAAACTTGTAATAGAAACCAGTTGTTCTATCCCTTGACTCAGCAAACTTAGTTGAAACAATTATATGCACTACCTTAGTATGTTACATGCTCATCTTGCATGTAGTTGCAGATTAATAATTTTTTGTGTTGGGATAATGTGTCATCAAAGTATTGTGTGTCATAACTGACTAGCTTGTGTCCCACAAATCTACACTATGAAAGAAGGTTCCCAAGCGTTGATCTAATCCTTTTGATATGGAAAGGTAATCAGTTATTTCTGTAGCACTATGTCCTTTTCTGTCCTATATATTTAAAAGCGAGTTGGGGTCTTAGCCATTGTGACACCCTCATCAACTTTACCGTCCTTCCTTCTACCTAGTAAAACATCAGCAGCAGACAAAGTGACTGCATCATTAGCTCATTCTTTGGCTATATGTCACTGGAGAAGTATTCTCGTATCTACTGGAGTGTTGAAGCATTATGTATCCCAGAAGGGTAAGACAAAATGGTCACAAAGCATCTGGTAAATTATATCCATTGGCTTAGATTAAAACAGTAAGTCTCCACAGTCTGGATAGCGTGATCTAACCTTCCACAACAATTTCTTTTTGGCACCCCTATAGTGGTGCAAACTGTCTTAACAGGCTGGGAAAGCTTGGTTATGGCTGGAGGCCACTGTGATGTAGCAAGTGCTGGCAGGTGGAACAGTCCCTAAGGCATCATTTTAACCAGCACTACATAAAGAAAAGACTGCTCAGGCTAAGTTATTCCCAGAATCAGAGACATGGAAAAGTGTCTTTCTGCCTGAAGTTCTATACTGAGTGCAGGCTAGTAAGACCCAGGAGTATGAGTCAAAGCATATTGTCAAAATGTTCCCACTGTTCCCAATTTCCCACGGTTTTTCTTCCTGTACAAACCTTCTGCAGTTTTCAATAACACAGTCAATATTTACTTATTTAGGGAGTGAAGGAAAAATCAAGAACATAGTTTTTCATAGTTTTAGGAGGATGTTAACCACACACATGTTAGAGTAAAAACATGTAGTAGTATGTAGCAAGAAAATTAAAAGGCTGTCAAGTAACAATGTCCTAGTGTGGTTTATTTTAGTTTTATTCAAAAACTGTCAAAAATAAGGGGGTAATAGTACTCCTCTCTGTTTGACTATGCTACTGCCAATGGAATGAAGGCCAATGAAACCATCCATGCTGATTTGGTGTTGTGCTGATGAAACCATTCAGTTTGGATGATGTGTCATTTTCCATCACTTTCTTATCAAGGTGTTTCAGCTGCACCCAAGCCAGGTCTTATAATTGCTTCAGTTGCTTGTGGCAAAGTTATGCCAATGTCAGTCACTAAATGGTTATTGACTACTTTGTGTTGGATAAGCTCAGGAAAGACAGCACAAGAGGGCTTTTATATAGTCAGCTGTATGTTAATTCTGATGGTAAAAGAAGGCATTTTAGGAAGGAAAGTGACTTTCAGCATAGTTTATATAGGTAACCCGGGTGGTACATGACTGTTACTCTCTCTTTAATTCAAGGGATGTTTGGAAGTGTGTGTGTGTGCTATGGAAACATAGCTGCTTAGCCTGAGCCAATTCACCATCCTCCCCTACAGAGCAGTGCAGAGACTGTGGTCACCCACTATACTTTAGCTATTTACAGAACTTTATTTACAGGACCAATAAACTTAGTAAACATACCTATATTTGAGAACTATTTACAAATGTAATTAATTAAGGCAATAAATCTTATTACTCATATACACAGGCAGAAATAAGTGGATATGGCAGACAGAGGTGTTTTATTGATGTAAACCTTGACTCCCAGTGGTCTTCTTATTGTGATATGGCCCCTACACTCTCAGTCCCTGCAGGCTGCAAGCAAAGGAACAAACAAGAGTGGCATCAGGTTAAGCAGTGGTTCACTGAATGGAGCCCAATGATAAATACACAATGGTTAGAGCATACATAAACAAGGTTACAGCAGTACAAACCCACACATAGGCATAACAGCTACTTGAATCCAAACTGATCATCACAAGACCCTCCACAGCAATTTTGCAGCTGGCCAAGTAGCAAACAGAACAAGGCAATGCATAAACTTTTAATACAATATTGCATTAAATAAATTCACAGTGAAAGATGCAAGTTATGGCCCACCCCACATATATAGGGACCCTAGACAACCTTAAACAATTAGACAAACCTTAGCAGTTACATCTGTAACCAACAATGGCACAGCAATCATACCACATGGGGGAGTATTACAAAGGGAAAACAGGTAACCCCTAAGGGACAATATTAACCACAAGTAGTCCCCTTGACTAGCTGGGGTCAGGGGCACAAAACCTTCCATTAATGCCAGGGGCCATCTTCCCCTGTGGAGACCTTTGCCTCTCTCCTGTGGTGACTCTGATCCCCCTAAGTGGGCACTCATAGCTCCTCAGCCCTCCAGTGGGTCTTGGCTCATCCCTTTCACTGTGAGTAGGGTGGTTGAAGCTCCTGCCTTGATAGAGACTGCTGCTTCATCCAGCTGCTGCTCGCTGTGGAAAGGCCTAAGCTGCATCGTGCAGCTACCAGGGCCTATCCACTCTCCCACACCTTCCATCCACCTTCTGGTGCATTGGGGCCTCTGCTACCTGCAGGGATATTGACCCGTGCTGCTTCATGCGACTCCTGGGTTTCTTCAGCTCTCTCCAAGCCTTATGCACCAATTTGTGTACCATAGAACCTGTGCCACTCACAGATTTGAGGACCAGTGCTACCTCTGCATCTGCATCCACCAAGGTCCCTTCATCTCACCAGCCCTGTGCACTGACCTGTGCACAAGGGGCTCCTGCTTGGTGCAGGGTTGGGGACCTGCATTGCAGCTGCTGAGGTCCTGTCTACTCTCCTGGACCCTCTCCTGCTCTGTGCACCAATCTGTGCACTGCCTCATGCAGGGTTGGGGACCCATGCTGCTTCGAGCAGCCCCCAAGGTTCTGTCCGCTCCTGGACCCTCCATGCTCTGACCCATGCATCAATGTCATGGCTTCCTCTGCAGCAGGGCTGGGACGCAGCTGCTTGCTGCTTTCTGCTTGGTGGAGGTGTCTTCAAGGTGCTTCTGGGGCAACTACTCTGCCCCACTGGTAAGCTCTACCAGCTCTTTTACAGCCCTTCTTCATTGTCCCTCATCAAAGCCACCCATGAACCTGGCACACAGGCTTTTATTCCCCTGGAGGCTCTGACCCCAGTTTGGGAACTGACCAATGGAAAAGCCTGAGGGGTTAGTTCCCTCTCAGGTCCTCTTTTTCACCTCACTCCTAGGTCAGGGCAAGTCAAGCCTCTCTTCCTCCCTCTTGTGATTGACGGGGAAGGTGAGTGCCCCCATCACTCAGCCTGGGTCATCTGGCTCCAATTTGCAAGCCTACCATATATGTTTAAAATAAGAGAAAGGAAAAGAAAGTTAAGAAAGTATAAAATGTATTTTATATAAAAAAGACCTGTGATGTCATAGGGAAGGAGTTCTAGCAAATAAGAGATACATATAGAGACAAATCTTACCATCCTTACTCAGGCAAAAATCATGTCAATATGAGTTTTGTCTAATGATTAAGTGAATAGCCCCTAATTAAGACTAGCCTGCCTACTGAGAACTTACTAACATTCTTGCAGTAGTAGTAGTAATACCCCTTCTATGACTGTTCATGGCTGTTCTTGCATTTTTGTTACCCATATAGAATTGGGAATGGAGACAGGGATAGAACAAACTTCCAAATCAGTGGTAATTAGTAGCAATTGGAATGTGGAAGCATGTTCCTCCTGCTGAGCTGACAGCTACTGGAACAGATTCATAGTTTCTGCTGCTGCCCATAAGACAATGGGACACACCGAGATTTTCCTTTCCCTTTTTTAATGTTTTGTAACATATATACATATGTATGTAGACAGAAAGCTTTACTTACTTTATTGACTGGCTCTTTTGCAAACTTTGAAATAAAAAAATATTTTTGTCCAGTAAAAGTTATGAATGTTCACAGGCATGCATATTGTACTGATACCATTGTACTTTATAACCTAAGCATATTTTAGTTAATACATTTGGATTTGGGAAAAATAGCAAAATGGAAAATCAAAATATGTGTCTAAACTTTACCCAAACTAGAAATATTTTTCCTCCTTCCTTGCTGCTTACTCTGGTTTATGCTAGGTTTATAACAGATAATATACTTATCATTTGTGTCATGTTTGACTTTGTCCCTTGAGAAAGTGAAGGATGGAGATGATTGGCAAATCCCTTTTGTGAGGGACAAAGATATCTATCTGAACCTGACCTATTATTATAGAAGAGATATTGTCTGCCAGAAACCCAGAGCTGAGATATTAAGAAAATCATTGCCCAAACCATGGAAGGTTTTAGCAAAGTTTATTAAAGAGGCCATTCTTTATGCTGACACCTATATCCTGAGGGATGTTGTGGGTAGGTCATGTTTGATCAATCTCATTTCCCTCTATGACCAGGTGACCTATCACGTGGACAAGAGAGAAGAGATTGATGTTATATATCTTGACTTCAGAAAAGTCTTCAATCTGGTATCCCATGATCACCTCTTGGCAAAAGTGGCCAGTTGTGGCTTTGGGTCCACCATGATCTGCTGGCTGGGAAATTGGCTCTGTGGTTGAACCCAGACGGTGGTAATTGACGGAAGTCAATTGTCATGGTACCCTATGACCAGTGGGGTCCCCCAAGGCTCTGTCCTTGAACCCATGTTGTTCAACATCTTCATTAACGATGTGGATATTGGATATTCAGAAGCAAACTGGCCAAGTTCACCGATGACACCAAGCTTTGAGGCAAAGCATTCATACCTGAAGACAGGAGAGAGATCCAGGCTGACTTGGACAGGCTCAGCAAATGGGCAGATGAGAACCTGATGGTGTTTAACACTGAAAAAGGCAAGGTTCTCTATCCTGGGAGGAAAAACCTGCAGCATCATTATAGGCTCAGCAGTGCTACACTGGTTACTACTACTGAAGAAAGAGACTTGGAGGTCAAGATGAACATGAGCCTTCAATGCAATGCTGCAGGTAGTAAAGCGAGCAAAATGCTGGCTTGCATCCATAGATGCTTCTCAAGCAAATCACCAGGATGTCATTCTCCCCTTGTACTTGACCTTGGTGAGGCCGCAGCTGGAGTACTGTGTCCAGTTTTGGGCCTCACAATTCAAAAAGGATGTGGAGAAGCTTGAGAAAGTCCAGAGAAGAGCCATGTGCATGATCAGAGGTCAGGAAAACAGACCTTACAACGACAGGCTGCGAGCTATGGGGCTCTTTAGCATAGTTTCATAGTTTCATAGTATCTAGAGTCGGAAGGGACCTGGGCAGATCATCTAGTCTGACCCCCTGCCTTGGCAGGAAAGAGCAGCGGGGTCAGATGACCCCGGCAAGGTGCTCATCTAACTTCCTCTTAAAAATCCCCAGGCTAGGAGCCTGTAC
>JAGPOW010003316.1:108790620-108816860 GCA_030014935.1 Caiman crocodilus | reverse complement strand
CAATCCCGTAGCCTCCAGTTGGTCTCCGCTATGCACCTCTCGTGGCGTCTGCCTCGTCCACTCACTGGCAGGATGGAAGAGAAGACCGCCTGGGTGCCTTGAAAAAGTGCATGGAAAAGTGCAGGCTCAGGGGTGATGTGATGGCTACCTATAAGTTTATCAGGGGTGACCACCAGTATCTGGGGGAATGTTTGTTCACCAGAGCACCCCATGGGATGATGAGGTTGAACGGCTATAAACTACTGCAAGACCATTTCAGGCTGGACATAAGGAAGAATTTCTTTACTGTCCAAGTCCCCAAGGTCTGAAATAGTCTGCTACTGGAGATGGTTCAAGCACCTACATTGAACACCTTCAAGATAAAATTGCATGCTTATCTTGCTGGGATCCTATGACCCCAGCTGACTTCCTGCCTTTGGGTGGGGGGCTGGACTCAATGGTCTTCTGAGGTCCCCTCCAGCCCTAATGTCTATGAAATCTATGAAACTATTCTAGTCCTAGGACTACTACTTATATGCTTTCATCCATATCAGGACATACGATACTGCCTCTAAGCAGATCAAAAATGACTACAGGGCTTCAGATGTGAGGTTGAGGGAGACATTGGCTCAGGTTATGTTCTTCTTTATCTTTCCAGTTAAGAGTAAAGACCCAGGTCAGAAAAGATTCATCCTGAAAACCAGCCCATGGCTGCACATGTGATATAATCTGTAGGCTTTGGGATCTTTGACCATTGGGTGGTATTGCAGGCAAAAGGCCTGCTGAATGGTGATGGTATCTACATGAGAAGGAAAGGAGAAAGCATCTTTGATCTTAGGCTTCATAATATAGTGAAGAGGGCTTTAAACTAGCTTCAATTTGGGATGGAAACAAAAGCTCAAAGGTAAAGAAAGAGCCAGGTGACCAAGATAATGTCCTTGAAAGAGAAAGAAGAGACAAAAAGGACATCTTGACAAGTTCACAAGGGAACTTAGGTGATCAACTAATTATCAAAGGCTAGAAATAGATATTCCCACTTGAAGAGAATCAACTGTGCTGGTATATGTTCTAGTACAGACGGTGCACTTTACCAGGCAAAACATACATTGCCCATTGTCCAAGCCTTTGATCTTGTGGAAGAATAAAAGATATGTTCCCCACTTCCAGAGACATACCCTGGAGATTCTAGAGGCACATCTCAGGAAGCAAGGAGACAAACAGGTTCCCCTGAGGCTACTGGAGAATGTGGATCGCTTTGGGCTACCTATGCTATCCCTCCATAAAGCAAATAGATGTCTGCTTCAATAAAGCAGTACAAATGCTTACTACCTTTTGTCACAGCCACAGATTTGGGCACTTAAGTGTGACAAAGGATGTCTATTCCCTTTTCCTTTGTGCTGCCATAACTTTTTATGGCATTGAAAGGCAACCTCTGTTTCACTCCAATTTAAATGTAAACTAATAAAAATAACATGAGGAATAAACAGAAAAATCTGAAAGTCCTCACAAAATTATGATGTGATTGGAGTAACTGAGAAAATTGACATGGATAAGCACATTTGAGTTAGGAAGAGCAAGTATGGGGAAGAGGGAGGAGAAGACATTGATTTTAAGCTTCATACACTTTTACTGAGATCAGAATGAAATGTCAGATTTTTTCTCCACTTGTGTTGAAGGTCTTTTGACTAATGCAGAAGACAAAAATGCAAGGATGGGATTTAAAACAGATCACAAACCAGGTGTAGGAAGTTACTGCAGTGATATCAGCTGGGATGGTAACAAAGCAACTTTTTAGTACAGATAGTATAGTAAAAGCTTAGTATAGAAAAGCTAATGGGGGAAGTTCTTTTTTATTTGATTCTTCCTAACTGAGGGGGATTGGTGGAGAATCTGAAGGTAGAAGGAAAATTGAGTAAACAGATAGGATTTGTGGTTCTATGCAAAGGGTTTCTAGATAAGCCCTCTCATCTTCTCTAAATTAACCCAGTTCCCTCAGTCTTTCCTCATAAGTCATTTGCCCCAGATCCCTAACAATTTTTGTTGCCCTATGCTGGAATCTCCAATTTGTCTACATCCTTTCTGCAGTGGGGGGGCCAAAACTGAACATAGTACTTCAAATATAGCCTCAACAGTGCTGAATAGAGGGAAATAATCACTTCCCTTGACTTGCTGGAAATGCACATACCAATGCAGCCCAGTATGCCATTAGCTTTCTTGCCAGTAAGGCTAATTGGTGGCTCATATTCAGCTTATTGTCCACCATAAGCCCCAAGTCCTTTTCTGAAGAGCTGCTGCTCAGCAAGTCAGCCCCCAGCCTATACTAGTGCATGGGATTGTTCTATCCTAAGTGCAGCTGAACCTCATGAGTAATGTTCTGCATTCTAGGTTTTTACCAATTTTCACTGATAAATTCCCTGATTTTTTAAAAGACATTCAGTTGTCACTGATTCCACCTGTTTTTCAGTTCAAATCCCTGTTAACCGGCATGAGTGGGGAATGGCCCATTCCCCACTCATGCCGGTTAACAGGGATTTGAACTGAAAAACAGGTGGTGCCAGTAAGCTAAAAGCGCTGCTGTGCTGGTTACCTGAGGCACAGATTTTTAGCCAGATATGGGGGAGGGGGTGACAGCAGTCGCATGCAGTGCGGAGGGTGAGGAGATGGCGGTGGTCACATGGGGGCTGGGGAAGGGCGGCTGGATCCACTGCCTAGGTGCAGGGGGCTGCCAGCTCTGACCTCAAGCAGGACAGGATGAGCTGCGGGAATTGCTCCCAGGGCGGGCTCCCACCTGCACCCTGACAGCTCTGGCTTTGGCCCTGTCCCAGGTGCTGGGAGCTGCAAGCCCTGAGCCCCACCAGGGGAGGCAGGAGAGAAAGCCCAACCCCACTCCCTGAGGCAGACACGGCAGCTGGCTACTTTGCATTGGCCCATGGGGCTGGAACCACTGCCTGAGGGCATGAGGTTCCTGGATCTGAGCTCAGGCTGGGTGGGATGGGCCACAGGAATTGTTTCTGGGGCAGTCAGGTCCCACCTGCACCCTTGTGGTTCTGACTTCGGCTCTGCCCCAGGTATTGGGAGCTGCAAGCCCCAAGCCCCACCTGGAAAGGCAGGTGAGAGAGCCTGGCCCTGCTCCCTGCAGTGGGAGCTGTACCTGGCCAGTTGGCACAGGCCTATGGGGCTCAAGCCACTGCCAAGGGGTGTAGGGTTCCTGGCTCTGACCTTGGGCGGGGCAGCGCAAGCCACAGAAATCATTTCTGGAGTGGTCGGGTACCACCTGCACCCCAGCAGCTCTGGCTTTTGCCCTGTCTTAGGAGCTGAAACCACAAGCCCCATCGGGGGGGACAGGTGAGGGAGCCTGGTGCCACTTCCAGCAGCAGGGGGCTACACCTGGGCTCTCAGCATGGGCCTGTGGGACTGGAGCCACTGCCCAGGCTGTGGGGATCATGGCTCTGACTCTGGGCAGGGTGGGAGGTGCCACTGCCAGGGGAGGTGTTGGGTACCCCGCCTCCCAGTGCTGCCACCCACCCCAATCACTGGGAAGAGCCCAATACTGCTGCTGGCCCCAGCCTGCAGTGGCAGCAGGAAGCAGTGAAAGCAAGCTACTGCCCAGTGGAGCACTGAGAAGAGCCTAGGGCCAGTGGTGGCACCAGGCTCTTCCTGTTGCTTGGCGCGAGCAACAGTCTGCTCTCATCCTGCACACAGATCTGGGGGCACATGCCCCCTGGAAACAGCCTAGCACAGCCCCCCAGCAAAGCAACAAGAGCCATGCCATCCTTCCCAACACCCTGCACCCACTGTCAGCTACCTCCACTTTGCTCCCTGCTGTAGACCCAGAAGCAGCTGATGAGCTGCACTGCATTACTCCCCATGTCCCTTCCCTAGTCCCAGCCTTATTCCATCCCTCCATCACTGCCAATTTTTTCCCAATTTAAGCTGATTTTTTTCCTTTTCTTCTTTTTACCCTGATTTCATCCCAGTTTTTATGCTTTGAAGATATACCCCAACAAATTCCTAGAGTTTTGTTGGGGGTTTTTTTTAATAGAAACTGAAAATGCAGAACACCCCCGATGAGATTCCTTTTAGTGCGAACCTCTGTTTTGAATAGGTCACTCTGAATCCTAGCCCTACCCTTCAGTGTGCCTACTACCCTGCATCTTGGTATCATCTGAAAACTTGTTAAGGGTAAATTCTATACCATCTTCCAGGTCATTGATGAAAACATGGAACAAAACCACCCCCAGGACTGACCACTGGGGCACTCCACTTGATACTATCTGCCAGCTAGACATCAAACCATTGATTACTACTTTCTGAGCCTGATACTCCAGCCAGATTTCTGTCCACCTTCCAGCCCATTCTTCCAGACCACTACCTTAGCTTGCCTGTGAAAATGCTGTGGGAGACCGTATCAAAAACCATGCTAAAATCAAATTACACTGCATCCACAGAGTCAGTCACCTAATAGAAGGCAATCAGGTTGGTCAGGTATGACGTGCCTGTGGTGAATCCATGCTGACTGTTCCTAATCATCTTTTTCTTCTCCAAGTGCTTAGAATTGGATTTCTTGAGGATTTACTCCATGATTTTTTCAGGGATTGGGGTGAGGCTGACTGGTCTGTAGTTCCCTTGATCCTCCTTCTTCCCTTTTCTTGAATCTGTCACTATGTTTGCCCTTTTCCAGTCATCCAGAACTTCTTCTGATCTCCATGAGTTTACAAAGATGATGGTCAATGCCTCTGCAGTCACATCAGCCAACTCCATCATCATGATTGGGTGCATCTCATTCAGGCCCATAGACTTGTACATGTCCAGCTTTTCTAAGTAGTTCCTAACCTGTTCTTTCAGCACTGAGGGCTGCTTACCTCTTCCCCAAACTGTGCTGCCCAATGCAGTAGTCTGGGAGTTGACCTTGCCTGTGAAGACTGAGGCAAAAAAGGCATTGAGCACTTCAGACTTTTCTACATCCTGTCACAAAGTTGCCTCCATCATTCAGTAAGGGTCCCACACTTTCCCTGATCTTCCTCTTGCTGCTGACATACTGGAAGAAACCCTTTTTGTTACCCTTCACTTCCCTTTCTAGCTGCAACTCCAGTTGCACTTTGCCCTCCTTTACTTCATCCCTGCATGCCTGAGCAATGCTCTTATAGTCTTTTCTCATTATTTGTCCAAGTCTTGACTTCTTATAAGCTTCCTTTTTGTGATTTAATTTACTGAAGAATTCTCTGCTAAGCCAAGCTGGTCTTTTGCCATACTTGCAAGTCTTCCTGCACTCTCAGTAAGGCTTCTTTGAAGCTGCTGACTCACTGGTCACAGCTAGTTCCACAATCATGGATATATAAGCACAGTGGTTCTCAATATTTTTAGATTCAAGGCATCATTCCATAACTTTTTTTGAATTTAGGGTCAGAGAGAGACTCTTTTTTTCCTTGTGCAAGACATGCTCTCTGCATTTACCTCATGAAGAGCAGGAGGTACGCTCCACTTTGAGACCCAATGACTCACTACCAAGGTGGAACAGCAGTGGTGAAAGAAGAAGAAGGAGACCAGCCTGGGGCTGTGAATCCCACTCCCCCACACAACAACATACCCGCATTGCTGAAGAATGTGTGCATCCACAATTGGGCTCCTCAGTCACCTGAGGACCCACCAAGCCTGACAATCATCATCCTTGACTTCAAGGGACTGCTACCACTGATGATTTACCTCACAATGAGCAGGAGGCACTCTTTGTACACTAAGAAACACAGGAGCAGGCTGTTGCTGTGCTTCCTGTGTTATATCTGCAATGATGGTTCATAGTTTGGGCTTTCAGGCTGGCCAGAAGCAGCAAACTCTTCATGACCCCTCCCATCTGGGTCAGCTGTGGTGTGGTGACTCATCCTGGGTCATCTGCTTACTTGTCCAGTCCTGCATAACATCTCCTGGAAACAGTTTCATATGGCAGCAGTGGCAGGGTGGCATCCTTGAAAGGATATTGTGGCATCACCATTGAGAATTACTAAACTTATTACAAGCCTTCCAAAGGGCCAGGGCCCTTACATAGGGCATCCCTTTTCAGCTGCTTTCAGGACTTGATTCTCTAGCATGCTCAAAAATGGATGACCCCAGAGTTACTTCACTGGTTTACTTCTGGGTTTGGACCATGCTTGTGGGAATGAGAGGACAAGGCATGCAGAGTATTGGATTTGTCACTACCAAATTAGAGGCATTCTATTAAAGGTTTGTTAAATAAGCAAGAGGCTTTCAAATCAGGACTTACCCTAGAAGATTCAAGGAGTAGGCTGAAATAATTGCAAAGCCTGTGGCTATTACCATTGAGAATTCATGAAGGCCTGGTAAGAACTGAGAAGAGGTGACTTAATCTCTATCCCACTCTACACCTTCCACCTCCACTCTATACCTTGAGCACTGAGCTCAGTTTGAGGTGCCACACAGCAAGAAGAATGTAAAAGCATTTGAGAGTCCAGAGGAGGCAACAAAAATAATTGCATGAACTTAAAGTATTGCAGAAAAGATAAAGAGACGTCATAATTTTTAGGTAACAAACACATTGTTAAGAAGTTAATCAATTGTTCATTGTACCCAAGGGGCCCTGGACAAGAAGAAATGGACTTCAGTCATAATATGGAAAATTTAGGTAAAGTATTGGGAAGAATTTTCTATCTTTACAGGATGTTACAGATTAAAATAGATTGTGTAGAATATAAGATCTATGTCACTTGAAGTTTTTAAGTGCAGGTATAGCAAACAGTTTTCTGAGATGGCTTAGACAAAATTGATTATGCCTCAGTGGGGGACTGGATGGGATGACCTCTTTTACAGTGCATTTTTCTACTGTTCTGTAAGGTAATATAAGTGGAACCTTTGCAGATACCCCATAAATGGAGATCCTGGTTTTCTCTGATAAAAAATACCCAGTTTTCAGATTAAAAAATTAAAAAAAATTTAAAAAATTTAAAATTTAAAACAAGTTTAAAACAAGTACTGTAAACTTCTGGGAGATGGCCTTACCATTTCACTTCCAATATGAGATTTTAACAAGTGATTTTGTTAGGGTGTTAACAGAAGGAAAAAGGAATATTTTATAGCAAGAAGCATTTCTCTGTTTAATGGATTTTTTAGTTGTTATTCATTTAGCATTTCTTCTGAGGAACTTCCTTTACTATCAATCAGTTATGATCCATTGTGATTAGGCATTTCATGTGTTATCAAATCTGTACAATTTGTATGTTTTGCTGAAGAGAGTAGGGTAAGCTTATTGTAGTCTACATATAATGATGGTGTTTACTTTTGTATTACAATGCTTTACTGCCTGTCCTCTATTAATATACTTTGTATATGTCATTGATTTCAGCTACATTCTTATGTATATGCTGTACATTTACTTATTTGATTGCCTTTGTGTGATTTATTTTAATATTCAGTGTTGGTACCAACTTAATTTAATTGTTTTTTTAAGTCATTTTTCTTGTCAATAATTTTAGCATAATGCATCAGGAGTAGTATCTGATGAAACTCTTACGTTTGGGTTAGCAGGTTTTTCTGTATTGTGGTAAATAAGCATGCATTGTGATGTCTGTATGTAGATAAGGAACATGCAGAGGGTGTAAATTTATAGATCTAAAGTTTTTATTTTTTTAAAGGGTTGTTTGGACAAATTGCTATTGCATTATCTGTTGTAGTAATATTCAGTAAGTAAAGCTTATATGCTGTTAATTAAATACAGCATGCCATTCATAATACAGTATGCATAATTTAAATACAGATCACACTTTAATATCTGAAAAAATGTTGTAAATGGCATGAGTTTCAAGTCAGCATCTTTTATGTGATTTTCAGGTTTCAATTGTTCAGCACACTGTGTGTGTATCTTTAGAAGAAGACTTAGGAATTTGTTTTTTCTTTTCTCTTTTTAGTAATCTCATTGTTAAATCCTTTCAGCTATAACACTAGTTTTAAGAGAAAAGTATTGAGAACGGTGTAATAATGGCAGGTAAGAAAAGTGCAGCTCTGGGGTTAGGTCCAATGACTGGGCTTTTCCAGTTCCAGGACCACACTGTGAAATATACAAAAGTTCAGTTGGATTGGTTTCACTGGACCTGATCTAAGTTAGACTATATGTGAGATACAGTTAACTTAGATCAAGTCAGTCATTTTTAGATGGACCTAACCTTCCTGAACTTCTATACAGTTTGTATGATAAATGTGAACTAAATTAAATCAAGTGGTCATCTTAACTTGATCTAACCATTTTAACTTGATCTAACCTCCCTCTAACCTCACTGAACCTCTGTACCTAGCTTATGAGAGAGAGAAATAAGCTCCTTTCTGAAGTGTATATGTGTTATATTTGATCATTAGGCATTCCTCATTGATTTATTTTTAAATGGCAAGGGCACATTAACTAAAGCATGGCAAGCAACCTTTAGTTAAAGTGCCTCCCCCTCCACTCCCACTTTTTCAGAGCAGGGACACTGATACATGTGATGCTAGTCTGCTGGAGTGTGATAATTACCACACTCCAGCAGACTCAATTTATTACAACATGTCATAGCAGCCTCAATATACATGTATAGGCACCCTTGGTTTTTAGGTTGTCCCAAGATGAAATGTCAAATGAAGTTTAATGGATTGCATTAATATATACAACCCTGGACCTCAACCCTCATATTTTAATTTCAAAGAATGTAAAGTCCTTTAACTGGTAGTTGGAGTTTCCATTTGTGGTAATAAGATAAAATCCTTAAGCAGAAAAATGTAGTTTATAAATTGGAACAGTGAAGGAGGAGGCAGTGAAGAGGACAACGATGACAAATAGATAGCTTATTTAGGAAAGCTTTCAAAGATGGCCTTCTGCCTCTGAACAGTGACGCAATGTATTTGCATCAGTCATTCATTTATTTTTACTTATCTCTTACCTCATGTGCACTTATACTAGTTCTCAAATTGGGACCTTGACTGAAATTTTCAATCTGTGTCAGTGGTCACTAGACAAAGCATAAGTACAATAAATAAATTAATATTTTCTCTTAATCCAACTTTTAATTATGTGTATTTTTCCCTCCTTATCCCTCACAAGTTTGTCCTAAAGAAAACTGAGATAATTGCAACAGTATTACCTGCCTTGAACTTCCTTGAAGGCCTTCCAAATTAAATCTGACTTGTTGAATTTACAGGGCCATTTGTTTAACTTATGTGGTGACTTATGCAGTTAATTATCTGTCTACACATCACGTATATTTTGGCTGCCATCGCTTTTTGTGACAAGAAAATTGTCTAAAAATGTCCAATAATCTTGTGATTTAGATGACAAAAGAACTTGCACTAAAGAACTTGCATAATGTGAGAAAAAGCTTTTATTGTGTTTCTGTGTTCCAGATACTCAGTCTATGTTATGTGAACGAGAAGCTAGACTGTGCTTCTCTTTTATATCTTTTATAACGTTGTATATTGAATTGATTTAATTGAATTGAATTACTGAATGTTGCTTAAATGTAAAATCCTAGCCTACAGGGTTTTACCCACTTGCAAATAGGATAGGAGGCCTTCTTTTTTGGATATCTTAAATGTTTTATCCCTTTGGATGACTTTAGATAAAACCAGAAACCTTAATCCAAATATTAGTTAATGGTAGGTATCAGGCTGGGAGTAATGCTAGATTTTAGAAATGTTACTGCTGGCATTATAACCCTGATGGGTCAATTTCTCATTGAAATAACTGGCTTTTCCAGAGTACTGAAGTGTATGTAATGTGTGATTTTTCATAAAAGGATGGAGGTTCTTCCTGGGAATTACAATTGAGTAAACCTGATTTATATACCAGTATATTAGATGAGATGATTAATTAAAAATAGAATTATAAACCACTTAGGTGATCATGATATAAGAAACTCTGACTACTACACCTCATGCAAACAAAATACATTTTTATCTCAGCAATATTAGAATTCTTGAAACATCAAAGAAAATACTCAATAAACACAAGTCTGTTGGCATAACTACTTTTACTTTCAAAAACCTTTGGTAAAGTACTGCACAACAGCCTGTTCAGGTAAATAAGATGCCACAGGAGCCAAGTACTTTCATGTATAAGAAAACAGCTAGGAGGCCGACAAGAAAGAGGAGGGTTAATGCTTAATTTTCCTTAAGTCTAAAGGTTAACACTAGAATGCTTCAAGAACAAGGTTCCATACTAGCATCAGTAGTATTTGATATATTTATTAATAATCTAGAAAAGAGGTTGAACAGTAAAGTCACTGAGTTTGAAGATGACACAAAATTACTGATGTTAGTCAAGAACAAAAACTGTTGAACTTGAGAAAGGCCTCACCAAGCTAATTGAGCAAGGTGGCAAATAAAATAAGTTGTTTATAAATACAAGGAAATCCACATTGCAAGCAATATTTCAATGACTGATATATGCTCCTATATACTAAATTAATTTTACCAACTGGAAAGAAACTAATCTTAGACTTCAAACTTTGGGATGTTTTTCAGGCAAATAGAAAAAAAAGAACTGGGGCTACTCATGAGCAGCTAAAAGACAACATTTATATATGGTGCAGCCTCAGTGCAGAGTGCAAATAACATTTTAGGATGAATGAGGATGGAATGGAAAATAATACTGAAAATATAACATTATAAAAATCAGTGGTAACCTGAGATTTCTTGCTTTCAGTTCTGCTTGCTCTATCTTGGTGGCTGGGAGTGGAAGAAGGGAGGGGTTGGGAAGAGAAAAATAAATTAAAGAGATTTAGACATAGGCAATAAGAAGTATTAGAGAGGTGTAAAACTTCCATACAATATAAGAGAGAAAGGATTAGAGTTGCTTACTTAAAGAAGAGCTAAATAAAAGGAGATTTGATACAAATATGAATAATGACTGGTATAGAGAAGGCAGATCAAACAGCCTATTGTCATAGATCTCGCCGCTAAATTTAAACTATATTTTATAGATTTCATAGCCATTAGGGGCTAGAAGGAAACTCGTGAAATCGAGTCCAGCCCTCCTGCCAGAGGCAGGAGGTTGATCAGGGAAGACCTTCCAGTAATAAAACCATGTTGGTTGGCATTCAGTAAGTTGCCTTCTGTTAGACTGTTGCAGATGGATCCCTTGATAATTTCTTCAAGATCTTTCCAGGAATGCATGTCAGACTGATAGGTCTGTAATTCCCTGGATCTTCCTTTCTCCCTTTCTTAAAGATTGAGACCATGTTGGCTCTTTTCAAGTCTTTTGGTACATCACCTAAGTGCCATGAGCCTTCAAATATTTTGGCCATAGGGCATGCTATGATATCCATCAGCTCTTTTAAGACTCTCAGGTGCAATCCATCTGGGCCCATGGACTTTTGGATGTGAAGCCTCTTAAGGTGTTCTCTCATTTAATCTACTTTTATTGTGGGTCCATCTCCCAAGCCCTGGATGCTTTGCATCCTGTCTGACAGTGTGACCCTCCTTGGGAGGTGAAAACTGATGCAAAGTAATCATTTAGGAGTTTTGCCTTTTCTTGGGCATCAGATGTCAGCTGCCCCATTTGATCTTGCAGGGCGGCAAAATTGCTTTTGTTCTTTGTCTGACTTCCCACATATCTGAAGAATGACTTTTTGTTATCCTTGATTCCGGTGGCTAGCCTGAGTTTGGTTACCACTTTGGCCTTTCTGGACTGCTTCCAACAGATATGGGCTAGTGCTGTGTAGTCCTCCTTGTTGATAATTCCCATTTTCTTTCTGGTGTACGCTTCTCTTTTAAGTTTCAGGAAACCCAGAAGTTTCCTGTTGAGCTAAGGGGGCTTCCCTGGCCTCTGACTGCATTTCCTGTGGGATGGGATGGACTTCCCTTGCACTTTGAGGATTGAGTTCTTTAGGAACAACCATTACTCATGGACTCCCTTTCCTAGGGGGCCATGGTCCCTCAGTGCCTGACTGACCAGTCTCCTGAGTTTGTGAAAGTCAGTCTTCCTCAAGTTGAGGATTTCTGTTTTACTGAGGGATTTGCCCACCCTGTGTTGGACAGAGAAAATAATCAGTCCATGTTTGCTGTCACCAAACTTGCCCTCAATCCTCAGACGACTCACCAAATCATCCCCTTTGGCCAGGGGAAATAATATAATATTATTATAATAGGTTTTAGCTAAGAAGACCTAGAATAAGTCAAACAAATTATAGAAAAATACATTAGAAAAATGAAATTTCTATTCAATGTCTGAAATATAATATTAATTGTCTCTTCAATTTTCCATAAGGATATTATATCTGTTGACAGTATGGCATACACTTGTACAAATATGTGTTCACATGTGTTCACACTGGAAATGAGTTATAAAACTCTTATGTTTATAAAAACTTGTCAGCCAATCAAGGAGCAGGAACAGTATCATGTGATTTATGTGACCAATCAAGTAGAAAGAATAGCATGTGTTTGATGTGACTTTGCAATGAAAAGTTCATAAGCCAAATGAGAATGGTGTATTTTATTCATAAGAATGGCTACAAATAACTCACAAACTTATAAAAAAATGTTCATTCACAGATAATTAGTAAAGTTGAACAATTTCCTCATTTTAAATTGTAAGAATAACTTTACCAAATACCTTCTCTGAATGGGCTTGTGGATGGAAAGTCTGTGTTTGTATGATATGAGTGGGAAATTGATAGTACTGTATTTGCACACAATAGTTTTTTGGTTTTCAATTATGACTTTTACAACTGTGCAGTTACCATATCATGTTCCTATTTCTTATTTTCCATTTTACAGTAAAGGAAAGGTTTGGGAACATCACAGGAGAGTGTGATATATATGTTGGAGATGTGGCAAACTTCTGTGTCATTAGTTTAATATTGTTCAAGAAGAAAGCACCAAATGATGGTATTGACTATTTGAATAATACCTTCAAATAATATCTTTGCTGTTGGCCACCACTTAAATAGAAAAACCTAATACAAACTAGATACAAGACACTGCAGGAATTATATAAAAATATATATATAAATTAAGTTTGCATAAATCCATTCATACTTCCCTTTGATTTTTTTTAAGGCTTTACAATTTGTTTTTACAGTATCTGCATACATTTTTACTATTCTCCTCTTATTTTCTCAGTTGCATCCAGTTTTCATTTGCATGAATGCACATTAGTTCTGATGAGGAATATGTGGTTAGTGTCTGCATAGCTAGAAACAGGTACTGTAGTTATGGTACTTCAGTTTTCCTCACTCCGATTTGGAATCTTAAATCTATTCCTAATTCTTTCACAGATTTGTATTAATAGTTATAAGATTTTTGGAGAGGAATATTTATAAGGTTGTAGTTTGGTTACTTTATTTATTTGTAGTTACTATGTGTGTGTGAGTGCGTGCATGTATATGTATGTGTCGTTTAGTTACTATATATATAAATAACTAAACTACAACCTTATAAATGCATACACACACACATATGCACATGCATATGCTTATAGTTGTAATTCTGAGAATGACATATACAATACTTGTAGAACTTTTTCAGCAGCCCTTTTCATGAATTAAATCATGTGTATTCACCAAGAATCTCTCTCTGATTCATTTATTAAGTATTTAGTATAATTTACATCACACTAAATTAAGCAGCATTTATTTTAACTCTGAGCATTCTTGAAGACACTTAAAAATCCCAAACTTCAGAAATTACCTGAGTCACAATAGCTGATAATAATGTAGCAACAAATTATCAAACTTTAGAATTTAGACGATGATCTCTTCAGGACAGAGATTGTATTTTGTTCTGTGGGTGTTGAACATTCAGTACAGGATTGGGGTCACTGGGCCAACAAGGTTAAAAGCACATTTCAGAAGACAGTATTTTCTTAATGTTGGATTTCCTCTCCAGTCAGACAGAAGTTATTTAGGAGATAAGAGTTTCCAATTGTTTTGGGTTGTTTTTTTGTTTGTTTGTTTGTTTTGGGGGGGGGATGGGGTTTGGTTGGCTTGCTGGGAAGCTGTGTTGGCTAAGATTTTTCAAAGCAGTTTATGGTATTGAGATGCATGCTTTTAATTAATATTATTGAAAGGTATGCCTAACTTTCCTCAGGTGTTTTTAAATTTTCAATCTTTATTTCTACAAATCAGAGAAATACAAGTCAGAGACAGTTTTGAAATGCTAGGATGCTCTGTGTTTTTCACTATATATATATATTTTTAGCAATACTGTAAAATGATTTCAGGATTTCTATTACATCAAAATTATTCTTTTCATTTACTCTGCATCCTATTTCTCATCCTTACTGTAAGACATAAAGGGATGAGGAAAAAAGAATGGGAAGACACCTATAAATGTCAAAAGTGGAAGCAGAGGCAAAGGCCAATGCTACACAAAAAACTGCCATTAGAGCAATGTCCATTGGGGCTTTATCATCTGTAACAGTCACATAAAAGAAAAAAATTTCTTGTGTATGCACAGTCATACTGGGATAAAAGCTGATTTCTCATATTGAATGAGTAAAAACTTTTACTGTCAAAAGCACTTTTTTGCTGGTGTTAGATGTATCTTCTGTAGAAGAGTTGGCAAGTTAAACTAATGGCAATCCTTTTCCAATGCAGACCTAACAAAAATTTCCTGCTCCTCTCAAGTGAGCATACATGTTTAAGCTTCTGTGCTAATTCAGTATGGTAGGAGTGGCACTGGCCATAGGGCGAGGTAGTTAGCTATGCTAGGAAGGGTAGAATCTTACAGACTAACTTATTCAAAAAACTATAAGCTATCATAGAGGCTACAGTCTACTTCATCAGATCTCATGAATGGACTTGAAGAGAGAAGGAGTACTAAATAGAAAGGAATAAAGTAATTTTAATACAAAGAATAGGGAAAGGCAGAGGATAGAACAGGGGGAGGAGGCATTGCCAAAAGAGGTGAAGGAGGCTAGAAAACATCAAAAGTTAACCTTTTGAGCCACAAAAGTTATAAAAGTTAGTCCAAATAATGGGATAATAAACCAGAATCTCCCCTGGGACCAAATTTAACACAATCCAATGTGTGTATTATTTCTTGTTTTGCAATTTCATATTCAAGATTTATTTTTTAAAACATTTTAAGAATAGCTATTCTAAGGTCACTGATGCAATATCCAGAGAAAGTAAAGTGTTGTGCAACAGGTTTTTGTGTCTTTCTGGAATTTATGTCAAATCAGTGTCCATTCATTCTTTCACATTGGGGTTGCCTAATCTGTTAAACATAGATACCAGAAGGAAATTGTAGGCAGATAATTGTATATATGATGTTGGTAGATGAGCAGTGAAGGAACCTGGTCCTCTGTCAGCTCTATTACATCTGCTTGCTCTGTTCTAATCTATGCTGTTTAGTCCAGTGATCATGAGGTGTGTGGTGATGAAGAACAGCTGGTCTTGTGGTTTGGTGAGAGTAAAAGTTAGGTAGCCCATTGCTGGAGAGATGTTATTTGAGTTTGGAGGATCTCTGTGTAATTCCAGGACATGTTTGTTCCCTACAGCTACCCTTGAGATGGTCATCATTTCCAGGAGGGGTCAAATGTCATTGAATGCTGGACATTAAGTCGGGGACTGTAGATGACAACCAAAGGACTTCTGTTGTCCTTGTCACAGGGTTGGAGGCGAGTCTGAGTCTCATTTTGTTGATTTGAGTGGTTACAGTTTTGGGTACTGTGCCGAAATCCCTGTTCCAGATCCTTAAGGTATGCATCCTGGTTGGTAGGATCGGAGCAGATACATTTGTAACCAAAGATCTAGTTGTGTGCTTAGAATGAAAGGTAGTGGCATGGATGTACCTGTTGCGGACAGTTGGTTTCTAATACGGTATGATGGTGATGAGGCCATTGCAAAGTTTGACAGTGATGTCCAAGAAATTAACGTGCTGAGTGGAGTATACAAAAATCAGTTTGATGGAGAGATAGAAGTTGTTAAAGTCCTGGTGGAATTTCTTTAAGTATTCCTTCCTAGGTGTCCACATGATGAAGATATCATCAATATGTCTTAGAAATAGCATGCCTTAAGGAGATGAGAGTACATATGTGGAGAAAGCAGAGTTGAAGTTCTATCATAAGTATATTAGCATATTGGAGGACCATGCATATGTCCATGGCAGTGCCATTTATTTATAAGTATAGGGAGTCTCCAAATCTGAAATGCCTGTGCAAGACACAGGAGAATACAATGGGATATCTAATATATAACCCGTGCTCATCTCAGAAATGGATGAAAAAACTTTTATTTCAAACAGATAGATGTTTATATATGATCGCTTCCATTCTTAGAATTTCACTTCAGTATCCTGAGCAAGTCAGTCTAGGAACAATCTCAGTTCTATTAAAATAAACTCTTTTATTGTACATTTTTCAGGTTCTGGACTTCACTCATGAGCTATTTTTTTGAATGACAGTAACTAAGTTAGAAATTGTCAACAATTAAAGCAACACTACAAGGCTTTTTAGGAATCTCTCAATCTTAGGTGTTTTATATGATGTCAGTTACCACAGTGGTGTCCCAGGTATTCGAATACAATGGCAGATTAGATTTGTATTCATTAGCTCGATTTGTTCTGCTCTTTCTCTGTTAAGGAAGAGAGGCACCTTCAAGAAAAGTTGTTGCTGAAAGTTATATTTCCTCATATTAATCTTGTGCTTTTGTATTTGTCAAAATGCATTCAAATGCATGCAACCATGCGCTGCTAGGCTTAAAAAAAAGAGTTTCTGAACATTCTATAATGAGAATATAATCCAGGAAAATTGTTCTTTCTTAAGCTCGGATTCTTAAATATAGTTTTACAACCTCTTCAATGTGGTGAGTGCACTTGAAAGGACAAAAAACAGTATTTTCCAGGGACATAAATGTTTTTGTCCATAAAATCACTAAAACTTTGAGTAATTGGAGATTAATGGGATAGACAGAGAAGTCATAAACAGATTGATCTTTTACATATAGTTTAACACAGGGAGTGTGACTGTTAAGCCTATTTGGTTGTATGAAAAAACTCTTTGTAATGAGAACATATTTTAATAAGCTAAGAGCTTAAAATAGGTGGACACCTGGACAGTTGAAATGCAGAGTACTTTTAAGGCCCTGAACCAAGAAACTAAACCTACTGAAGAAAATATTTAAGTATATGCTTAACTTTACATAGATGCAAGGGTACCACTGAAGTGATTTATATGTAAGCATGTGCTTCAGTTCCAGTTTTGTATATACTTAAATACTTTGACAAATAAGGAATTGAAATACACATGCTTATATTTTTCCTTGGAGAGCCAAATAACTGAATCGGTTTAATCAAGACCAAATTCTTCATCATGTAGCTTCAAGGCTTCACTATATCTCCTAGGAGGATTTTACACGTTTTGGGTAGAGTGGTGTCACTGGCAGATATTGTAGGGCTTGAGTGCTCACTTGTTTGGCACCATAACTCCTTGCTATCTTAAAATAGCATTACCTGCATGTCCTGTTAGTTGTTCTCACTCTCCTGCCATGTCTTGATGTTCTTCCTGGAAGACAGTATGTGAAGGTGCCTTGTAAGATCTCACACCTTTGGTTTCTTTGTGGGGCTCCAACCTCCCTTTTACCCAACCCTTACCACATCCAGGACCAGAATGGGCATCATTGTCTTGAAACTCTCTTTTCCAGGTGACACCTTCTCACCTACACCTCCTGCCATTAGAGAGAAAGAGATTCTCCCTGGCTGTCAGCTCTTTCTTAGCTGTTCTTTAGCTACGACTAATGTTTCCATGACTAATCTCATCACAGCTTTGTGTTAATAGGGTTCTTTAAACAGTAACTTAGGAAAATCAACTTAAAGCTCAGTTGACCAGCCTCTGCCACACATGGCTGATGGGTTTCACATCATGACCTGTGTTCAGGAGCTTATCAGCATCACACTGTGCCCTTTGACTCCTGTAGGGGCCCTCTCTTGGGTCCCCACCCCTTTAGCTGCTAAACCCCAGCCTCAATGCTGGCTGGGGTTTCATCCCTGAACTTGACTCTAGGATTTATGCCCCTCAGCGGGACTTCATTCCACTTGCCAGCTCACCTCCCTTCTCAGGTCAGCTGCAGGACTGTATGGGACCTTCTTGTCTGGCTCCATGTCACCTCCTTGCTCCAGTCCCTGCATTTCCCCATGGGATACCTCCTGGGCCTGGCACAATTCACTCCCACGGTGCTCCAGGCTCCTCCTTAGTGCTCCAATGGGTTCCTCAGCCTTCCTGTCAGGCCTCTTCTCTCTGGTGCACACAGCTGCCCTCTGGGTGAGCCACGCATAGTTTTCTAGCCCCACCCTTCCACAACGGGTCTGCTCCCAGCCAGCAACAACCCACTCAAACCATGCTACGGCTTGCCACCTTCTCCCCGCTCACCTGGGGCATCTCAACTGCTCCTCCCCTCTGGCAAGCATCTCACAGTCTTCTTGCCCCAGGTCCCAGTACCGTTTTTTCACCACTTCTAGCCCAATGCATGCCACACCTCTCTACTTCCAGCCTACTCTTCTCCTGGGCCCTGCCCTTTTCTCTCCTCAATCTGTCAAGTCAAGCTGTTGTGGAAATAGTCTGCCTGAACTTGTCATCCCAGCATCCCTCCACCTGCCATGTGGGAAAGGGAAATTGGAGAAAAACCACACTGGCTGTCCCTTCCCCTCTCACAAGGGGTGTAATGGAGCAGATCTTAGCTTCTTTAATTAACGTGCTGCAATTTCTCATGTATCAGCTGTAGTTAAAATGCCCCTGCTGCTGTCCTGAAGCATGGAGATGGTGAGGCACAAGATGTGTAAGCTGGCTGGACCATGCTAATTAGCATGCTCCAGCAGACTCAGTTAATATGCAATTACAGTGCATCGGAGCAGCCTCCCAGGACATTTACAGGCACCTTTAATGTTCATGTTATGTATTAAAAATGGAAGGCCTTTTCATCAAGTTGTTTTGCTACTGATGTAGCATTAGGGTTGTATCACATTCAATGTAACACTTCTAGGTATAGTCACTAACTGCAGTTACATTCAAGTAGCTCCAAGTTCAAGCAGTTTAACACATATTAAGTCCCCTTTTAGCATTTTAAAATTGTTCCATTCCAGGTGAGGATTATCTGCTTAATATGTTCTACATTAATAGGTCACTACATCCCAAGAAATTGCAACTGTTGCAAGTGAACATGTAACACACATCTCATGGTGCTAATTGTAATAAATCGCAACAGTCCAATGATTTGCAACTGTTTCATGTGAATGTGTGACAAAGCCTGCATTTTAAGGTGACTTTTCTCTTCACATGAATTAACAGAACTTTGTTGCTGCTGCCACTGTTTCTAAAGGATATGAATTATGAAACAACAACCCAAATGTTCACCAGTGTTAATCTACAGAATTACGTCATTAAGCCCAATGCCAAGATATGCAATGAAAATCCATTTTGAATTTGTGGGTAAAAAGATTTGTTTTGCTGACTAAATGTGCCCCTTCAGTTTGTTTATGAATCTAGCAAAGGCAAAATATGCAAATATATATGTTCAGCTATGAATGCTATAAGGGCATTTACCCTTTATGCATCTACCACGATTTGTGTCATCCACGACAAGTTCTGACCCCAGATGAGCAGCTGCTCCAATATTTTAATGAGGGAGAAGACAGCATATACATACCTCAAAGATAAATAAAACATGTAAAACAAATTTGGTTCTGGAATGAGCATATAAAACTCTCAGTTAAATTAAAGGAAGTAGCTTTTCCTTGCACTAGGTTTGGATGTGACTATACATAACTTTGTCAGCAGCAATAAGAACTTCAGTTGAAGTCATGGATATAATAAAGAGGAAAGGTACTTGTAAACATCAAGTTGAATATATTTACTGTCAATCGGTGTCAGTAAAAACAAAATGTTTAAAATTAAACTACTTACTATGTTTTCAATGCTATAAAAATAATAAATAAAAATAAAGTGTTCAAGTGGAGTTCAAATGCAGTTGAGCAAACCATTTATAACCATTTAGAGGCTCTGGGTAGATATCTAAAAACACAAACCCGCCTAAGGATTCAGTTCTGTTTTTCACTGTGCAATATGTATCTGGCTCCCTTTCTGTAAGTGTAAAGATTTTTCAGACAGAACCTCCATGGAAGCAGAAAAAAGCATCCTGCAAGCCTTCCTTACAAGGAACTACAAGTTAATGCATAAGTGGATTATAGACTTGGATGCAGTGTGTTTCACTTGATGAATGGGCTTGTGGTAATTAAAAGTTGTCTTTCACTTGACATGCTTGCTGCCTCATCCCCCATTTTCCTAAGATTTTTCCTCTAACAGAAACATTACATAAATATTATAAGACTTTCCAAAGAATTTTGCAAGTTTAGTCTAATTAACTATTCATATATTGCTTATATTATGATTTCATTTACTTCATATACATTCCATGATTTCATCCTAGTGATCCATTGTGAAGAAGGAAAAAGGATTATTTCCTTAATTTTTGGATACTCAATAAAAAAGGATTTACAGAGCCTCTTACACAATTTTGAAAAAGTACTAAGTCTCCATGATAAAAAAATAGACTCCTTTAAGGTCTGTACAGTTGAACCATTAGTCATTTCTAAAAACCTTGACCACTGCTTTTAGGCCCTGAAAAGTATCATTTGGGGCTGAGGAGCACACATCCTTATTTTTTTGTTGCTAATTGACAGTAATTGGAAGTTTAAAGAGATCCCAATTTATAGTTGAGGCATAGTATTAGGATCTGAGAGTCTTCTTTCTATAAAAATTATGACATAAACAGTGTTAAATGTCACCTATGGGCTTATCATTGCCAGCTACCTGGTAAGTGCAGTAGACAACTGCTGGCATTCATCTATTACCTAAATGGCTAATATTTGTTGACTACTGTCTATTAATTATGTTATTGTTGAGAAAGGTGTGAAGGAGAAGAGAATGGGAAAGAGAGTGAGTGAACAAATACATATGTACCTGTGCAAGTAGTGCTTTTGGTCTTTCATCTTGTAGGTGAGACAACTAGGTATTATATCATTCCCTACCTTGCTACTCTTAGGGCTTAAGAAAAAAAGCTGCCACAGCAAGGCAAAAGTATCCAGTAGGAGGTTGCAATTGGGTTACATTTTATCCCTGAACAAATAACTTATACTTAAACCTTTGGAGAAGAATACGGCTAAATCCACTAAGTAACTGAACCCTCATCTGGCAAACAAAAGATAAGGGGCTAGCAAAGAGAAAGATCTCCTAAGTAGGTCAGTTATCTTGGAGCCTGGTAGGCAGCCACAACAGGCAACCAAAAACTCAGAAAAGCTTGTAGATTGCTAGATTTAACCTATTGCTGGGTTTTTGGATGTAGCTGTGTTGATCTAAGGACGCAGGCAAGCAAGGTTCTTTCAGTAGATGTGATTTCTTTTATTAGACCAACTAGTAGATAAAAGAGATCTACTAAAAGAAATCACATCTACTTAAAAAACCTTGCCTGCCTAAATCTAATACACATATTCTAATGACTGCTTTCTACATTTTTAGGAGTAGAAAATGGTGTCTGGGCCAGTAGCAGTAGCAGAAGATGCTATTCCTTTTCCACATTATCCAAGAGAAATTGCATATGCTTCCCTAATGAAAAAGGCCAGCTTTTCACTTTTTGTTTGAAGCAGTCCCCAAATGGTTCAATTTGAATTAACTACCTCTAAAGTACAGCCATCAGGCAGCTCTGTGCAAGGAGCCAGGTGTTTCTTTACACTCCAAAGCTACAGCCAGTGAGGGAGGGAGAGTCGGGTCAGGAATGGACCACCAGGTAAAAAGCATGTCAACCTGGATGTAAAAAACTGGGGGGGGAAGGAGGCTTCTATAATCTGCAGTGCAGAAGAATTCCCTACAGGCAGAAAGTATTTCCATGTGAGAATCTCAGCTTCCTTTTATGTTTAGTACATTTTTTTCCTCAACCAGAAAGATGGTTGAAAATGTAAATTAAATGTTTGTCCTGACTCAGGATACTTTAACGCTTTGGGTTAACAATACTGAAGCTGTGTTTCATTTTCTAGGCCTCCACTACACTGGTGCCAAAAGAAGTTCAGTGTGTCACTTCAGTAGAAACTTTATTGCTTCAAAAGAGTGCCTTGCTTCCCCTCCTAAGTATTGACATACCTTTTGGCTGGCAGTTAGGCAGCAAAAAAGCTCAGAGGTGAGGAAAGAATCAAAGTGCGAGATTTGTAGTGAGGAAAGAACCAAGGTGAAAGATTCTCAGTAAGGAAAGAACTAAGGTGAGAGACTTGCTTATACCATGCTTAGAAAGGCTGAAACTTCATTCTAGCTTAAGGGGCATGTTACCACCAGCACAAAATGCAGTAGTGGTCAAGGCTGTTACAATCTGTCATTAGTATTTGAAGACACTCCAAATAAATGTGATAGTGTACAATGCACATATGATTTGCAGGTAGGCATGTGATTTCATTCATTTTTCTTATTCTACCTATGTAACTATTATAGTGAGAGGAATTGATTTGGAGAGTCTGATTAATGCTGCTGTTAATTTATTACCTCACATATATTTTGGTTCATGTGTATGCCTTTTTCCTTTAACCTTCATTTCACACTACATTTATGATTTTTTCTTCAGATTTCTGATTTAAGTCCTAGTTTCTTCCTGTGTCTGTTTGATCTTTGACATCATTAAGTTGTGTGAAGTGTCAGCCTGATGGCTATCCTCTATTTTGTATATTCTTCATGCACCACATGGAATCAATCTATATAAGAAGCCAAAAAAATCATAAAAACTTAAATCAATCCAAGATATGAGGGGAAAAAAACAAGATAATAGTCATTTATATGCATAGATTTTTGTCTCGCTGGAGATCTGCTGCTTTGGAGCAGACTCAATTAATTGAGTCTGCCCCACACCGGAGCTACCGCACACCATGCTGCATGGCTTGCAGTAGTTTAAGTGGCAAAATGCCCCTCAGTGCAGAGAAAATGGTGGTGGTGCATTTTTTAACTAAAGCATTTCTGAGACGTTTTAGTTCAAAAGCCATTTTCTTTATGCTGATGCACATTTCACCATGTATACAACTGCAATTGTCATTGCACTGGGCATGTTTCAAAGTGCCTGGTGCTGTGGAGCTTGCACATGTAAAAATGCCCAATTTGTCATTTGGAAAGCTGTCATTTCATTTAGGAGGCAGTAGATAATGGATTCTTCTGCTTTTGGGAATTAGGCTCCTTTGAAACAAGCCATCATCTTAATCTTCACACCAAGTCATAAAGAGTACCAAAGAAGAGCACCCTCCCTACCACCTCCGAAGCTTTTGAATTAATGTTTTTTCAAGGACTTGAGAGGTGGAACAGGATCATTGGTAGGGTCCTAAGTACCACTTAGGTACCTTAGAAGTTAAGTAAGATTTGGGCATTAACTTTGATATAGACCCAAGGGCATTAGTAGCTGGTTGCTTCTTAATCTTTCTGTATTTGTATTGTCAGATGTACCTTTTTATAATGTCAATGCCAATATTACAGAACAGCAAACAATTCAGATACATTATGCTAGGAAAGAGATTCTTCATAAAATAGACTAGTAGAATCATAATGTTGTTTATATGGATAAACCCCTATAAAACTTATTTACCCCAAGTCTCTTTGACTTATTTGTTTAAAAAGTGGTTGTAGGGCCAGACTCAAAATATTGATTTTTATTTGTTCTGAAATGTTTTTTTTTACATAAAAGCTAGCTGGAATTTTCCTGGCTGGAAGATTAATATAGATTCTGGAAACATTCCTGCACAAGGTACAGTGTGTACAGAAAGTCTTCTGTTAATTGTTCTATTTCTATGTTTGTGCAGTGGGATGTAATTTATCCTTTCATATCATAGGACATTCACAAAACAAATGTCAAGTTCTACTGTAGTAGGTGGTGAATCTTATCTTCCTGGAACAAATGTATAGATAAAAAATGTAGATAAAACAATTTTCCAACTATTTAGTTGGTCTAATAAAAGGTATCACCCAAGAACCTTGTCTGCCTTGATAAAACTCTGAAGGTTTATCTCAAGTTCACTAAACAGCTTTATTGTTAACTTAGGCAGTATTCCCATATTTTTAACCAACATTGCTGAACAGTTTCACATTCTGAATTAACTCTGGATTAGACTGGCTCATATGTTACAAGTTTACAGCCGAAATTGGTTCTAGCAAGGAATAGCCTCTTTTTAATTAAAAAAAAATAGGCATATTGATATATTACTAAGTAACCCTCTGAAGCAAAGTAAAAATATTGTAAATCAACTCTACAAACAATCTTCCATGTTTTGTTTTACTTCAAAATAATACTGTTTTTTAATTACAGACTCACTTGACTAGAATTGTCTTAGTACAAGGACTGCATTTTCCGACAAAAAGTCTTTTCTCTAGAATTGGAAATGTAATGCTGTTAAACCTTGGCATAAATTCAAGATATGAATTGAATTAACAGTTAACGTAGTTTAAATAATGCATCGATTTAAAATTGAAAAGATTTAAATACAGAGTCTGTTTAAAAAGTAAATGGGTTTCTAATGCTCCTGATATTTCACTGGTACCAACTAAATCCAGGGCCAGGCTGTTGCAGCAGGTACAACATGAGTATTTAAAATGCTTTCCAAATAATATTACTGCCTCTTATAGTAGAAAGCACAGCAACATTATATCATATAGTCAGAATTTTACTACCCAAAAAGTATTCCCTTGCATTCTAAATCTTTCTCTTAAGTATCCTTGGCCTAAGTGAATGGTGCAGTAGTTTTTAAATGATTAACATAATAGTGACGTCAGTTTCCTAACCAAAGAGAATGGTGGCATCAATCAGTGACAGGGGAAAAAATCTTCAGGTATTATACCCAGAAAAATTACATTCTAAAAATGACATTAGATGTTTCAATTGCACTTATGTCTTGGCATTGTCAGTAGTCCCTCGATTTGAAGATAACAGTCTTCCAGTAGATAGGGAAGTCATTGTGTTGAGGGGAGACATTTACGGTACAAGGTCAGCTGTTAAATCCCTGCACAGTACTTCCACCCTCAAGTGGTATGCAGCTATTTCTTAGGCTCCAGCAGGGGATGATTGTTTCTCAACATAGGGTACTCAACTCACAGTTCACACTCACCATACAATATACAAGTCCCACACTCCACTCTCATACCCTTACTTTGTGTCCCTAGGGACTTTTCCCTGAGACATAGAGGTTAAGTCTAGGATTTAAAGACACCCATGTCTTATACTAAGATACACAAATACTTAAACCACAGGAAACAGATAGAATATCAGCTAGGATAGCAAACACTGGGTCCAAACAACTCAAGCACACCTGGAACTCTCCTGGAAGGAAAAGAACCAGGGCAAAAAGTGCCAGAGCAAAAGCTACAGGCAAAAAGTGCCAGGGCAGAGACCTATGATAGAGAGATGAAAAGACCTCCACTCTGGGGCACTCAGCATTTTTAAGGCCCCTCTCTTATTTACCAATTACAATCCAGTTATCAAGTACCATTTTTTTCCTGTGCTTAAAATGAAATGCCACTAATGTATCAGGCTGTGTGTGTGTATACAGGCACTCCTTGGACTTATGGCACAATCGGTTCCTGAAAACCTCATCTTAAGTTGAAATGTTGTAACCTGGAACCAATTTTCTCATAAGAAACAATGCTATAAATGGGGGATTGATTCCTGAACCAAGGCCCAATACACTATTTTCACCAAAAATACCCAAGAATTTGTAGTCGATCAATTATAGATGAGTAATATAGCTACATTAATGTATTTATATTGTAAGTAGCAATCATATTGTTTTGGAAGGATTTCTTTGACATGACTTTGCTGGACTTTTTGAAGGGATCCTGGTTGGACTTTTTGAAGGGTTCTTGGCTAGTCTTCTCAGGAGTCTTGACTGCAGATTTTTCTGGAGTTTTGTCTCCTTTCTTAAAGAAAGGATCCAAGGAAGTTTGGACGTATGTTCTCCAGGGAGATGGGTGACACAGCGAACTTGTTCACTGGCATGGTGCCACATCAGATCAAGTGTTGTAAAGTCAAAACTGACATCAGAAAGTTGAAACAGGGTGTCAATTTATAAACGTTGTAAGCGCGAAACATTGTGACTCAAAATGTTGTAAGTCAAGGACTGCCTCTGTGTGTATGTGTGTGTAGGTGGGTGTTGTCGCACCTCCAGAGCCTTAATTCCGGCAGGCCCCTAGGGCGAGAACAAACGGACTCTAACTAATTTCTTTTTCCCGCACTAGGCTTTGATTTCCCTTTTATTGGCTGCTAGACAGATCAGATATC